>CM077800.1:19371309-19902017 GCA_039737535.1 Lagodon rhomboides | reverse complement strand
TGTCATGAAATGTAATGTTACGCAGACACTTATTTTAAATTGTTCTGGTTGAATGAAACTCAACATTAATGTACTGTTCTGGAGTCACAGGGAGGTGGTTGGGGTAGATAGAAGGCAGTCTTTCTGTCAGATTTCTAAAACCCCATGTACATCTGTTCCCATGTGTCTTTTCTTAATGCATCTCAATAATCCTGAAATTTTATGCATGCGCATGAGCCGTCTGACCATCCCCACAATTTACTATAAATGGCTGTAAACACGCCCCCAATTAACTGGTTTGCATTTAAGGGCCGAGATTTAGTTCAGTGTTGAGGATAAATGTTAGAATCATAGAAGCAGAACAGGAATTTTGCGGACCGTGGACTTGAAGTAATGACTGATCAACAGCGACAGACGAAAAAGAGCATTATTTGGTGGTTTCAGTTCCGCTTTGGCAACGAAATGACGCAAGTGAAATGGCAGAAAGTGACAGAAGCGGGGGAACGGTGCAATTCAGAGCCTGAAGAGGCTTTGGAGGAGCTCAAAAAAGTGGTCTAACTTCAAGTGGGAGGCCGAGAGGAACACAATGAGAGCGTAGGAGGAGAGGGGATCCCCGAGCTCTCTCCACCGCTCTCTCTGCTTGACGAGCTGTCATCATCATGGGCCAGATCATCAGTACGATCCCTGAAAACTCGCTATAACTCGCTGAAACGTACTGTCTCACCTTCTGTAGTTTTTTTATACATTTGGAAACCTGTGTAGAAAGTGGCATAAGCACATTTTTTTGTGTGTGCGCATGGTTTATACGTTTCGCCCCAGGACTGTGACACCGGCATCCAGGGTCCGTATCCGGTCTGTGGTATGTTTAGGAATGGAATTTTCCCTTTTTTATACAAAGAAATAAAGACAAAAAAAACATAAACGTAACAAAACAAAAAGGACACTTTGTGCTCACGTATTTGAATCTGTCACTATTTACTGGATAAATACTAGGCTGTCTGAACCGGCACTCTGCTGCACTGGAATTGCCACCACTTTGGCGAAGTCGATCACTCAAGCGTTGATTTCTCGAATGAAAAGACAAAATGTCTTCATCCCCTTTTTTCCATGACTAAGACGAGACAACGACGAGCTAAAAGTAGGTCTTCGGTAATGGAAGCAGTGACAAGAGGTATGTTTTGTTTTCGTTGATGAAAAGATGAGACGGGACTAAAATGTTAGCGGTGGACGTTGACAAAATGTACATTTTCCACTAATTGACTGATGACGTGACGCGTGCAGTTTCCCAGACGACGCTGTCCCAGACCGACAGCGAGCTCACAGCAGCGTGATAGCCTCGACACAAAGAGGTTTTGGTCAGAAGGAATATATCTATGGACACTATTTATAATTCAGCAGGAAGTAAAACACAGATCTCCGAAGTCAAAGCTGTTGTGTTATTTTCTAATTTAGATCATATATTATTCTATATCCCAACGGTAATCACTGTTATAGAGTGTCCAGTAACCCTTGTCTCTCCTCCGCCAACCCATGCAGTCAAAGAGAACAGAAATATCCCCGCCCACTTTATCCAATCAGGACAGAGAACTCCATCAGGTGGTGCAAGATCCTCCTGTTTTGGGTTCCTACACCAGAAATGGTGTATCAGGGAAAGCTACTAATTCAAGCGCTCCCAGCATGAAAAATCAGTCAATGAAGATCTTTTTCTTAAGATTTAAAAGGTCTTCCCCAAAGCTACATAGCGCACCTCTAGGTCTGTGCTACTAGTCAGTCTGCCGTGACAACTTTTGGCAAATTTCCCAGCAAGTTTCAAAGCTTGTGAGTGATCAATTAACGCTCTCACCTGTCCAGAACTCGTTGTCCGACTGTTTGAGTGAAAAAAAACCTGTGTTGGCGTTACAGACCTGTTCCACCACGTGTGCCTTCATGTGCATTACATGTTGCTGCTGTTACGTTTATGGCCTGACAGTTTATTTATTTATATATTTGAAAAAGCAGCTTGTAATTATGCTTGATTCCCTGGAAACAGCATGCGTTGCAATTACTGTCTCGTCAAACAGCAAGTTATTTGGAAGATGTTGTTTGATCTCTTAGCTCTGTGATCAAAATCAGTCCATGACGAAAGATGACAGTAAAAAAAAAAGAAAGATTCGAATCAATTACTGAATACTCCATAAAGGCGACCTCTGACATACAGGTAATTTTTTAACTTTGGAGTTTTTAAGTCAGCCTTCACACCACGGGGGCATGCTTACCATATTCGAAATCAATGTTTCTACCCAAGTTGTTTTTGTATCTGTCCAACAGTATCACTCATACACCGATCTGACCTGACAGCTATGTCAGAAAGACATGCCCGCACGGTGTAAGAATGACGAGGGGATGTCACATCCATCCTACAGTCCTCACTGCTCACCGACGCAGCCGTGCTTATATGAATTAGGATTTGAGCTTCGTGACTCAGTTACACGTGGGTCACTGGCTCCTGGACCTGATTCAGATTTAAAGACATCGAAAAAGCGCTCTAAAAAAAAAAAAAAACATGGAAATTCCGATGAAAGAACGATGCAAGTGTGTGTGTATCTGCAGTCATTTCACACAATGAGAGTGACTCATGGTACGTCACATGTACACCATTAATCTGTCCTCCCCCTACACAGCTGCTTCTGCTGTACAATTGAGTCCGTTCTGCTGACGGGAGGACAAACTAAACTCCTCTTTTTTAACGATCGGACGGCATTGATCGCTGATGTTTTACAGCCGGAAAGACGTATGCACGGCTTACTCATTGTGTGGTGTTCATTAACAGTCGCTAAACAATCCAGAGGGGAGTACTGAGCGAGTGTGTGTCTTTTTGTACTCATGGAATCTCAATTTGTTTTGACGAGTATATATATATATATATATATATATATATATATATATATATATATATATATATATATATATATATATATATATATACATATATATATATATATATATATATATATATATATATATATATATATATATATATATATATATATATATTGGAGAATGAAGATTACATGCTGTGATTGTAAAGGATAAAAGAAAAAGAAGCTGTTTTCATTCTTAAAAAGGCTACAGGCCCAACTGCAACTTCAACACATCTGTGACGTAGAATGGATGGGAGAAATGAATTGATTACATTGAAGGTGCACTAGGTTTAGCTTTGGGAAGAAATTTCAATAGAAGAGAAATATCTTTATTGACTGATTGTATTTAGGCCTAAACAAACTAAATAAGCAAACTCTCACTCACAGTTTCATAGTGTATTACATTTGGCGGACCCTGCCACCTTTCTAGCTTCAAACTGTGTTCTGTTTACCTTGTTTTCCTCTGAGAACAACAAATAAACAAAATAAAACTATACATATTTCTGAGTTTGCGATATTACCTCTTTAATATTGTAAATATTAAAATTTTGGGTAGAGAATTAATTAGCATTTTCACTTTTTAAAGTTATTGTTACGATCTCAAACAGAGGACTCGAGAGCAGCCGCAGACTCAGGGGTGGACTGAAAGTCCAAAAAAGTGTTTCAGAGGGTGAGGGGAATGGAAGAGAGTGAAGTCCAGGCTGGGGAAGGCAGGAGAGGTTTGGGTGGAAACAAAAGGGGCAGGTGGTGGTGGTGTGGCAGGCAGACAGACAGGAAGACTAAGAAAATCACGGAATCACAAGGAGCCAGCGTCACATTCTGGCGAGGACGCAGTGAAGAACCGGAGTAGCTACACTGCAGAGCTGATTGCTTGATGGGCTGCAGGTGAGCGGCTCAGAGCAGGTGTGTGGATGATCACGGGGAGCAGGGAGAGAGTGATGCCGCGCCCACCACAGATACAGACACATACGGGAGAAAGAAGGGGGGAGGGAAGAAATCAAGGGTACGGCCGAGTCGAGGCCATAACAGCTATTAACTCACATACCAACCTACAGGATGTCTGTACATTCCCCCCCTGTGCTAAATGCTGACGCGGAAAACTGAATAAAAGCAACATTCTAACTGATTTGGGCGCGCAGAGCCTTGTTGAACTTATTTTTCGCCTTTTGTCTTGCGCCGTTTTCATCTCCGTACTTTCGTTAAACGTTTTCCTCAACATGAGGGTTGCGCAGCTGTTGTAAAAAGATGAAGAGCATAATGTCCCTGCACTCTGATCTCTCCTTAACACATTGGGACGGAGACAAATTTCTCATGTGTGACTCTGTTCAGCATTGATTAATCCTTGAAAACGAGAAGGAAAGGAAATATTGATTACCTCCAGTTTATGTCAACATGCTGTTGAATTGAATTCAGGCCCAGATTGATGAATTAGTTAATTTAATTGAACACTTAACCGCCGCTGCGCCAGTTCACAATATTTTCGGATGTGGTTTTCTCTGCTTGTGTGTGCAGTGTATTTGTAATTTAGCAGCAGTCCAACACTTTCCAAGCTACCAGTCCGGACCAATAGCTGCACGGCATACAGAGCTAACCAGCTAACGGCAGCTAACGTTACATTTAGCGGCAGTAAGTGCTTACTCCAGCAACAAAGCTACCACTATCTGTATACTGTTGTTCTCGGAGGCCGCGTACATCCTCGGTCTGGAGGTGTTCACTGAGAAGCTACTTGTTTATCTGTAGGTTTGTTAGCGCTGACTTTAGCGACAAGTAAAGCTATTCGTCCAGAGCTGCTCCAGGCAGAGCAGCCCGAGGGCAGCAGAGGGGAACAGCAGGGAATATTTTCTCAATAAAACATGACCTGGTTTCACCCTAATCACTGAGTAAAGGTTGAAGTTGTCTTTTTGTACAGTAATCCATGAAGTTCGGTCACGAGCAACACTCTGCTCTGCCGGCGTTCCTCTTTGTATACGTCCATGACAGCGAAAGACAGGATGAAACACGAAGTGCAGGACGAGTCATCAACATTTTTAATAATATTTCCAGGATCTCTAAAATACCATTCAAAAGACCTACAAATGGCTTTTTGCCACCACTGTGCCGGATACTGGTGATATGGGGCAAGACACCTGTGATAACCACACTCTGCTTTTGAACTTTACTTTGTTGACGCTAAAGAGGCTGATCTGATTTAGGTCAAAACCTTCCTGTACAATGGATCAACACAGACAAATCACTGTGTGACACCACACAAAATATATTATAGGAAACCATATGCTCACCTTATTTTCTTCTTTTTACTGATTTATTTTGAATGTTTGGGGGGAGCTGAAGGGATGCATGACGGAAGGCACGATACGATGCCAAGAAAACAAATGTTAAGGAATTGATGAAGAGAAGCATCACAGCAACACAAATATAGTACATTTCTCACATATATTGCAATTAGGGAACAGCAATACCAGGGCGTCTCTGGCTCAGGGGTAGAACCAGTGTCTTGTTACCAAAAGGTCACTGGTTCAGTTCCCCTAGCCTGCATGTTGAAGTGACCTTGGGCAAGATACTGAACCCCAAACTGCTCCTGATGTGCTGGTCGGCACCTTGCATGGCTGCCACTGCCATCAGTGTATGTATGTACGAATTACTGTAAGTTGCTTTGGACAAAAGCATCTGCTAAATGCCCTAAAATGTAAATGTCCTTGCTTGACAGAAAATTATTTAGACCTGTGTTGCTTGTGCATTTGTTTTTTTGTATGCGAGAGAGTCAGAAAGGGAGAGAAATCTACCCAGGAGCGTTGTCATATTCACCTCGGAGAGAGTGAGCTGTAGAGAGTAAAAAATGATGAAGAGCAAACCTGTGAAGTTAACTCGGAGCGCTTTGATCTCCTTCCGTGACCTGCTTCGGCGCCGACCTTTGCCCCCTCTGTTCAAACATCCATCATTCACGGCACCGGGTCGAGGACGGGGCAACCCCATTTCCCCTCACCCGCACAACTGAGGAACACCTGCTTAGCTCCCCGAGTGGAGACAGAGGGGCCGGCGGGGCTGGACGTCGGGGATGGAGATATTTCAAGCGTTCACCTCTTCATACATTATATTTTCCTCTTATTTTGGCTTCAGACAATAGGGACGTTTAATAAAAGCTCTTGAGTGGATCTATGTTTTTAACTAGACAGACGGTTGGCTCACAGTATACTGCATTCTACGTTTACACTCTTTCCACATTCACTGCTTAATCAATTCACCCTTTAAACTTCCCAATATGTATCGCGGGAAAGGTTGGCAGCTTGGATAGAAGCAGAAAAGAGTTCGAGCTGCCTCGGGCATTTTGATTTTTTTTTACAAAGGCTCAATTTCATAAATATGTACTTACATCGTTCAAGCCAGTCGTTGCGACTTGCTTGTAATATAGACTGAAGGGTAAAAAACGCATCGATCGGTTTTAATGTTAAACGGTCAAGGCTGGAGAGCAATGAGATGTCAATATACCACTGTGAGATCTATGGATTTAGATAAATACCAAAACAGGACTGTGTGCCACTGTTTTTCTAATTATTTTTTATTTGTATTATATTCATCTACTCTCACAAGTGAATGCAACGATGACTAAAGATGCGTGTGCTGATATCAGAAGGAATCCCAATCCTCACCCCGAGAATATAATCAGAGGACAGGCCGCTTAAGAGGTTAAAACAGAAAAAGAAAAAAGAAATCTCAGCTGGTTTAGGACTCATGAGAAGCTTGTCAGACGCTTCCTCCCCCGGTAGATTCGCTCTTTCCCTTTCATTACATGGTTGGGAACGCTCTGTTCAGAAACAGGTTGTGCAGCAGTCGAAGTGGCCAAGAGGATCGTTGGTGGATCGTTTGAGTTAAACTGCCGGAGCTGCTTCCCTTTTTAGCCGAGAGAATGATTTCAAAGGTTTCAAAGACGCTGAAGTGTCCTCTTCATCCCTGGAGAGGAGAGCCGGAGCATCTCCCCTCTGAAGCTCCAGCGGGGCGGCCGGTTGCTTCATCTTACACACTGCCGATGATTAGCCTTTTCATACGCAACGCGAGGGGGTCGTGCGAGGTGACGATGTTTTAACTGTTCATAGAAGTGGGAGATGCTACTTCAGTCGTGTTTCATGAGGTCGGACGATCCGATGAATTTCTGACGTTGGAAATTTTGGTCGGCCAACACAGACTCTTGCACGGTTGAAGCAGAGCCACGAGTCCATTCCCCAACGTCAGTGCCTTTTCTTTCCCACTGCAGAGCATCTGAGTCGAGGGCCGACGGGCCATTTTCACACATTAGTTGTGAACTTTGGCTTTACATCGCAGACGATTAACTCGATGCCCAACAGCGTGAGCGGGAATAAACAACATTTCTAAAGTCGTACGGTGTATGCCCAGCTTTACAGAGAATTATCACCAGACTCTGCAACACCAAACTCTGCAAATACATCATCACCTCATATAATTCTTTGCATGATAGCAAAGAGCAGTCCATTTACAGATCAGGCAGCCATCGAGAAACATTTGCATCCATTTGGAGTCTCGTTTCTCCAATAATCCAATATTCTGTCTCCTTTTAGCTCCGTAACCAACTCCTATAAGACAAATAGCTGGCTCCCTAGACGCTAAATGCTCCACAGCGTTCACCAGCTAATCGCTTAACTTGATCAGTTTTGCCATGGGTGCTGGGCAGGTAGCATTCGGAGGGGTTTTGAAAAGAAAACTGCTGCCTGCTGCGGCTGGAAACGAGGATGACGAGAGAGGTGAGACTGAACCAGAGCAGTAAAGCTGGCAGCCATAAAACCAAAACAGTGAGCTGAGAGACAATAAAACGCTCCATGGAGCTGAGTGGAACTGCAAAGGAAGGCGATAATTCTCCCCGAGTTCATGCCTATGAACGCCTCTTTCACTCTACACGTAGTCTTTTGATCCGTCGTTAATATATAAACATCGACCGGGGGCAGCGCCAAAATACAACGAATGACTCATCTCCAGGATTGGTTCGGGCGGCGATGTGCTTGCGTGTATCCTGCGTCATCTTTGACAATTTGTCTTGTATGTTTCCAGCATTCCATGTCTCTCAACACAAGGTTCAGGCAGGCACAACAGTGCTCTCCCTCCCACGCACAGCCGAGATAAAAAAGAGTGGGTGAAGCGAATGGCTGGCCTGCTACAGAGCGTCTGTGTTCCCTGATCAAAGTCGACTCATCTCTGGCTTCTCCGCTCTTCTAATCTCAGGTCCGCCACACACACCACTGCAGGAGCCGGGACACAATAGCACCTGTCTCCATGAAGTGCAATCATGTCATTTTCCTGCCTCTCAGTCTAAAGGTTACGGCTTTTCATTGATTATGACTGTCACCCACAGGAACACAGGAAAACCTTACATGTGAAAAAATGAAAAAAAAAAATGTTTACACGCGTTCCCAACCTCCCACGCAAAACACACACACACACACATCTTCCTACTATTCATACTTACGCACACGTGTGTGTAGGGTCATGCAAGGGGAGAAGACATGAAAATAAAACGAATCACGAGACATGTTGCTGTACACTGGTGAATACAGCTCGAACGGTTCTGCAAATCACAACAACGTATTTCTACAGTACACATGACATCACCATGTTCATGACCTGAGCCTCACGTCGGGAGATGTAGGGGACGGTGATGGAGTTACAGGCAAGAAGCCAAGCCAGTGACCGCGGTTCAAGACCGAGTTTCAACATTTGTAAGAGTGACATTATTGGATACCTCGGAACAATTTCCTGTTTGTGTGGACAAAACAAGGTCTTTTTAAGGAAATCTTTCCAGTAGAACTGGACTGATATTTGATTTTTCAGGGACATTATTAAAGACTTAAAAAAACACTGATATATCAGCTGATATTATAATGATATACATTAACACACAGAACTGAAGAAGCCTCTTGGATGAGAGGTGAAAAGTCCAGATTGCCTACGATACAGCACTTGACCTGGATGACTGAGAACCTTCATCAGCATTAACAAACAGTTTTTGTAATGATCCTTCAACTTTGGTGATCAAATTTACGTACGTAATGATAACAGGATTTTTTTTTTACAGTTTAACAATGAACTTCACCCAAAATGACATCAGTGCACTGAAAGTAAAATTTCACACGGAATATAACAATTAATACTTATAATACTTAAAATATAATAATCTTTTTCTGCATAACAATCTATTTACGAAGGGATAGGGTTTTCATATTGGCGAACCTATACGCTGATACCGATGTATCTTTAATGGGCCCATCAGCCAACCAATATCAATCAGTTGGGCTCTAATCTCCAGCTATGTTTGTGACAACAGAAGCAGGTATTTTTAAGCCAAAACACGATCTTCTCCTAACCCTAACCAAATGTTATTTGTGCCTGAACCTAACCAGAGCACCAGCAGTGTTGTCATAACATAAAATAGAAAATGTAATCTAAAGAAACGCAAAGTTGCAACATAAAGAAATGTAAAGTGTCAACATGTCCATGGTTTGCATGAATGTACATTGCCAAAATGTATTTTGATGACTGAGTCGGTGAATAATGATGAGGACAGTTCAATCGGAAGGCAGCAAAACCTGATATCGAGTTTGAGATAGAAAGTTCAGCCAAAAGTGAGCTTCGCTATAGTAATGAAGCTCAGACAGAGGGGGACCCTTAAGATTTGGGTGCAAACTCTGCAAACCTTAGTGACCCCGGTGATTAATCCGTTTCTAAATCTTGCTGCTTCGTCAACCTCACTCACACTCCAGATAAATCAGGGCAGGTCAGTCTTTAATGAGGGGACTAATGCTAAAGTCTCCCTCCGAGCACCATTAACCTGTCTGTGTAAAAAGGACGCAGGAAGGAGCCCATTGATTGTTTTAATCTCTCACTTGCTAACTGCAATCGAGCAGCTGGCCTAGTTGAATTGATTGGCTTCCCCTGGTTTTAATATTAATCCAGTTGTTTGAACGCATGCTATGCTTTGTGCTAATGACTTATCCTCACATCAGATCAGAGGTCAGGTAATGCAATACTTGACTGCGAGTGACCCCTTCAAAATTAGGGCGTGCCCTCCGGTATGTAATTATAATTTACACTACAACAGATGACAATTTGCACATCACCTCACCACGGACTTTCTTTCCAATAAAATCAGTTTGAAATCTGAGTTTAGAGTTCCATCAGAGATAACAGCGGATGACGATTGGAGCCTGCCGCCATCACACAGAACGTCCTAATCTTTCTCAGCCCTCCTGGTGCCGGCGCGTCTCTCTGAACTGTAAGGCTGAGATTGTACGGGCTCTTTTTTTCTCCGGCTCAAATGGAAGGTACAGCTGCAAATGCTACAAGTAAGTGAGAGAGAGAGAGGGAGAAATCAAAGGATGCGAGCGACATTAGGTCAGGCTTGTTGCTATGCAACAGAATTTTTTGACAGCAAAGTTCAAGAGGCCGTCTAAATTAAAATAGGCTTGATAACCCGAATTAAAGGCAGAAAATGTCGAGAGTAGAAATGGATGGAGAAAGTTCTGAGGTGAACTGCTTGCTCTCGCAGATGAAGAGGAAGTGTTTTTTTTTTTTTTTTCTGGAAATGAGGATGTAGTTACACGAAGCCTACCTGAGCAGAGTGTGGAGCGCTGAGCATAATCTGCTGCAAGAGCTGGATAATGACCATATCCAGGGCTGGTTTCTGTTTGATGTGGGGTGCTGGGATCCTCCGAGCTCTAGTATTACCGCAATCTCACATATTATCCATGAAAATGTCTTTGTTCTTTTAACCCCGCTGGGGAACGAGGTGGGCGAATGTAAAAAAAAAAAGACGGAACTCGCGCGATCTACATTTAATCAAATTCACCACGGTTTGTCATACTAATGGGTGTTATTGTTCTCTTTTGTCTAAATATGTAGCGTTGTTTTGTCACAGGATTTCATAGCGCTCAGTGCTCCGTGATAGGCAGGCTCTGTCCTGAGGGTCTGGGGGGTTGCTCTGAATAATGATGCGATGCCAGATGGTCTTTGTCAGACAGACTTTCTCCTGTGGGTCTGGATCCTGCCCTGTACAACATCATCAGCCTGTCACTACAAACTGATAGACAGGGAAGTAAGACGGAAGGGCAAGAAATAATAAACCATATGGCGTGTAGCTTTATCGCTCCCTGCCGCGGCTCTCTGCACCGCGGCCGGACCTCACCGGCGCTGCATCATGGGTGCGCAGGTGAGCCCCACTTGTCTTTCACAACCCTACTGAATCCACCATCTGTCGCACACGCACCTGTAGAGCCATCGCAGAGGGAGCCACAGTTGCACTGATTAAACTAAACAAAGGCTTTGACTAAAATAGTCCTTTTGGTGCATAATTTAATATTTTTTTCAGGTGTCGTCTAACATGAAAGACCAACTGGAAGAAAATCAAAGCTCTATTTTATTATCTGATTCAAAGATCAGTTGATCTATAGATACATGAATTTACTTTTACCTGTACTTTTGATGAGTTCTGTGTGTTTGAAACGTACATACGTACAATATGAACATTTAATATCAGATACTTGAAGACTTTTACTGAAGTACTATTCGTTTGGGTGACTTTTATGGTTACCAAAGTAATATTTGTATACCATAGCTTTACTTTTACTCAAGTATGACTTTTGGATACTCTATACAACACTGCCTATATGATAGCAGGTACACAATGCATACCAAAGGGGCGCATTGCATTTCCAGAGGTGGCTTTTGACAACCTCACATTAGATCTATAGATCCTTAATGAGTCTCATATCTCTTGTTGCCTTAGGAAACAGGATGAAGTCAATGACGCTGCCCTTTTTGAGCCATTTTTAAATCTCACTATCTACTCCTACCTCATTTACAACCTCCTGCACGGATAAGGCAGACTGCTGGAATGACCAGTCACAGTATTTGTAGGAGGTATGCCAAACTCACACAACCAAAAAAAAGTGAATAAATCAGGGGGTCCACAGTTAAACTTGTCCTGGATGATTAGTAAATCCAGTGTGGGAATCTGATCTCATTGCCCTGTTATCTTCAGCAATGGTTCCACATTGGTTTGCCAAGGCACACTGGCAAGCTGCGAAGCAAACTGTGGGATTTTGTTACAATCATACAATATTATTGCAATATACAGCTATACAACAAGTAATGACTGAGTTACATTCTATACCCTTAAAAATCATTTTAAACCCAAAATAACAATGTACACCATCTCTATCTTGCCTTCAAAGCTCTGATTGGTCAACTGGTTCTCCAACGTCAGAAACTACAGGGAAACTACTCGACCTACTTGAATCACTGAGCTGATCAGAGATGTGAAAGGTGATTCAGAACAACCAGATTACTTGTGGACATTATTTGCTTAATTTGTTATAAGGCATCCACACAAGCATGCACTCTGCCTTATCGCGCCGCTCGCTCAGAGGAAAGGATTGCTCGAACACCTGCTCCGCGAGCGTGCCGCACTGCCACCACTCCCGATAAAGATCTATGAAGGGGCAAACAGTCAACTGCAGGGCAGATGATAGGAAGCTGTGATAAGGGTTGCTGGCCCTCACTGCCAATCTGTCCCAGCGAGGAAGAAGTGCCCACGGGGAAGCCGGAGATGAAAAGGGCCACTGCGGAATAATGCCCACCACACATGGCTTGAGTGCATGAGGGAGGGAGATCAAACCCAGCGGTGCTGAAACATGGCCCACATACCTGCCTCTTATGAGGGAGGAAGGCTGAAAAAGCAACAATGGGCTGGACAGATGAAAGCGGCTGACTACTTGTCGCAGATGGGCATTAGCGGCGTGGAAAGCACCCAGGACATCATCTGGGTAGCTGCGGCAGATATTTTGCAATTCCATCCCATTCATGAATCTCGATCGGAAAGAGGTATCATCGGTCCAGAAATTAATCCGGATAAACAGATGATAAACATTATCAACTGATGACTAATCCTGTCGAATCACGTAATCACCAGGGAATTATGATCTATTTATGTACACATTCTTTGTCCAGATTGAGTCACTCACATTACAGCGGTGAAACCATGACTTGTTAGAACACCAGGAATTAATTTTTTTAGTCTCAGAACAGGATTTGATCATTGTGAACTCGACATTAACGATTCACTCCCCTAATCAAGAGCGTCATACTGCGTCTCACCGCGGCGTGACACGAGCCGACGCTGTGATCGCCTGTAATTGCCGTGATCAGTTCAGAAGTTCAGAGTTTTTGTTCCGATGCAAATTGTGTTTATAATATTTAAACGTGTTTTTAAATTGCTCAACAGCAGTCAACAACAAATAGATAAGTATGTTGAATTATAATTAACATCATTATTGTTATAAATTATAATTAAATACAAGTAAATGCCACCCGTTTCATTGTCTTTCTGGGTCTGGGTTAGCAGGCTAAATAGACGTCCTTCTCCCCAGCCTTGTCCTCTCCAGCTCCTCCAGGCGAGTCCCAAGGCATTTCCAGGCCAGATAGGATGTATAATCCCTCCAGCTTGGTTTGGGTCCGCCCTGGGGTTTTTTCCCCAGTTGCACATGCCAGAAATACCTCCACAGGAAGGCTTCCAGGAGGTATCTCGAGCCGCCTCATCTGTCTCCTTGCAACCCAAAAGAAGCAGGAGTTCAATTCAGCGCTCCCCCCTGGATGTCTCAGCGCCTCACCCCGTCCCTGTGGGTGAGCCCGAGACGCCCTGCGAGAGGAAGCTTGGCTATTTTGGGTTGGATTGTAGATCAACTGGTGCAGCAGGAGCCTCACTCTCAGGCTCGTCACCATATTGGTTCAGGCTGCAGGTCACAGCCTGATGAATCTAGTTCATCAGTGTCAGAAAGCACAGCTCTAATTTAAGCCGCAGTGTAACATTTCAATATTTATGACTGCACATTCACTCATTGTGAACTGCAGTCTGTATAAATAACTGTGTGGTCTGATATCGCAGTGCAGGTGTTGCAACTCGGAAAAAATAGACGCACATGGTTTAAACACATGTTTAACATTGTATAAGGGGGTACTTTAACCCCAAGCATCTTGTCCTACACCTAACTGACTACTTCAGTTCCCTTAACTTAACCAAACAGCAACAGAAAACTGAAAACAAACAGAAAACTGAACAGTATAACAATATGTTGACACCCAGTATCCTGAGTTAGAGTCCTAATCCATTCAGCCATCCCATACTGAAGTGTAATATATGACATATATCCCCCTATACCAAGAGCAGTGCTGGGGTGCTAACTTGCTACGACGTTATCCGTTAGAGTACTCCTATTACTTTTCATGGTAACAAGTAACGTAACATGTTAGTTCTGCAATTCAAGTAATCCGTTATTTCATTTTTCATAAAAGTAATCGTGCAATCCAGTGCGCCTGTAGAGAAGGTCTTTAGTCTTGGAAGTCTTGTCTGTACCCCCAAGAGGAAAACAACTGTCCGACACACTTTTTGAAAAGCTTGCTGCTTTATAATCTAATTGAGTTTGTGTGTTTGAAAAGCCTAAAAGCACTTACTGATTGTGGGCCTTAAGGACAGCTACAAAATGACGGTAGAGTCGATATACTCAAAGGTACGTGAACAGTTGGCTACACACCGTCTGGACAATATAACCAACATGCGCAACAAGTCTCAGAGGTGTTTTACCAACATTTTTGGTAACTCTAAGGTACTCTTATGTTTGTCTCAGCAGATAATGCAGAACAAAACAAGTTACTTTTTAATGGCAGTAATCTTGTAATGTAAAGTAAAAGTAAAACGTGTATGTACATATTTGAACCATGTCTATATGGTAACATGCTGTAGCCATACATGTTAATAACACATATGCATATATGTAAGTTTGTTACTTTACTATTATGTTATGTACAAATTATTATTATATATGTTACATAAATGCCCAAATATGTCATTTATATGTATGAATATATATATAAATATGGGTTGGACATATACAGTATGTCAAAAAATTAAACTGTTTCAGTTCCTAATTGGTTTGTCAGGTTGAAGTGATGGTGGTTCTGGAACAACATTAATTGTGGCTGTTGAGCTGAAAAATGAAGCCAACACAGAAGCGCCAAACTGCACTTCCTTAAATGGCCACTTGAGGCAGGCTCCAAAAGCAAATCAATGTCAATAGACCCCTGTATTTAACTGTTCATCTCTACAGCAGGGATAAACATGTTCACAGCCTGGTACAAAAGGTATTTTATTCGTTAAAGGCTAGTTTTCCTGTCCATGACAGCTGTACGGTGGGTTGGTATATAACTTTCTCATTGAACTTATATTAAGGCTTACAGTCATGCGTAATTAGGGGCATTAGTGTTTTGACTGACAGCAACCTGCTAGCTTTCTATCGGCATTGTTTCATTTAATGTGAAAATGTTATTAAAGGACCTAATTGAACTGTAGCTTTGGTATTCCCCTAAAATTGCAATGACTGATTTAAATCAATAGTTAACTCATCACAGAGCATCTTCACGTACTGTCCAATGAGAGCACAAAATATACAGCAGATTTAAACCAGTCAATTTTAAAAAGGCATCTTATTTAAATTAAAGTTACCATTTTTTGAGATTCAGCCGCAACTTAACCTCGGGAACAGAGATGCAATCCCAACACCCCCGAGTCTGGAGGCTGACAGAGTTGGCCCAGTTACAAGGCCTAGTTTTCACAGAGGCTTCACGCTGTAAAGTCAGCGAGTCGGGAGTTATCTCACTACTGCCGTTAATGTGCAGGAATCGTGAATAAGTAAACAGCAGGAGGAGGCTTGTGACACAGTGATTCTGCTCTGCTAAAACAGATTGTTCGGCACTCAGCGACGTTAAGAGCGGCCCACATCACATCTTATTAATTCCGTGATTAGTTTCTCAATTCAGGCTGTCATGGGTTTAATGTCTCAGCGGCGCGCTGGAAAATTATTGTCTAGACGTCGTCGATATGTTAAAGTCTCGCGCTCTCGAGATTGCTGTTTTGACAAACAACACAAAAACAAAATCTATACAGAGATAAAGTTAATAAAATAAGGGTTTGTGCAGAGGGGGGTGGATTGCTGCAGCCAAAATTCAGACCAAGCGTGACCGAGTATCTCACTCCCCTCTTAATTATCTTCCGAGTGTCACTGAAAAGGAACAAGCACCTTCCTCAAGCTGATGAGGACAAAACAAATATTCACATCCTCCAGCGGATTAGTTTATTAGTTATTCTTGAAACTAACTTACGAGTTAGTTTTGTTATTTGTATTACTCACTCCAATTGCATTTTACTTTTTTTTCTATGTTCTGACTGAAACAAGATCACAAGACTTTTCACGGGAAGTTGGGCCTTCGCCAGCTGCATTTTGTAGAGACGGAACCGGGTGTTTTAAAGGAGACCTCGGAGACCATTTCCAGCCGTGTTTGCGGTGATCAAAACCACATTTTTCCACGAGAAGTCACTCCAACTGTGGCAACTAAACCTGTTGTTTTTAAGGAGAAGTCAGGGACATTTCCAGCTGTGTTTGTGGGGACCAAAACTGGATGTTTTAACAGGAAGTTGGACCATTTCCAGCTTTGTTTGATGCGACCAAAACTGGACATTTTTCACGGGAAGTCGGACCATCTCCAGCCATGTTTGTGGCAACAAAACCTGGCGTTTTTAGGGGGACCTTGGGACACTTTCTCGCCGTGTTTGATGCGACCAAAACCAGATTTTTTTCCTGGGAAGGTGGGCCATCTCCAGTCCTGTTTTCAGCGACAGCACCTGGTGTTTTTCAGTAGACCATCAGACCTTGTCCAGCTGCGTTTGTGTCGACTGAAACACATATTTTAAGCCAAATCTTGATGTTTTCCTAACCCTAGCCAAGTGTTTTTTTGTGCCTGAACCGAACCAGAGTGCAAGCACGGCATTGCGACCAGAGAGAAGTAGAAAATTGAACCTAAACAAACTGAAAGTTGCAACACAAACAAACATAAAGCTTGAACTTTTTCTGTGGCTTTGCAGAACTGTACTTCTTACGCCCACGCTTTAGTTTGCCATGGCTCTAGGGATGGCGACGCTGGTCTATCTGCTGGTCAATCTGTCCACCACTCATCTCAGATCTCAAAAACTATTGAACGGATTGCTATGAAATTTTTATATCGAGACTTAGGGGTTCCCCTGACTTTTCATCGTTGTTATGGTTGCGGGCATCTGAAATGCTTTGATTAAATTAAGATTAGTTAATTAAATCATTTGAATTGCATCAGTGGAGGATCGCTCAGGTCTGTGAGGGAACGATAACTCCAAATGAGCTACAATCTTGCGCACCCCCGCACTTCCGCCGTGTGCTCCTCCACCTAAAGGGCACGGTGCTTCCTGCGGTGGCACTGAATGTGATCCGCAGGATTGTTAAATACGAACGCGGCTCCCGAGACACGAGCCTGGATTTCTGTTCCGTCGTTTCTCCCGTCGTCTCAGGTGTAATATTTTGCCGTAACCTTTGCTCTTTAACGCTCCATCACCTCACGCTCAGGGTGGCTGGAATTGCTCAACCACAAACACCACACACACCATACATGCCCAGACTTTGTAAATGGATTTATGCACAGTATTAAAAAGCTAATAAGTCAGACAAAGCTGTACACCAGTGCACACGGCTGAACAAAGAGACTCACTTGAATGGGCTAATATTCAATCATTTCCTGTCATTTTGATAAGTTTGGAAAACAGTGCTGTAATAGCCTTTTCAACATATTTCTTCACACCGTTTGCACAAGCAATCTCTGGAATTAATAGAGTAACAGGCACAGCTGTTCCGTCTTGCTTTTGTGGTTGGGCGTCATAGATTAAACCTGCAAATGTTATTTTTCACAGTGACTTATACTTTCACCTCAGACAGGTGCGCTCAGTTTGGGAGAAGCAAAAAAAAAAAAAAAAAGGGCAACAAAGTTATCAAAAGCAACTGAAAATACATAGATTTTCTTTTGTCTTGAGCGAAAATGAAACGGTGCAATTTCAAACGGGACAGGCGTTTATTTCGGATGACAAATCCAGAAGGCAACACTTCAGAAAGCAGAGACGAGCCATTCCCGGAAATATAAACAGATGTCTAAGAATGATGTATAATCTCCACAGCACCTATGCTACCTTTACCCGCACAAGAAAAACTATTTTCGTTTCAGTTTTGCCATATTTTTGTTTTCCGTGACGCTCCACGGGCATGGGAAGTGTGACAATACATTTAGAGAGCTCTCCGCCACGGCTGCACAATCCAGATCTGATTCATGTAGAATACCTAAATGCTAAACAGAAGCATGAGTGCTTTGTACCGGGGTGATTTATGCTATATGCAAAGTGAGTCAGCGTCATGATCTCTGAGTCATTCATCATGTGACTACACCACTAGACGAAATGGCACAAAATTCTAAAATTATGTTGAGTGTGTCGTTCCAACTATTGCAGCTACAGTTGAGATGAGTTATCGTTTTGCTTGCGTGCAAGTGTCATCGAAACGCATTTGCAAAGGCACAGTTAAGGCCATTTTTTTCATGAATTTGGGAACCCAGATGTGGAAATGGTGGGGGGTAGCTTTCTTTAAGCTAATATGAATATGTCACTGTTCAGTCTGTGTACCTGAAAATCAGAATTTGACTTGAAATAAGGAAAACACGACAGGAGAAACTGAAAAAAATACAGCAAAAACAAAACAAAAAAGTTTCCTTTTGTGCATCACAGTTCAGAAAAGGCTTTCTAAAGCTCAAATGCCCAAAAGTTTCCCCAACTTCTGACAGAGGTTGAGTTTTTCGATGCCCTCCTGACAAACAAATAGAAACCAAAAACAGACCCTGTGATGGCTGGAGCTCAAAAAAGGACTCAAATGCGAGGATCGCCAAGGAAAACTGAATACAGTCCAGCTCCTCTTAGGTTTTAAGGACACAAATGCAAGAATGCTTTTGCTTTGGGTATATATTCACTCCTCTTTTGTGCTGTAAAAGGACTAAATATAATCATTCCCATGTAATGGCCTTCACGTATTCTACAAATTCTGTATTGGACGAGGCACAACCCGCATTTGTGCTCATATATAAGAAAAGACCAAAGACTGTCTCTGATTGATTATTCCTTTTTTTTTTCCCAATTAAAGTGAGGGACCTGCGGGGGACATGAGCTGAGTGAAGTGATGAAAAGAATGAAAAGAGAAAACCCTTCACAGGTCTGACTGTGAAAACGAATGCTGGCAGTAATCACTTCTCAATATCAGGCCCATCAATGTCTGCGTGTTATCTTCATTGGCTTATGATGTAATCACTTTCTTCTGTGTGCTCTCAGGCTGATAAATGGGGTTGTCACTATAAGGGGATGAGAGAAGGAAGCCAAACCGATTGAAATTTGAACAGCCAATTTTCCTAATAGGGCTTTTTACCCCCAAGGTCACTGAATAACTCTAAAGGGATACAATGCAGATGGTGGTTCTGAACCTAATGTCCATGACAAAATATGCAGTACAACAAGCGACAATTTGGCCATATTGTACCGTACGCGTGCTCCACAGGGTTTCCCCGCTCTGTATGCTAATACACACCTACATCACCGGAGCTTAGAGACACTTCTTTTTCACAAACGAGGACATACTGTATCTTCATGTAGAACGTTTGCCGAATTAACGACGAGGCCCAAATATTTAAGAATGTGCTCTAGACAGCGTTTCACACAAGTTTGCACAGTTTCTCCTTATGCAACAAGTCTTAAAACTGAGCGTTTCTTCACAGACGACAAAGAAAAAGCCTAGTTACCATCTAAAATATTTGTAAATTTGATATGTTTACTGTCAATGTGTTATATTCTTTAATTAATTTGGTGTAAACGGTGAAACCGGCTGAATCAGTGTGTTCAAACAGCTGCTTCAGACGCGGAAGCAGACAGGACTCACTGTAAACATGAAAAACAGACAGGATTTCACATTCATGCAGACACTAATTCACTGGAAAGAAACATGTTAATGTATTGTATGTAATGCCAAATTTACAAGGAGGCACTGATGATTTAGAATTTGCTGTAGCCGTTTCACAAAATTTGTCACGATTTCCTCTTGCAACGACTCTTAAAATCACACAGTTTGTAAGGGAGTCTGGGGATACTGCTGTTACCAGTGGTGGACAGTAACGAAGTAAATTTACTTGAGTACTGTACTTGAGTACAGTTTTTGAGTATCTGTACTTTACTTGAGTATTATTTTTGGGGGATACTTTTACTTTCACTCCACTACATTTGAAGGACAAATATTGTACTTTTTACTCCACTACATTTCTATTGATGCTCTCGTTACTCACTACTTTTGAACTTACGTCAGCTGATGATTTTTTTTTATATAATTTTTTTTTTCAATATTCTGAGAAAATAAACTGTTTCTGCTGATTCGCGTATGGTTTGTCTTAGTTGTATTGTCGTAGCTGTACTACGTCATGCTATACAATCCATAAAATGGAGGAAGAAACTGGAGAAACAAACATGGAGAAACTCCCACCGAGCACCCGTGGCCTTATCTCAAACCCATGTTTGAGATTTTTGTCACAAAAACTGATTTGTTTCAGATTAAATGTTTGTTGTGCTTACAGCGAACAAATTATATCACGGCTTACAAAAACTCGTCTCACAACCTGAAAAAGCACGTTGCAGTATGTAAAGTAGCTACTGACGTTAGCTAGCTTAATGTTTGTTAAATGGCAGATGAACATTTTAAACGTAACTGTATGAACTTGTAGTATCATATTTTTTATACGGTTTAAAAATATGGCAACTGTTGCAGTGCAGTCGAATGATTAAGTTGACTTTCTGTTCATGTTTTTTATACAATTCATATCAAAGAATCGCATCAGTGTATTGTATAATGACAATAAAGCTACTTTTCTTTCCTGTATTTCCTGAGGACATATGAGCATGCACTGCTAAAAGAATGTGTCTGTCCAGGATGAACCTCTGAATGTGGTTTGAATGATCAGATCTCAAATGTGTCCTCGATGCTTCTTGGGGGTTTTTCACAGCTCCGCTCAGAGCTGTCTACTCGTGATAGGATCGCCCAGGACGCAAGTTGACGACAAATGTGAACAGGGCCTGGGATATATTAACCGTCACTGGGAATTGAAAAGCAGGGAGCACATGAACAGCCCATTGGTAGAAAACCATTTAGTCCTGGGTGACCCCTGCCCTACGTGTTTAAGATCAGCTCATTATCAAGGTCTGCTTTAGCCTGATAACGAGCCCTTCACTTGAATTAGAAAAAAAACATCCAGGGCAAGGGAGCATCAAGGAGCGGGAGTAAGAACACTGATATAGCAGTGCGGAGACTAACGAGCTGATAAGGTACAGCTGGTGAGATAGGCAGCCGGGCTCATGGCTGATGGTCAGAAACAAGCAACTGATTAGCTGCATAACCTGTCTGAATTCAGTGCAAGCGCAAACACAAGTCTACTACTTTGTAACATACCGGTATTTTTCGGTTATGAGTTGTTTTACTGGAATGATTCTTTTCCCTGCTAAGCACAGCACTACCAGCAGAGGGCACACTATACATTATACTAGATGAGGCATCAGCAGCTGACACCATTGGAGTAGAAGAAGTAGCCCATATACGTGGCGCAACAGCTAAAGCAATGTGGTGACTTTCTGTGTGAGCTAAAGAAGTAAATGTGATGCACCGGAGCGAGCGTTGCATCATTCTTACCTAGCCTTTGCAACACATGTCTGATACTTTGATTATTGCGGCCCTACTTGATAAAGCGCAAATCATTATTAGCTGTAATACCGTGAGTGGCCACCATGCCAGATTGGAAGCGAGCCTGAGCATCATCCTCCAGGGCCTGGTGACTACTCACAGGGCTAGAAGGAATCTCCTGTAGCTGATGAGCTAACCGTTAGCTTTGCCTCAATATCTCAGAGAGCTTCTCTGTACTTTCTTCAAACTGTTGAGTTCACTTTCCCCAGGCCTTTTGTTTACTAATGCATACCATTTAATTCAATGAAAAGTAGAAACAGCTTTCAGAGCTAACAAGTTCCTAAAAGTAACAGGACATCTGGGGCAACGGAGCTAATGAGCTATGATAGCTTCCTCATATTGTTCACACCCTGGCCCCCCTAATGGCAGTGCTGTCTAAACAGCTTGTTATCAGAATTCATACGTGCCAAAGTTCAACAAAGAATGAATGAACTTATTTTACTGCAAAATGCCACCATTTTAAGTCCTGGTGTGTCCAGGCCCCTACACTGCCATGGCTTACGGAGACATGTTAATACAACAAAGCAAGAGTCAAAATGTCTGCTGTGAAAAAGGTTTATACTGTCCGTCAACAACACAATCAAGATTTAAACAAATTTAAACATGCATTGTTTTTTTACCCCCACATTTCTAATGTGAAAACATACCCATAGCCTGCTCTAAATAAGTATGCGGTAGGCATACAAACACACAGTGAGAGTCAGTCATAATAAAGGTGGCTCTGACGGTGGAGAAGCAGAAGTTTTCTTTCTGCAAGAGGGAAGGACACCTGAGAGACAGAGTGCACCAGGAGTCCTGGAGGAGGCAGACAGAGCCACGGGGAAGACAAAGAACCAGATAGCGTGGCCTCGCCAAAACCAAGCAGCCTGGGAGCTGCACAAATGAACAATCTGGACATGCAGGGAGAGACAGTGCACAGGAGGAGCAAGAAAGTCGAAACCCAGGAGGAGAATCACAGGACAGCAATACCAGCAGAGCCCCTTTATACTCAGAAGTTATGTCTTTCTGCTCTGCTGTCACAACTGATTGTTTTTATCAGTAGAATAATATGAAGAGTAGATTTAAGAAATTATGAAAAATGTATTTATTGTGTTTATTACTAACCAATGCGCAGTTATATTTACATGTAGGACATTTATGGGATGTTTTTGCCCAAAGCAACATGCATGCAATCATACACTGATGGCGGTGGCTGCCATGTAAGGTGCCGACCAGCACATCAGGAGCATTTTGGGGTTCAGTATCTTGCTCAAGGGCACTTCGACATGCAGACCAGAGGAATTGAACCAGCGACCTTCCAATAACAAGATGCTGACTCTACCCCTGAGCCACAGCTGCTGCAATTATATAATTATATAGTGTATATATATATATAACTGTGGTTGTGATGTAACAGTGAATGCAGACATCAGTGCAGTTTACCACAGGCAGGTTTGACGCCTCTGGGCATTTCTGGCCTGCAGTGTGAGTTTTAGAAGCCTGCTATTTTGTAGAAATAACACTCTCTTGGTATCTGTGAACATCTCTCTGATCGATCATGTGTCCTTATGGTAGCAACAACTGTAAGAAGAAGTGATAAAAATAGTGTGTGTGGTTTTTTTTAAGTAATGCAAACAAAGTTCTAGCAATTGACATTAATTTTTCTAAATAATCTGTCAAGATGATCCTTTTTTTAATTGCTGCATTGATGTGCGCCATTGAGTGGTGAGGGTACATTTCTTGCCAACAGAAAACAAATTGACCCAGTTGTTACACATCTTTTTTTTTTTTCTTCTTTTCTGGCATGTTCACATTTTGGCCAGCAGCCAAATGCATTCTTTGAATTGTAATCACATTGCAGAGTTAACATTTGAATTTTTTTTGGTTCACTGTATCGGATGTGCCGAACACTGGCACCTGTAATGATCCAAGACAGCATAACCAACAAAAGACATCATGGCAGCCCTGACTAACAAAGGAACTATTTAGTTACACATTCTGTCTTATCATTTCATTAAAATGGCATCCATGGCTGGTTTTAACATTGGCTGTCGTGAGACTATTACAGTAGTGTCCTGAATATTTTCCTTGACCTCATCTACAGTGGTACAATTTGGACTTGACATTCAAATGACATTAGGGGTTAAAAGGCTAGTTTCATGACATGGAATAAGTACCAAGGTTATTGAGGGTGTTTCACTTGTTCCTACAATAACCTAACTGCTCACTGCTGCTAACTATAGCTCGCTGTCGTTAGCTAGTTAGCTTGCACTTCTATTTGCTGACTTCGACCTGATGCCAGGAGCCAAACACGGCAAGAAAACCACCTTCGTCTTGTTTAAAGGCAAGTTGTCGTGACGAAGACATCTGAACCAATGTCAACTTTGCATTAAAAGTTACATAGGTCGTGACGGTGTCAAGTCAATCCAGTGCACACCCCTTGAAATAGAGTGTTATCCTCCAGTCTATGTATGGTGCCCCGTAAGAGGGGTTCGACCCAGGTGGTCGTTTCCAAATCCCCTTCATGTTTTGCTTTGGAAGGCACACTTGAAGTGCTTCTCTTTTCTTACCGTCTTATCGAGGCTGTGGAAGTCAATGAGTAACCGTCTCTCCAAAAAATGACAAATACAATTTTTTTGTAAGCAATAATGAAACATTTTAATGACTACATCTGCAAAGTCGCAACATGTTATACACTTGCTGAAAACACCATCGTGCATTTCTTCTTTCAACGGTGAGATGAAGCATGAGGCAGGACTTTAAAATATTTCGATCTTGACTGATACACAACAAATCACCCCAACTACTTCCTGGCTTGAAAAAAACTGTGCCAATGAATACAATCCAGACAGGCACATTCACAACCTACCTGACAAAAACATTTAGTAGTATCTAAATGTTTTTTAGAGACAGGGTTGCAAATCTATTAGTGGGACTGAAGACTGCTTAAGAAATGAAAAAAGACTTGATTTGACTTTAAACACCTACAGTATATAACCCACATAAAAGCTAAGCGACTAGTCGCAACCCTTTGTTTGAGTCGCTGCGCACCACCAGCAGTCTACAATTTTAACACTCCTTGGCTTCTCACCTGCATCAAACCAGTTTCCATGACAGCTGCATTTATATACAGCACATATAAGGATATACACGTGTCTGGCACCATGTGTCAGTTACATAACCTTCCTTTATTAACACCAACCTTCTTGACCTTCTGTTTACTTGTGTCACTGTGATGTATCTGTACATACCGTGTACCTGAGGTATGCAGGGTGGATTTACACAGAGGCATATGAGGCTTATGAGGCTTATACCAGCCCAAGTGACAGTGTACCATTCTAGTTCCTGTCTGAAGATGTCATGCAAATGTTCTTCATACTCATTGTTTTGCATAAGTAAAACCATGGGTCAGATGTGTAGCTCATGATGCCCCCTGCCACCTGCTGTCCCAACAATTTATTCAAGATTAAATTATACAGAACTCTACTGCCAGAGCCTCTTCCCCCCAGTTGTCTCAGAGCACAGAGAAAGTACACAAACACTGTACAAACTTGTTTTGTGCAAGTGTCAACCTAAATCAAGACAGCAGTGACTGTGAGCTAGTCTGCGGCGGGGCCATCAGGGGGCCGGGGGTGGCAGACGCTCCACTGGAATTTGATTGGCTAACCCTGGTGCTCCTTTAATCAGAGAAAGATGGCGATGGGTAGAGGCTCATGAGTATCAACGTTCACATTAGATGCTTATTAGCCACCTTTCACATCAGGAGGTGGAGAGGACAGTGGTGTCGTTATTACAGTCACCAAGGCTGCGAAACATGTCACACCAATGGATAAAACATTTATGTAAATTTGCAACATAAAGAAACATTGAGCTTTGACTTATCTGTGGTTTTCCAGAAATGTATCTATCTAACATTTATTCTGATGATTTGGTTGCGTTAAGTCAATCACACAACCAGAAACAGTTGGTAAATTAGGACAAAGTGATGCAGAACACCTACAACATGATGGGAAAGTGATGGAAAATGACCACAACTTGACACCAAAGTGACCACAGAGTGATACAAATTCAGAAGCTTCAAGACCTGTCCCTGATACCAGTAGACAATATTAGGAAAAAGTGACTTTGCTTGCTGCAATGAAATCCTTGTTCTATCACTTTATTCGTAAAATTACTTAAATAATGCTTAAAACGTCGCTTTTAATTTTCACTCCACCAGGAGCACAATATCCAGGATCATCTGTTAATTCTTTTGTCTGGTCCAACATCGTAGCTGTCTTTCCATCAGTATTTTCATGTGCATTTTGAAGTATTATCTTGGAAAAGGCAGATGGAAATGAGTCTCACTTGAGACAGACAGTATTTGTGTGTATTTTTTAAAAAAAAATAGTTTGGGACATGGAAACACCTTTTCTGAATATGTTTGTATTGTTTTTATTTAGACACTGCATTTGCAACAGCGGAATTGGTCGGTGTGTTTACTGGGGCAACTACAGCTTATGTTGTGTGTGCAAATGCGACGTGAATCATTCATGTGACTACATTACATATAAAGTCAATGATAAGACTTGATATTGCGTCTAATCAAAATTGTCAATCGCGTGAGTTGAAAATATTGAACTTAAGCAAAATTTTAATGTGACGTTTTGTCATGACAGCCCATTGGCATTGACGTCAGAAACACGGCTACAGAAGGATGCATTCAAGGCCTGGACCTTATATCTTTATGGATGTAGGGCTCAGAAAAGCCTAGTATAATAAAATAATAATTGTTAGCAGTGTATTTTAGTGTTCTTTTATCAAACTGCTAAGATAGTACATAGCTGAATGGAGATATCTTTTAAATCACCCACTGTACTATCATCAACTCAGTAAAAGCTACTACTCCATCAATGTCATGGTTGTTTATTATTCTCCTGCATTGTGTCTCACTTAAATGCAACGCTCTATCCTTCAATCTAATACCACAACTATCTCAGAGCAAGTGAGTACATTTTTAACTTTAAACTCTACAGTAGAACAGGCCAACTGAGTTTAATCAACTCCCCAAAACTTAACACACAGTGTTGATAAGTGGTTTCTGACCTGGAGGTCTCATTCCCCATAGTGACTGTGGAATCCATTTTGAACTCCAGAAAACCCAATAATAATACCCTAGTCTGCTACTCACAGCATCAGAGACAGCTCTCTGTGGAACAGAACAGCAGCGGGCTTGATTAAGGCAGCAGGGCAAATTTCCTTTCCGGAAATTTCCTCATGGTTCTTTGTTTGTAGATCAATCTCGGAATCAGTGTCAAAGCTGTACTACTGGTGTTACAGACTACATGTTAACAGTCAGGTTCTGATTTCATGGCAGAAGTCATCCAGAGCAGATTCTGATCAACCCCAGGATACAATCAGCATTTTGTCAAAATGGTTGCCTGCAGGTTAATATATCCTGTTGCCAGTGTTGGAGGTAACTTGTTACAAAGTAATCCGTTGGAATACTCTAATTATTGTTTTTTGTAACAAGCAAGGTAATGCATTCATTCGGCAATTTAAGTAATCTGTCATTTCGTTAGTTTTTCATAAAAGTAATCTGTCATGCGATAATAAAATTGCTGTCTTTTCCTCACCTTTTGTCACCACGCAAATAAAATCCCTGAAGCATTTGCACGGTTTGTTTCTCTCACGCGAAAAAAGGACAAGAACAACATCACAATGAAATGCAAGTTTATATTTAAGGGTTCATCAGTTGTATTTTTTAAACATGTGTTGTTTTCATTGAAACAGCTGTGCCCAATACGATATGCCTCTGCCAAGTTTGCTGTCAGACTACTAGCAAATTATATTATTTTATGTTAATATTGCGTCTGTCATTATTATTATTAGCCTGCAGAGTAACCGCTAATGGTAAAGTCAATACATTCAAAGGTATATGTACAGTTGGCTGCACACCGTCTGGACACTATAACCGACATCACAAGGGGGTTTTACTGTAATTTTTGGTAACTCTATATTACTCTAATGTGTTACTTTTCTCAGTAGATGATGCGGTAACCTTACAAGTTACTTCTTAATGGCAGTAATCTTGTAGCATAATGAGTTACCTTTTAAAGTAACGTTACCCAACACTGCCCTTTGCCTGATTTGGAAAAGTCGGTCAACCGAGGACCAGATCTTTGTTTCAAGTGATTTGTTGGGGTTCAGGTAGCCCAACCCTGTGGCATGATTGTAAGGAACCAATAATCAGCTAACACATTTGTCAGTCTTGGATTCAAATACATAATGTAAAATGTGTGTGTATACAGGCCCATGGCTTATTTTTGAGATAACTCAGTAGTCCTCAGGAACACTGTCTTTTTATGAACCAGTTTAATTGAAAAGATAATGGGACAATTAGCTTTGTGCTAATAAATGGGTGAATAAAGTACCAGACCATGGCCTGACCACTGTTTTTTTATTTTTTTATTTTATTTCTCATTACAGAAAATAGCTCAATAAAATACTTCCAGTAGGAAGAAATTTAATCTATTTATGACACAATATTTAAGAGCACTCTTAGATGATTTGTAGGTGCTTTCAAGAGCAGGGTCCCTCGTGTAGGAATATCTGGTGCCAGTGCACAGAGAGGGAGGCGAAATTGAGGCTACTCAGTACCATAATTCAAAGGAAAAAAATGAATGTGTTTCTTTCTTTTTGTTCTCCTTCTAATAAGATCCCCATTATGCTGAGGGGGGAAGCCTCTCTGCTGCTTTTCTAACATATCAAACATCATGAATCATTTTCTGTTCTACCCAAGAACTCCTTTGAGCTGACTTCTGTGAGCTGGGTCGAACCTCAAACATGGGTTATTCAAGATTATGGAGGACTATAAATGAACTATGCTTCAATGCTGAATGTTTTTTTCCTATTTTTGGCATCATCACTGGTTTTAATGTCATCAGTGGGCCACATAATTACTGTGAAAGTGAAAAGCACTATGATTTCTTTGCGTTTCTCGGTCTCATTACGCAGGCTGTATCTTAAAATCATTCCTTATGTTGCCATTAAAAGTATATAAATGTCTAAGAAGCTCTGAATATGCAGCGTTTATCGTTGTTAAATCTGGAATGAAAGTCCCCTTATATCAGAGGTCTTTACCTTCTAATTTCAAGCTGTGCTTCACAGCTCATTGTATATTCTGCCTCCCTGCTGTCTGCAAAGTGGCAAGTTCATCTAGTATTCTTTAGAAAAACACCCATGGAACCGATTCTGTCATAGCGAGTGCTGACTTCATTTTTCACAGCGAGAGAATGTTGGAGCAGTTCAAAGATAATGGTGCTAACAAGTGCCTGGGCTCTTGTTTGTCACTTTCTTTCCGCATACGCTCGCATAATCATGGTGTAATGTTATTGGTGCAACAATCGCACAAGTAGTTACTGTTTTTTTTCACACCGATGTCGAAACTTGGGACACACATGACCAAAAAACCTGGATCTCATGTCCCTTTTTTTTTTTTACACCAATTCTGCACAAACACATCCCTGCTTTTCACCCACTTCGTAGTTCAGAACCACACTTTTTCTGAAACACTACACTCAGTTCTCTACATCTGGCGCGCTCTTTGGGAATAAAATCTCTGCACTGCCACTCAGAACGCAAAACTCAAACCACCAATCGCACTCCTCATGTGGGCCCCGTTGCTCTTCAATTAGCAATTATAGCTTTAGCAATCAAAGACACAAAGGTGAGCTCTGCTGTGTTGGAGAACAATGGATGCCACTTTTGCAGAGAGAGGCTGAGCCAGGGGAGTGAAAGTAAAAGAGGGAACAAGACTACAACCTGGAAGACCAGTTACCCTCTGATGAGATTCAGGCCCCTCTGGCTGACAATGGGAGGCAGAAATAGTCAATATGGTTGGAGCAAACAATGTATCAATGCTAGACTGTGTCTGAAGGTGAAAAAAAACATGAACGAAACAGATATACAGGCAGAGCATTCTCACTCCCAATGCCTCAAATACAGCTTACTCGACAACATATTCGACAAAAAACCCTACGAGATTTTTGAATTGGACTTTGGAATATCGGCGAAAAAAGAGCTCTGTGACAAACACAAGTTTTTGATACTTGGACGTTTTGTTCACTGAGATGATCTTAACAACTTTTGTAAAAAGGTATTGTCAGGCTATAGACAGACCACCACTAAACGTCTTACCACACAGTTACCAGTAACATCTTCTTGATCCCGAGTTGTGAAGTTACAGTTTGAGGTTGAGTGAGATTAGTCTCGGTGTTTGGCATGATGACGCTTAATGTCACCGCCAACCTAGTCTCATTTAGCCACTTGATGGCAACCGCTGGTTTAAAGACACAAAAGCGCTGTAAAATAAAATTGTCGAAACAGTTAATGATGTATTTTATGTTGCAGAACAAAATGTATAACTATCTTAAACCTTTGGTAACCAAAGAGCTAACTACAGGCATTTAACTGAAAACCAATTAAAAAACCCAAAGACTTTGAGACAAGGGAACTGAATGAGCAAAAATGCTAACTGATTTCCAGGTTTTAAGACAACACCACTCTATTAGCCCTACGCTAAGTTTGACGCTGTAGGTAATCCTCTAGTGCCATCTCTCGAAGCGCCCCTTTTGGTGCAGTGGCTTAAAAAGTGAAAAAAAGTCTGAGTCAGGGGGCAGCTGGGTTGGATGGAAGGGTCATTCACTGGAAGAAAGTTAACATACGTAAATCATGTAACTTACATTGAGTGACATATTTATATCATATGTTAGGTGACTTGAGTTATGCCACCTACGTAGAGTTACGACAAGTTATTTTTAACGAGAAGTGTGATCTTTTCCTGAACCTAACCAATAGTTATTGTGCCTGATCCTAACCTTCAGAAAACTTCAGCCTTTTCAAAACATTAATACCAGTCCAAAAGTCATAAAATGTCATAATAAGTCAAGAGTTTGTCAGCAAGTTTCATTTTGAAAGTCTAACCGTATTAGAGCTATCCTCACCACAGAGCCCTTCACATCCAAATCTGAGGCTAGAGGGGTAAGTAGAGCACCATAGTTTGAAGCTTAAGGCCACTGACCCAGCTTCGAATTTTGATGAGTTGGCAATGAGAACACGTTGCTACAGGGAGACATGAGAAATAAGCTCAGAAAAAGTCAAAGCGTAATCAAAACAGCACACATGATTGCATGGTAACATCTTGTACTTGACAAACTGAAAGCTTTGGGTCTGTTGCTGATACTGCTGTGTCGTCTATTACAGAGCGTTCTTGAGCTCGTGTGGATGCAGCTGCAGTTTCCCATGAATTCATTTGATGAAGTGGTTTTCAACCTCGCAAAAGCGGCAATGGGGAATGGCCGTCTTCTGCGAGCATGCCATTGTTAAAGTTTGTAGAACATCACCATGTGCGCCGCTATAAATGACCAAGACATCCTCCATCACCATTCAGCCCTTGGCACCTGCAATACAGCCCATCTCATCACTTTTCTGGACACACTACTCAATATCTCTACCCGAGCTGAGAGAATGGATGGCTCAGAGCAGCACGGGTACTTTGTGATCAGGGACAATGCAAGGTTCCAACGGGCTGCTCCGGTCTGCAACTGGTTCATCAACCTGCCACGTTTTTCATTGTCATATACCATATTCTCCATGTCTTTATCACATTGAGGCTTAATTTTCAGCTTGGCATCGAAAGGTAAACGAACACAAACCCCATGAGTGCATACCCCCTTCTACAGGCGACGGAGGAAGCATGTGGTAATAGGGCTGCTGGAGCAAATCAGGGTTGGATTTGTCATGCCAGGATCCCGCTGCTTGGTCAGGGAGAACATTGCCTGTGATGTCAATGAGGTCCCGCGGCCAGAAACTCACTTCCTCTTTTTGTATAGCTTGTTCTGGACAAAAAACACTCTAAGAGTCCAGCTGGGTTTGCTCAGATGTAACCAGCATTTCAAAAATTATGAAAACACTGAAACAGGCTACTGCATGTACAGTATTTTGTTACACTGAAAATGCAAAAAGGCCTGCTAATATGACTATCACAGATCCTCTGTCGGTCTTTTCCATTGAGAACACAGTGTTCAATTGATTCTTAGATGCCTGTTTGATTTATGGTGTGTGTGTGTGTGCCATTTCGAAGACATTTTATCTTGGGAAGAGACAAGGTTCTGAATCCAGATCTGTGGAGTGTTGAGTTTTCTGTGTTTTTCTCTTTAGAGGATGATGCATTCAGAAAACATGTGTTAGCAATCGAGAAAAAAAACTGAATGCTTCCCACGGTGTCTTTTAGATTTGTGGCGCTCGGGCTTTGGGCGACAACTCTGAAAAATGTTGCTGTCCTGCAGCCGTTGTAACATCGCCGAGACACTAATTGCACCCATTTTCACTGGACATGTTCCCATTGCTGTCTCGTCAGATAGAGCAGCGTTGTGTTCCTCTTTGGCCTGAGACAGATTCTCTACTGAAGGCATCGTTAGGGTGAATGATGAGAGACAAGAACACGGAGAAAAAGAGAAAGGAGAGAAAGATATCTGCAGAATGAAAATGTGGAACTGAGATAAATACATGCTTAAAATCTTTCAAATTAGTGTCATGGCAAGCTGTAAACTGGCTTCTGGCGTTCGCCTCCGAAAGGGTCCTAGCACTGCACTTACAGAAAATCTGCTGTTTTAATCCAAATTTTTTCAGATGAAACCACGGTGTAACCAGGGCTAACGTAGCCTTAAGCAATAGAGGTGGTGGATGAGAGGAGGGTGTTAGCCAAGCTGATGTCAATCACGGACAGCACCTCTCACCCCCTGCACCAGACTGTGGAAGCCTTGAGCAGCTCTTTCAGCAGCAGACTCTTACACCCACTGTGTGAGAGCTACTGCATATCATTCATCCCCACAGCCACCAGACTGTGCGACTCAAGCACTACCTGAACAGTCACTTTCCACTCACTTTGTTTATTGTAAATATATTATTTTCATTCTATTCATTTTCTACTTAAATTTCTGCGTATTTGTCTGACTTTTTTTCTAGTACTTGTTGCATCTTCAGCTGTTGTAACAAGTGAATTTCCCCAATGTGTGATAAATAAAAAATTATCTAAATTAGTAATTAAGTTCATTAACAATTTTCCTTCATTAAAAAAGTAGTTTATAGTTCATTTTCTGTTATTTAACTTTGTGTAGTATTCCTTTAACGCGTGCAGCAGTAACAGCCAATCAGGTTGCAGCAGCGCTGGGTACTGGAGAGAGAGGAAAAATAGAGCGAGAAAGCCTCAGATCCTACAGACAAGACCTGAGGAGTAGAAAACCGAGCTAGGAGAGACAGAAACGTAGGATAAAGAAGTGAGTTTTTGAGGAATGTGAAGCTTTGTTTTTCCATTTTTGGAGGACTTCGTGTTCACCTTCCGTGTACATTGATGGATGCTATGTTTTTATTTATTTCCAATAAGAATTTGGGGAGTTAAAAATCTTTTCTGTGTTAGTTAGCGTATTATTTCTTGTGTTTTCAAGCTAAATGTCCAATGGAAAATGCTAATAGCTAAGCTAAGATAAGAGTGAACAACTTCATGTTTTGTATTTTATGGCTTGTATTTGTATAGAGCGAGTTAAGAAGCTACATGCAGACGCGCGGTCAAGTTTGGCCTCGCTAGCACAGTGAGGAGGATGGCCACCGCCACCATGTTGGCACGCGGTCTGGATTGAATCATGATTAAGATGCATTTACGTGCTTGTTCAGCTCAAGTATAACTTTGTCAAGAAATATGTAAGACTAAATATGTTTATGTAATAATTTGCAGGAGAGACTCCTGGATAACTCAGCGTTAGCTAAAGGGCTGGCTACAGCTTGCAGGCCGATTAGCATTGTTTAGTAAACCTTTATTAGTGTAAAGTTGGACACTTCGTTGTGTTAGTATTACTGAGGAATGTCTGCTGTTGCTTGTTGGGCTTGCCATGTTATGCTCCCAGCATATTTTTTCAGCATGCTGTGCCTTTGAGGTTATTCTGGATAATATTCTGGACCGTAATTGTTTCAATAATAATAAACATACAGTTGCATAAAGCAAGCATATGTGTCCACTCCCATGTTGATAAGAGTATTGAGAACTTGAAAAACATCCCTTCAAGGTAAATTTAGAACAGATACAAAATGTGCCATTAAATATGCTAATTGACAGCCCCAAGTGTAAATATCTTAAGCCTGCTGTAACCACATACTATTTGCCAATTGCATTTAATGCTGAGTTTACAAGAAGGCACAAATTATATAAAAGTTGCTGTGTGGCAAAGTTTTATAAGCTTCTCCTCCACTTAACAACCCACAGAATAGTGCAGTCTTTAAGGGAATCTGGGGATATTGCAGTTGCTATTTAAATAATGAAATCAGCTGAAACAGTGTATTCACTAACATCTGCTGTCAGACACGTGATCTGCATTACAGTGCACCTAATGGAAATCGGAGAGTGTGTAATCCGTTCTACCCGTTGTCAGGGAGTCATCTTCTTGTTTGACGGAGGCATCCTGTCACTATAACCATCAGGTCCTGCGTTGATGACGTCCTTGTCAGAGACGTATCAGGATGCATTGGCTTTTACGCTATAAAATACATGTGGTTTGAGAGCAGGTCACAATTCATCTTGATGGTCCTTTCCACTTGTATTTAGAGCTGTCAACTTGAGTTCGGACCGCCTGAGACGTAAACGGCCTCACATTTCTTCACCTTGCTGCACACGGCATCTTCTAAAATGGGTACATACGTGTGTCTAAATGAGATATGCAAAGGTAGCAGGTCCTAATTATACACTGCTTGTAATTTATTGATTACACTCCCAAAGTCCTTAGCATTATCCACATCCTCTCGAGCAAATCTGGTTCTCTCAGAAATCAGCGCTCTTTAAATTATTCAGTGTGGTTAATTGAGGGCAGGAAACGCTCCACATGTGTAGGTGTTCTGAGGCGATGTGTAAGGTGGCCGTGGCTAAATGCCAAAACTTCAAAGCAAAAAACCCAAATCATTGTTTGTTCTCGTTTGGTCTTTATATTTGGCGGCTTTTCTATCCACAGCGTCGTTTACATCCTGTGGGCACGATCATGTAGCTTTGGAGTATACTGTACAGTAAATATAAATAATATGCAAATAGTAATGCAGACCAAATCCCTCTCTGTAAAGCACATAATGAGGTTCTCTGAGTTCACCTGAGATAAATACTTGTCATCTCTCTTGAGTCTAGATCATAACCTGCCACACTGATGAGTGCAATGCAGATTTTTTTTCCCCCTCCTCTTTTGCTCACTGAGGTGTATGACAATGTGATGAGCACCATGAGAAAGTGTGGGAAGGCTGCCAGTCTCCTTGATGTCAGAGAGATCCAAGCGGTTGGCGGGGCACAGCGGAGCAGCGTCTGAATTCACAAAGGCAGCTTACTGTTTCAGGATGCAATGAATGGAGCACCCTTCTTCAGATTTTGGCTTCAAAGTTTGGGTTTACGCTTTTCTTTCTGTCTAAAAGGCCACATGGCACCCCTTCCTCGTTGTTCATCGCTGCACGGGATAGTAGAGCTATAGATATAATGCAGTAAAACCTCTCATTTGGATTGTTTAAAAGGTTGTGTTGCCTTTCTTAAAATTCAAACCAAAAGAAACCAGCCCAGTTTTACTAGGATTTTCATTCATACTGGACGATCCCTCACCTCATGATATTAAGGCTTAAAGTACTCCAGCACTGTGCCGTGTGATCCTTTGGACTGATTTTGTAATAATTTGACAACAGGAGGCATATAAGGCCACAAATGCTGTGTAGAGACCAACAGATTTCCAATAGGAATGAGACCAGGGAGCTGGATGACAGGCAGTCTTGACGTAGTCGAGGACCTGAGCTTCTTGAAGGCCAGACGGGTTCCCCAGAAAGGAGACTCCTGGGACCTGTCAGAGGTCCCACTGGTCTTGATACCAGTCAGCTCAGCTACTGCCTTTGGCTGGAGGCTGGAAGGCCCTGGAGCTGATGGGAGGCTAGCAGGTGCCACTCTTGATGCATCTCAGTGTATGGCATCCTCAGTGATCTATATTACTGCACATGGCTATTTTTCATGATTTAAGTTCCCCTTTTATTCAGAAAGTCCTTCCAAAAATCAGACTATAGCAGTCTACAAAATAAAAGCTGCATCTTTTCAGCACATAAACATCACAAAAAGAAAAAATAACCATCTGCAGTATGATACACAATTGCTTCATATCTTTATGATAAGGCATTTTGCTTTTTCTTTCTTCTCTTCTTCTTCATCAGACTGAAACTGGCGGTAATGTGGCCAAAAGTATTTGACTTTAAGAAAAAAATTCATTTAAGACAACTTAAAACTTTTTAAGAGTTTTTATTTAAAAAATGTATTGAAGACATGAATACTTTTTAAAGGACCACCAGTGAGGCTTCTTCTGATTCTTCTCACATCTCACCACGGCCAGGGCTTCCAACAGTTGAATCCTGAGAATAGAAACACACGTGCAATAAGTTTAGTGTTTTGTGGATTTCTAAATCTGTCGTCTCAGTTGGGTAATCAGTCTGAGGTACCATCAGTTCTGTGAGTGATCGTGTGCACAGGTTTTTCCACTTACTTGTCTTTTTTGATAACAAGATGTAGGAGGATCAGTGTTTCCCACACATTCATTTAGTGGTGGCGGTCCGCCACAGTATCAATATTGGCTGCCGGATATTGATTTTCTATTTTTGGAGTGAAGAGGAGGAGGACTATTTAACACAGTTGGCTTGACTGTAACTTCCTCTGCAAAGAAAACGGCTGGCCTCGTCGTCGAGATCAAGCCCCCACAAATAGCGCCAGGCCCTTGAAGCCAGTTTTTGTCGTGGCCAAGCCGTGTAACTACATCGCTATGTGATGCACTGGGGACTTTTTCCTAAAAGCTAACATTGTGAAAGACGGGTCTGTAAAACGGTAACAAAATCCTCACAACCCTCGCAAAATGACTTGTTTTACTGTCAGAATTTGGGCAGTTCGGTCCAATAAAATTCGTCAAGTCTAGAAGAGCCGCCCGATTACATTTTATCCCCATCCAAGTTAGCTCGGCACTAAACCAGAAATTAGCTGACTCAGTTGGCGGAAGTTCCGAGTGCGCATGCTCTATGGCACCCCAGCTGGAAGGCCATCGATTCTGTGGGAAACACTGAGGATCTTTGGCACTTTACAAACACAGAGTCACCGGTTGGTTCAGTGACCACTGCATCATTGGAGGTGATCCAGCGGTCTTCCTGATCCTCCTGCCCCACATCTGGATCCACACCGTCAGAAATGTAGTTTCCTAACAGGAGAGGAATCATTGTTTACATGGGCTGTCACAGGACTCGGTGGATGGCATGCGTGTATGCTGCTGACCAAAGTGTAGCGGGCACCACCCTGAGAGGGAGCAGAGGCAATCAGAGTTAGTACACACACAATTATTCACATGTTCACTTAAACAGGACCAGTCTGATGAACCGGTTTGCGATTAGGTGATTCAGTTTTTCCTAACCTCGCTGGAGGACACCACCAGGTCCCTGAAGAGGTGGACGGGGTCGTTGACCTTTTGGAGCTGGAAAGTTGGAGCGAACACTAAACATTTCAGCACTCTGTAGACAGAAAGAAGATGTATGGGCACCAGGTGATGGAGAGAAACGGATCGAATATGGTGATACTAATAGTTGGACAGAAAGTTAGGCTTTGTGATGGATGTGATGTCACTCACCTTGGCAGGTTCACAAATGACATGCCGTTGTGTGACATGGTGGCACCGCACTCACACTTGTACTCCAACTCTTCCTCCTGCAGAACAGCAAAGAACAAACATGCTTAAACTTCTATACTGGATTGAAATGACATCAAAACAACTAGATATCCCTTCACATGACAACATAAGCAGTGGTTCTGGGATCGACGTGTGTTTTTATATGTGATATTATCACATTTTATCAGTGGGATGGAAAAGTGTTTCTTACCTTGAGGTAATTCTCAAGCATTTGCTCAACTGTTCCACTTCCAGGCATGAGGTCCAGGGAGAGGTTTGTGTACTCCTCCTGTCTGGTGGATCCTGAACCACATGCGGGATCACGGGATTATTCTTGGGCTCATTGGTTTTGTCGTATTGAAGAACCTTCTTGACCTCGAGCAGATGTCCCTTTCCGCCTTAAAACTCAAGCACTGTGTCTTGGTGAGAGGTGAGTGGGCGCTGCTTCTTTGGGCCCGGTTCTTCAGGAGCTGGTGCAAATTAGAATTCAATTGTCATGATATTTGATTGCATTTACGACTAAAAATGCAATATTGATTCTTACAAACTACTCAAATGAATTCAATACGCAGCCGTTCAGATTTTTCCTGAATTTTTTGAAGACTCAAGTGGTTCTCATCTCACCCTGGCCAGGAGCCACCCGCGATTTAATCCTGAGAATAGAAACACACGTACAATAAGTTCAGTGTCTGTGGATTTCTAAATCTGTCGTCTCAGTTGGGTAATCAGTCTGAAGTACTATTATTTCTGTGAGTGATCCTGAGCACAGGTTTTTCCACTTACTTGTCTTTTGTAAAACAAGATGTAGGAGGATTGTTGGCGCTCTGTACACACAGAGTCACCGGTTGTTTCAGTGACCAGTGAGTCGTCGTAGGTGAACCAGCGGTCTTCCAGATCCTCTGGATCGACACCGTCAGAGATGTAGTGTCCTGAACAGGAGAGGAATCATTGTTTACATGGGCTGTCACAGGACTCGGAGGATGGCATGTATGTTAACTGACAGAGTTTAAGTCAAATAATAGATTATCTTACCACTGTGTGCTCTACTGCTGAGATGACTGATGCTGCTGACCAACCTGTAGTGGGCACCACCCTGAGAGGGAGCAGAGGCAATCCGAGTTATTCACATGTTCACTTAAACAGGACCAGTCTGATGAACCGGTTTGCGATTAGGTGATTCAGTTTTTCCTAACCTCGCTGGAGGACACCACCAGGTCCCTGAAGAGGTGGACGGGGTCGTTGACCTTTTGGAGCTGGAAAGTTGGAGTGAACCTGAAACGCTTCAGGTGCAAGACCAGCACTCTGTAGACAGAAAGAAGATGTATGGGCACCAGGTGATGGAGAGAAACGGATCGAATATGGTGATACTAATAGTTGGACAGAAAGTTAGGCTTTGTGATGGATGTGATGTCACTCACCTTGGCAGGTTCACAAATGATATGCGGTTGCGTGACATGGTGGCACCGCACGCACACTTGTACTCCAACTCTTCCTCCTGCAGAACAGCAATGCACAAACATTCTTACACTTCTATACTGGATTGACATGACATCAGAGTGGGACAGGAAAGTGTTTCTTACCTTGAGGTAATTCTCAAGCATTTGCTCAATTGTTCCACTTCCAGGCAGGAGGTCCAGGGAGAGGTTTGTGTACTCCTCCTGTCTGGTGGATCTTGCACCACATCTGCATAATCATAAAACAATAGAGTTAAGATACAGCTGCAGTCCAAGTGACAAGGCCTATTGTGGAGGGTTTCAATTCAATGAAACACTGTGAGGTAATCCGATATTTAAAGATCGGCTCACCACAATTACAAAGCAACATATTTTCTTACTATCTGAGGATACCTGTAATAGTTATAAAAAAATATGCTTGTTTTTTTTTTTGGATAAACTAAATAAATTGAATGTCAGGAAATATTTACTGTATCTCTACTCCACTGAAATTCAGAGGAAAATACTGCACATTTTATACACTTATTTGACATCTTTAGCTGTTGGTGACTTACAAGTTAGGATTTTTACATATCAAACATACAAAGAACTTTTTCGGTATAAATCAAACTACTGTAAATAATAATACATAGAGCTGAAGCATGGCTGCAACAAGCAGATGATTAACTAATTAATGAAAACTATTTCTAATAATGGTTGAAGTTATTTTACATTTCAAAATGCTAAAAATGGCGAGTTTCCAGCTGCTCAAATGTGAGGATGTACTGTGATTCCTTGTTTTTGACTTATTGGAATTATTAAAAAATCAATTTAATCAATAACAAAAAATAAATAAATCTGGAGATTAATTTGTAAGGGAAACAAATATTTGCAGCCACTGATAAAAAAAAAAAAAAAGGTTAAAAAGCAGCTAGATCTCAACCAACTGTAACAGTAGAACACATTTTCAATGCATCACTTTGACCTGTTATAGTATTTCTACTGTGTGGTATTAGTACTTTGACTCAAATTAAGAATCCAAGTACTTCCTCACAGCTGCATATGAATGTTTGTGACTGTGTAGTTGTACCGTTTGCAGGTCCTGGTGTTCTGCATCTTAAACACCAAGTGCTCTTCAACCGGACAGCTGTAGGTCCTGCCCATGCTCGCAGCCTCCATCCTCAGCTGTGTGCTCAAAGACCTCATCTGGTGCAGCACAGAGGTGAGGAACTCGTGAGCATCCTGTAGATACACACACACACATAAACATACAGAGAGGTTTAAATACAGAGGAGAAACCCTTTCGGTGAGCGGTGAAACAAAAACCATGAAACCACAGTACGCACCTTCTGGCGATAATCACCAAACTCCGGATTCAAGGCAGCGACTACATTCTTGAATTTCAGGAGGAGGCGGGTTTTTTGACGAGCATCAGTCAGTAGGTGAAACCTGCTGATGTTCATAAATGACCTGGATATGGAGACAAAAGGGTCAGAGGCATTTTCTCTTTTTTTTTCCAGTGTTGAAGGTTCAGGATAAAACAAGTGGTTGTGTCTTTAGGGTGCTCTACCTCATGATTGCAGCGTTGGGAGTGGAACTCCAAACCCGCCTCTGACCTCTGATGCTTCTAACGAAGTCCTCCAGGGTCAGGAGGCTCTGCAGGCAGGAGTTCATGTAGCAGATCTGTGCTGGATTAGGGAACCTGACACACAAACAAAACAAGTCAAATGGATCTCAGTGTCATTAAAAGTCTTTTTTCTCTGTCTGTTTTACTTTGGTTGAATGGATTAGTGTGTGTGTGTGTGTGTGTGTTTATATGCAGATGTATTTACCCAAGGCACTCGAACTGCTGATATCTGAGGGTCTTTGGGATGGAGATTATATCTTGTGCATCCTTTCTGGTCACAGGTGGAAGAACCTTCTCGACCTCAAGCGGACGCTCCTTTCCATCTTCCACGGTGTCTTGGTGAAGGGTGGGGGGGCGCTGCTGCTTTGGGCCCGATTCTTCAAGAGATGGCGCGACCCTGTTTGTTTTCTGTTGTAGTAAAGAAATTAAATTAAATAAAATCATGCAAAGACACACCACCACCCCTCAACCAGAGTGCTGCATTTTATGTCAAGCATACATACCTTACGCCGCCAGCAAGGCTTCTTGCTCTTTTTCTTGGGCTCACTGGTTTTTACATCCAAGGTGATGACCCTGGTGACAAAAAATGATCAAAGAGCAGTTATTGTAAAGTGTAACATTAAGATAGAAAAACAGTTTTAAAGACTTAAACCAACTATGCTAGCTGGGAATAAAGGAATGTATTTCTTACCTTGTCTTCTCCTTTTGGTAGTTGTGGCAGAAACAAACAAACAAAAAAAACAATTAGAAATTAGTTGATTGTAAAAATGTAATATTGACACCTACAGTCTACTCAAATTAATTTAACACACAGCTGTTCAAACATACCATGGGCCGACCAAAAAGTCGCTGCCAGAAGGTGACTTTTTCATGATTGTAGATGTTGGCAGCAGGAGTGTCTGCGACAGAGACACTGCTGACAAAGAGAAATACAGTTGTTGATTTTAAAGTCTCTACTAAACATCACGGTCAAGGTCACATTAACAGTAGGTAAATTACAATAATTATGTCAAATAAATCATAAATCTTCTAGAGGGGATCATTTTAAGGTACTGATCATTCTAATCTGAGGTGAATTCAGGATCGTGCTAATGAAAATAAATGTAACTAAGTCCTGTTTTTTACTCTTAGGAGAGTAGTAAAGGTTGTGTCTCCTGACAGTGTACATACACACACACACACACACACACGGTTTTCTTTGTGTAAAATCATCTACCAAACTCAAAAAGGATGTTAATCAACCCAACTTGCAGATTTTTCTTACCTGCTCGTATCTGCTACCACATCCACATTTGTTCTGGTGAACAGAACAGTGTCGGATTTCTGTAGAAAAACGTACAGGATGTAAATTAATGACACATAATGTATCTAAACAGATGAAATAAACTACTGTAAACAGAAAGCAGTAAGTAGCTACTAAATATTGCAATATTGTTAAAATAAGGGTAAGGTCACAATAATTGAAATTGTGTAGAAGGCAAACCTTTCCATGACTGCCAAACAGGTGAAACATCTTGGCTACTTGTATCGTTGTCGTTACTGAAGATAAACTTGACTCAGACTGGCTGAAAATCGCTCTTATTCTCGCTAAACACAGCTCTGATCTTGTAGGATCGATGAACAAACTCTGGTCAACAGAAGTTCGCTAGCATAGCAATGGAGTTCTAAGATCCAGTACCAGTTCAAATTTTAGAATGTTCAACTTTTAGATGTAAACATGGCGACACCATCCACCATGTTTACATTTAAAAGTTGAAAATTCTAAAATTTGAGATCTGCATATACCCATAACCATCAAAACAAAGTGAAACAAGTTGATTTATCTTGAAAAAGCCCTATTTTTACCTGCTCTATTGGCCACTTATTACAAGAAAACTAAATGATTTCAGTGAATGTAGAAAACGTATTTAATTGAAAACTTATTTAAAACTATTTAATGGTTGAGAACATTCAGAACTGACATCTACGCTGTTTGTGCATGTGTTTTTTTCCAATAAGGCCACATTTAATTTAAATCATTTTTCTTTTACTTGGGACAGGAAAAACACTTACATTTTCAGCAGAAGCAATACATCAGTAGCGACTCCAACCGGTGACACCGCCTCTGTCCTAGGAAGCAGTTGTCCTGTCAGCAGAGAAGTCAGCTTGGAGACCTGCCATGTGTTTTATTAGCACCACTGTTAGTTCTAAAAGGGCCCACAGAGAAACCAGAAAGCTCACAGTGAAACATCGTCAAAAGCATACAGAAAGCATCAGATCTGTTTGATCTGAATATTACATTTCACTCAGTAAACAAGAGGGGAAATAAGACACTGCGCATGATAAAAACCTGAGGACTGCGTAGTGTTTTCACATGCTCATCTCTCACAGTCAGTGTAGAACCCAGTTGCCATGATAAATGTCTACAGTTCACGCTTTTCTGCATTCACATCTGTACATGTTTCTACAAAATGTGTCATATCATATCAGACCTGACTTTCATATCAGGAGGTATATCACATGGGGACATTTTTACTTCTCAGAGCTCTGGAGCCCAAATTGTTATTCTCACTTCAGCCTCATTTAATTTTCTATTCTGTCCGAAAATGTTTCTCATATTTTTCTCTTAAAACTCACTTGGAGAAATAGGTGAGATAGAATAATTAGCAGGAGTCATACTTGAGACCTGAGGGAGACACCTTGCTAAACTCAATTCGGTGTGTTCAATGGTTCCTTTGTTTCTCCTTTGGACGAGAAATTTAGCAATAAAGGAGCTACTAAGGAGCAATATGTGAGACTTTATATATATTTATATGACTTTACATTTTTTTAGAAAATCAAAGAAAACTAGTGCTAGAACAAATAAGCCCTTTATTAAAATGGCAACAACACACGGTAATCCCTCATAAAGTGAATTCATTTTAAACTAAATGCCGGTGGGACGAGAAGCGGTCTTTCTCTAGAGAACTCTTAACCTGGAGATAGTGAGGTGAGCGTGAGGGAGCATCTTCTTGCCAAAGAATAATATAAAAATACTTTTTACAAGGTGTATTTTATTGGCTAGAAATTAGATAAATATACTTGGTAAGAGATTGAGTTTCTTGTAGGGGTGGACTGCCAATTAATAAAGACCAATCACGACTGAGGTAACTGTACATTAATAACATGTGAACACTTTAAAGACAGTAAGAGCTACTCCAAGATAGTCATCATTTCGATAATCTGAACTATAAATATGCCTCTTCTCAATAAGTCTGTGTTTTCAGAACAGGTTAACAGTGTCTCTAATAGTGTTTGGAGCAGTGTCACCACAACTTCACATTTGTTCATGAAGGCTTTCTTGACCTTTCTTTTCTCAACTGATGTCCATCCATACATCCAGTGTACCACAGCACATGATGTAAGCTGCAAGAGAAAAAGAAAGCACAAATTACAAATTGCTTATAGTAACAGCAGTGTGCCCAGGTTACTAAACAGGTACTGGCCGTTTGCAGTGTCCATTCATTTCACTGCAATCATTTAAACTTTCTGACTAACATATCGGCTGCCTAAGCAGTGCTTGAGCGTTTGGTTGCTGAACTGCTGCGTGTCTGAAGCGTTGCTGTGGCCACACTGGCAGCGTGGCTGCTGACAGCCCTGTCCTTTTACATGGAGTTTGCCATTGATGATGATCAACAAATGTGATCACGTGATTCTTCTTTACAATCGCTAAAAGAGGGGGAGAGCAGGAGGGAGAGTGAGCGGGAGGGAGAGACAGAAAAAATTCTGCCCCTCACCTGCTCTGCGTATTCTCTTGATGTCTGTGACCGGTCTACAGATACAGACATTAAAACTGTTGTGACTTCATATAGCATTAAAATCACTAATTCCAAACCCCAAACAGATGTTGCACCAACAGATACAGTTCATACGACATCCTACCTGAGAGTCTGCAGTTTCATCACATTTTGGAATTTTACCACGACACAGGAGTGGTTCTCTGCACAAATACACATGAAAACATCCTGTCTGACAGTCATTTTGACATCATACCAGTGTATATGCCATCATCAGACCAAACAGTGGCCAAAAGTAGTTTAAGATATTTTTTTATGGTATTCTAGAGTTTATATCTTCCTGGAAACAAATGTAAATGCTGATGACTCATCCTGCACTGGAGGGGGTACACTAATTATTTGTCCAATAAAGGTGTTTCTTTATTTTATAAGGCTGCCACTGATGTAGAAACGGAGGAACACAGCCAGAGTAGGGCTGGGCGATATAAAGATATTATATCATTTTCAAGATATAGTTACTATATCCACATTACTGATGAATACTGTTTAAATTAAACGGAATGAATAAATGAAAAGCTAAATGAAAACGTTTCATGTGGAGGACTTGAACTTACATTTTCTTCAGCGTGTGGTCGCTCCCTGCTAACGTGAATATTAGTTCCACTTCCCGGTTCTGAGCATTCCTCCATCTGTGTGCACTGGGAAATAATCCATGATAAAATGTAAAATAAAAGATGAAAAAGATCACTGGAGCGAAAAAAAAGGAACCACCAAATGAGCAATGTACTTACTTTACTCAATGAATCCCATTGACTTTGGACTTCTCCAGGACCGGCTTCTCATCTGGCACCTTTTCCGTGTTTCCCAAATACCACTGCATTTAAGCATTCCTCTGCATTAGAGAATTCATCGGAAAGAAGGCGGAATAAGCAAAGGCAGTCCTCCCTTGCTTCTGCGACTGCAGCCAGGTGGGCAGAGGGCAGGAAGAGGCCGCTTTCTGGATACAGCTCTTGCTTCCCAGATCGTTTTTTTTGTAGCCCCGACATCAACCCGCGGTTGTATCTGCTCCATTTTCCCCAGAAAGCTTTTTAAGGCCTCAAGCTGCTCACTGCACCTGTGACACAGAAGATTAATTACTTTACGGATACAGCAACATTCAAAAAGTCAAGAAAAGGAAGGGAAATTTTAAAATCCTAAGATTTCATGATGGATGTCAGATTTTTAGCAAATGGTTTAAGGCTTTGAGGGTAAGCATATAAACACTCCTACATTTTAAAAATAGCCATAGCAAAAATTAGTGGCTTTGAATATATTGATATTAAAACATAATAACAATGTAATGTTCCTGAAATGGCATACATTTCCACACAGGGATAAAATGAACTTACTAATACTACACTCACTCACGTCCACTGTATGCAGGAATGGTTCAAGACGCCATTTTAGAATAGGCAAAATGAATGAAAAATACTCATAAACACACAAACATACATTTGTACTGAATGCAAAAAAAAAGGGTTTTCCCCAGACAGCATGTTATTACCACAACATGGGCATGCCTGCAAATGGCAGACTTGTTGGTACCCATACAACACATTTTTATTCATACATCTTCAGGTGAATGGGCCAAGGACCCACTTCAAAATGGCGGTCAGTTTTACCCTCGCCAAAATGCTTTTTTTTTTGCCCACTGTCTGACGACCCGCCATGCTTGCATGGTTAGCAACGGTTAGCTAACGTTAACCTTCACAAGTTCATAGCCACATGTGGTCTTGGCTTACTGGCTAGCTAGCTTTAATATTAAACCAGTTTCTTCAAAAAAGTATCAGAACCAACATAAATACACTCAAAATTTTACAAACTTCTACTTAAATAACATTTAACAAACATATAACTTATCTTATTTTGCGACCTGGGAAGTTTCCTTCTCCAGTCCTCCTGGCTGCGTTTGCACTCCCACTGCTCTACGCACGTTAAATCAGCACACTTGGTGTGTTGACCAATCACGATGCCGCATGTGTAACTGACAGCACTCTAGTCCAAGGAGATGTTGACGTCGTGCCTCATCATCGACAGGTTTCACGGTTTGCAGCTTTTTGCGCCAAGTGTGGCAGCTTGTGTCAGAGATGAGCAGATAGAGCTCTGCCTTCACCAAAACAAGAAATCCTTCACCTTATGTTGTGACGGTAGCCAAGTGAAGTTATGTCGCATTCAATTGTACTGAAAAAGTATCTGCTAGTGGGACCTTTCAATCAGTGGAAAGATGTTCTGTGCACATAGGACCACAAGTGTCACGGAAAAAGTAATACAGCATTTCACTAATAGTACAATGAATATAGGCGTCAGTAAATTAGTTTACAAATTAACGTATAAATCTATTAATAAATAAACTTAATTACAAAGCCATTCATCATTTGATATTTTAATGGGCAATATAAAGAGGCATTATAAACAGAATTTACAAGTGAAAACATTAATCCATCAACAAATAGTCAAATTCATAAAATAAATAATTCATAAATAAATAGCCTAATGGAATTTAAAAAACTATTTAATAAATGCAATTTAAAACGAGAAATAATAATAATAATAGCTGGATTCACAAATTTAATTAATAATTCAGATTTTAATCGGACATTTAAAAGGGCAACTTCCTTTTCTATCTGCATTTCCATTTACATGCTGTTGTTCCTTATCCTATTAACTATTCAATTTGCTCAGTCATTAAGCTTCTCCTTTTAGCCTCTCCGTTTAGCCTTTCCGTGACACTTTGGTCCTTGAGCTGGTAAATGTTACAAGCTCTCTGATTGGTTATCGTCACCTGCAGACTGGATGTGCATTTGAAGCCAGTGCACTAGAGACTTCCGGCGACTGAGCCGACTAACTTCCAGTTTGGCGCGTGGCTAACCCCCACAAAATGACTCGTTTAACCATCATAACTGGAGCCATTCGGTCCAATAACATTTGAAAAGTCTAGAAGAGCTGCACGATTACATTATTTAATTCCCATCATTATAATTCAATTTAGCAAAGAGTTAAATGTCTGGTAAACATATGCTGTCCAAAGCTCAGTCTGACACATTTTATTCATCATGTGTTCAGTCAACATCCAGAGAAGCTGTAATTAAACTGAATAACTGTTTGTAATAGCTCACAACTGATATGAAAGACACACAAACACAGTTAGCACGAAGTGAAGTTGGGACACATAACTATTTCATATAATTACACTTTACCTTTGATGACCGTACCTCTGCCCAGTCTGCAGTAATACTTCATCCTGATTCAGCTGCACATCTTCAGCTTGAGGACACTTCTTCACATGAGGACACATCAGTAATCATCTGTTATGGAAGATGACCAAAGGGCCAGCGGGCAGTCATACCCACAGCTGTAAGATCCAGTAACCTTCAACCATTCAGGCCTCCTTCGTTGCGATTGTAGTTGAGGATGATGGCTCAGGACGATCACGTTCTTCTTCACGTTACTCTCTGGGAGGTCAGAAACTAGAGTGGCTGTGGGGGTGAATGCAAACTTTTGTTAAGGAGGGCCTCTCTCCAGATTGTTTGCGAGGAGTGCAGTGGGAAGCTCAGGCTTGTTCTTTCTTACCGTGCCAACAAATGGTTATCCTCCTCTTCAGGAGTTGCTGGCCAAGTTTATAAGAGGTGAATAAATTGTCTCATGTGACATTCTGCCCCCTCAGTCCATCTGTTACATCAAATCACAACCTGCTTTCCCCTGGTTCTTCTGTGGGCCTTCACTCGTCTGTTTCCCAGTGCAGACTTGCCTCCTCCAAGTGTAGCTGGATTGTGCGTCACAGGTCACTTGATGGTATCGGGTATCTCGGTGCCATGCTTTGCTGGGTTGCTCCATGTATTACAGGTAAGGACAGCAGCCACTGGACACAATAGATTACCATCACTAAGTGTCAAACAACAATCACATACATCCATGATATCACAGCGGTTAATAATCAAATTAACTGTGAAAGTAATGTCACAGATATGAAAATAAATGGAATCAGTCACTTTTTTTCATTTCTAATATGGCCACCACTTCTCCACTCACACACCTTACAGGTTTGGACTCAGGATAACAAAATCAAAGCATCTCGATAAAGTTTGAAGGACTTTTAGTTGCACTGAAAAAATTACAACAAAAAAAGAACCCTTCCACCCTGCATACCAAAGACCCAGAGCATCATTCGGTACCAAAAACTTGGCAGTTATGACTTTGGTAAAGAAAGAAGCAGGGTTACTGTTGTCTGCACCATTGACAAAGTAGAGGACTGCCTTTGACTGCATTCTGCCAAAGTGAAAAGTGAAAATGTTTATTTTGTCTGTGAACTTCAACAGCAACGAGTCTCGTATGAAATAAAAAATAAATAAATGAATAAATAACCCACCTCAGAATCAACTGCTGCAAAGTTGTTGAATGTGAGGCTAAAAGGTCCCACGTGTAAAAAAAGTTGATGTTTGAGTCTCATTCCAAACTCGTCAAAAGGTGACTTCTGAACTTCAGAGTGAGATTGAAAAATAACTTTTCTTTCAAATAAGAGGTTTAAAGGAGACAGAGTCATCGATTATGAATACGATGTATTTGTAAGATGCTGACCCAAACGCACTGCCCTGACACATAATGACAGATCCAGGGTCGGCCTGTGGCATAGGCTGTACACACAGAAAAATAAAGGTGCTAACTGGAACCAAAAATGGTTCTTCGGAGTGATGCCAAAGAAGAACCATTTTTGGTTCCACAAAGAACCTTTTAGGAAGAGGTTCTTTAAAGAACCCCCAAAGGTTCCTCAAAGAACCATCAAAAAATGGTTCCTTAGAGACCATAAATGGTGCTTCAAAGAACTTTAGCAAAAATAGGTTCTTTCAGGAACCATTTTCAAGAAAGTTCCTCTGGGACCCAACTGGTCTCGACTCTGACGGCTCTGACAGCGTTTTGCATCACGTGCATCTGTGCAATATAATAGCCCATGATTACCGAAAATACACTGATATCGGCACAAGAAGGCAATTAAACACAAAAGGCAATTCATGGAAAATTATCTTTATTAAACATCCAAAATCAAGACAAGTGCAAACGAAATAAAGCTGTGCATTACTGAAAAATAAAGCATAGGCTCAAAACAATAGCCTACAAACAGTGGGCACGGCCCACTGCGCATTAGGCAATAAAGACTACTAGTAACTGTAACTGTCTGTAACGTGGAGAAGCGTCTGTCCTCCCGCCTGTCTGGCCGACTCCTCATCACATTTCTGCCCGAAAAACAGCGTCTGTCACCGGCAAAAAACTTTAAGTCGTGGTGAAGTGAGTGTTACTAGCTTACTTGGAAGATACTAATGTTAGTTAATGTAATAAACAGCTCAGTTACTCCCACTCGGTATTCATTAGGGCGTGTTGGAAAGACCATTCAGGTGTTTGGGGAATAACCCACCAATAATGCTCTTACATTTCTCTTAACATCTCAGTCGAGTTAGTCAATGTTTGCCCTGCTAAGTGAGTCAATTAAAAATGTTCTCCTATTCCCATCCCGTTTTGTAGTAATAGTTTCAAGCCTTCGCATTTTTTTAAGTCTGATCAAACAGCATGCATCATGTGAGAGGGGTGCTCACTGAACACATGTTTGGGTGTGATTACTGTTGCTGGTTGTGTTTAGAATGTTACAGGTTGTAATCAGCGGTGGAAGGTAACTAAGTAGGCTACATTTACTCAACTACTGTGCTAAAGTACACTTTAGAGAGTATTTTCTTTTTAACGCAACTTTATGCTTCCACTCTCCTACATTTCAGAGAGAAATGTTGTACTTTCTACTCCACTACATTTATTTGACAGCATTCGTCACTGGTTACTTTAAAAAACACAAGATTTTACACAGTGGATAATGTGCAGTAACAAGCTATTAAATGCTACACACTGAGCACCACATGGTGTTTTTTCCCCCTCAAAACTTCTCACATGGTTTCATTTCAATACACGTTTAAATGATCCAATATCTCAGCAAGGAGCAAAGGGAAAGTGAAAAAGTCCAGAAACTAAAAACACATCAGAACTTTAGTTTTTTCTCTTTATCTCCTCCCATTAATCATCACACAACCCCTCAGATTTATCTGATGTCCCTGTACAAAAAACTGTATATAAAGTACTTCAAACCAGCTTCACCTACAGCAGCAACAGTGGCAACATACTGATTAAAAAAGGATGCTTCAGTATTAATAATCCCATAATTTCATATATAATAATATTCAGTCAGAGGGGCCAAACCAGTACCTTAATACTTCAACTACATTTCGCTATTGATACTGAGGTGTTTTGGCTTAAGTAAAGGATCTGAATACTTTTCCCATCACTGGCTACGATGTGGCTTAGGTGCTGTTATTCACCACCTTCACCATCAGCAGCTTTATTTATGAATATATCGTAGCACCCAGTGGTCACGATTACTCCCCTCCTCAGGTGCATTTTGAAACATTTTGTTCCCACACCTGCGGATCCTCAGCCACCTGCTGACTCCTCCACCTCAGCGCCTTCCAGAGACTGCTATCCAAAAATTCATAAAATCATTAACTGCTTTTTTCCTGACCTGATATAGAAATTATGTAAAGTACTGTTTGCTAGTTTGCAAGTAAAAAATCCTCACTCATGAGGGATTAAAGATGAGACAGTTTGGAGATGGCCCTATAATCGTATCAAAATGTGGGCCTGTTAACAGGGGAGGGACATGAGCAATAGAAATTCGTCATCCTTTATTCAAATCTCGAAAAATCATACATGCCCTCATTTTCAATGATGTATAGAAGACTGTAAACAGAGCACAGTTAAAAAACAAACTTAACTAAAATCAGAGGCTAACTTTAGAAAAAGTAACTCTGGATGAATCTTTGTTTTATCACGTATTGTTCAATGAACAACACAGTGACACTGTAACTCTGCCCATCCCAAAGGAGCATTGGGCAGCCAACCTAAAGCACCCCAGGACCAACTTCAGCTAATGAAGCTTATTACTTGGTCAAGGGCGCTGACCGATGAATTGACCTAAAGTTTTCAGGGTGGGGGAAACCTGAGCACCTGGAGGAAACCCAAAAAGCATGGGAAGAACATACAGAAGCCACACAGCTGGTTTTTATTAACCGGTATACAAACCCTGGTCCTTCTTGCTGCGAGGCAACAGTGCTAACCCTGCACCACCGTGCTGCCCTAGGTCAACTGGCCTACCAGTTTTTTGGTGGCTTAAACTTTCTGACAGTATACATTTAAAAAGTTTACTTGAATGAAGTCTGGAAACCAATTATCTCAGAGTCACCAAGTAAAGAAGACAACTAAATGTAAGCTGTACGAGGTAAAACGTTTTTACAGCATAAAAAGGTCGGTTAGACTGAAGTTCCAGAATAAACATGTAATAAGGAATGATGTAGTTGTCGTCGCTATAGTTTCGCTCTCAAGGTAAAATGGCTTTTGGACTCGTGAGTCAGAGGCTGGCTGGCAGCAGGGCAGCGAGTTCACTGGGGAGAGAGCAGTGTTAGCAGCGCAGCAGGCTGTCTGGCGGCAGGCAGGCAGGCAGAGACAGAGCATCAGGTAGCATTAGGCATTAGGCGGCGAGAAGCGGCGAGTAGGAGGGCAGGTGAGCGGGGAATAGAGCACGGAACCAACAGTAAGAAACTCAACCGTGTTGATTATAGCCTGACTGGTTGTTAGTCAGGCTTTGAATGCATTGTGTATTATATGTCAAGCTCAGGGGTCAACCTGACACAATAAAGCAACCGTGTTTGCAGGACAAACAGAAACGCTCGTGCTGCCATCTTGGGTTATATCTGGCTGGACTGAAAACAGTGTGTTCTCGTTGGAAAATACAAAACTTCCACGTTCCCATGTGAGCAGCTGGACTCACGTTGACACGCTAAACCAAACACGGTGCTTGAAAACGAGCTTCGCCAGGAGAAAGGTGTAGTTTTCCCTTCGTATCTGTACCTGCATACGTGTAAATGGTATATGTTTTACAGATTTTCATCTCCCTGGTGATGTAGCAATATGGGTGGAACTGAAGCTGAAGGTTGTCAGCTCCTATAAATTGTGGTACAAAAGAATCCAAATCTATTATGATGTACCACACACAGTGAAAGCAACACTAAGCCCCTGACTGTTACTCTATTACCCCTTTTCCATTGGTCAAAAATCCCACTTAAATCAGGCTTTTTTTGTGCAATGGGAACGTGTAAACTCTGCATTTGCACCCGGGTCAATTAACTCCGCAGTAGACACAGGTTTTTTTCACCTTGGCTCAGCTTTGATCTAAACGTGAGACGCGGGTGAACACGCTAAATTCCACTGCACAGAGTGATGCCGCGTTATCAACATCCGGTGGTGGCACGTAAATAAAGAAGGAATTTGGGATGCATCTATCCAAGGACGTTGTATTACTGGACACAGTGTTGGAGGCAGAGCCATGTTCATTCCTAGAAAAGCTGCTCAGTGGTGATTTGAAGCCAAAAAAACTTCCCGGGTATGAAAATACTTGTATCGCCGACCGAGCTGGCTTACTTTCAGTTTACTTGAAGGGGGATAAAATAACTGAATCGTACGGCTCTTCTAGACATTCCAAATGTTATTGGACCGAATGGCTCAAATTATGATAGAGAAATGAGTCATTTGGCGGAGGTTGTGACACTCTCAATAATTTATCCACCGTTTTACAGACGCTTCTATTACAATGGGTCTATTGTTGTTTTCTCTTCTGTTAAAACTGTAACTGATGTCAACGTGAAACGTGAAGCGTGACATCAGTGATCTACAATGTGACGCTTCAGATAAAAATCACAGACAGGCTGCCTCGCCTGCGGGAAGTGGGAATGGGGTCAATAAGCGATTTTTTAGTGGGTTGACCTCCGTTTTGAAAAACCTGTGTAGACCCGCTAATTTTGGTGGAAAAGTAATGTATGTTCATGCTGGAAAATAAGTCAATTGTGTAGATCAATGGTGGTACATGAGAAAGACAGTATCCACCTATGTGTGTATGGTTAGTATGAAGCTGGCTAACTTAACGTAGACACTTGTAATGGGTAAAGCCAGTCCAAGGCTTAGCTTAGCTGTGTCAAAGTCTTGCCACTTGGCAGCCATCTTGGCAACACCCATGGACAATTATTTTGGGCTAACATAACCAGGTCCATATTCAGATCAAGGGGGATAGAACCATTACTTCACTTTCATTGGCCACAAGGACATAAAAAACTAAACTGCATGTACAGAACCACCAGTCCAAACTCATATAAACAGCTTAAAAAGTTTGAAGACTTTGACCCCAATAAGACTTAAAATGTCGTTAAAGTGCCGTGCCGTGATGCCACCAGCACATTCCACCAGAGCACTTAAACAAATGTGAGTATAATGTTGCATGTTCAAAGCAGCATTATGTAGAACTTGGTATTTTGTGTGATTTGGCACATCCCACAGTTTCCGAGTGCAACACCACTGTGGTAAACACAAATCCCAGGTCTGCAACCATTTGTCAGATCTAACGTAGGTGCCAACTACAAACAGAACACATTACATCATAAAAATGTTATGAACTTGAAGTAAACATGTATGTAGCACTGTGAGCACTGTGTTACATAGTGCAGAAATGAATGATAGAGAGACAGAGACACAATTCGCCCAATTACAAGACACATCAAAATTATTGAATTAGTGATATCCTCTTCTTCCATGCCTATTAGAAGTCCGTCTGAAGCCGCACACACACAAGCTTTTTATGATCTGAAGCCTCTCAGGGCGACATAATTCATCATTTCCTTGCAAAATCGTTACAAATCACTGTTGCAGAAATAACAAAAACATTTCTAATCCCACACCATTATTGAAGACTGTGGTTTTGGTTAAATTACCACTTCGTTAAGTTTGAGACATGATTGTGGTCGTGGTTAAAAGACACAAATGTTGTGTTTTTGTAGGAACCAGCCAGTGGACAGAAAAGAGACAAGATCAGAAGTCAATACGGGCTCAGAAAACCTGCACCCAGAGGACCATTACATGTTGTGTCCTCGCCGCTACAATATTTTTTTTCTCCAGCGGAGAGCGAAAACATTTTCCAAGAATTGCAAACTCTGATTCAGGTATAAAAAATAAAAAAAAACCTAATTAAACAGCATCCCTGTGGCTTGACAGATAGATTTCTTGGAGGAGGTATTGCCAGATTCTTTGAATGGAGGCTGTAATGCAGCCTCCTGGTGGTGTTGGTGGGGTGTGATGGGGTCAATCCTTTATTGACAAAAGCCTTTGAAAAGCAGGAGGTACAGTACGTGAAATAATTAGCTCCAGTCTGATGGTGACAGGGAAATAGTATGCAAGTCGAGTCTCCCTGCTAGAACTTCTGTTCCTGCTCACATTGATAGATTGGTTCTGGAGTCACTTGGTTTAATAGTGTCTCAGTCAGCTGTGAAATGTTTTCCAGTAGGCTTTAGAGCAAAAAAGTTTAATAAAAGAAAGTGCTAGAGTACAGATGTAGATGGAGTAGAAAAATCTCGTCTGGAAGTGGACTGTGACTTCAGCCTTCTATAGATAATTAATAGTTCTTTCTATAGAAGATTAATAGTCCCCACGCCCAACATGAAACCCTCCTGCTGAGTTTCATTAATAGCTGTGCTCACATTCTGCAGATTTCAATTTTTCAATTTTAATGACTCAAAATTGTATCGATCAGTGCAGGACCATATTTAACGGTCCTCTAAATGTGTAACTCTGTCAGCAGGGACTAGATATACAGCGTCCCTCCCTCCCTCACAGCTGTTCTCGAAGTTGCTAGTAATGTGCCCTTTCAATTGATCGCTCCTTCCTGCTCGAGTCTGTACCCTGTTATCTATCTATGAGTCATCTTCCTTCCTTGCGTCCCTGCTGTTGCATTCTTAAACAGTATTCCTTTGGTTATTCACTGCTTTTGAAAGTCAGTTTACTCATCCTAATAAAATATAATGTAAAAGAGACAGGGCTACTGCAGTTATCAGTTTAGATTGAACTAATATCTTGTATGTGTCATTTGCACATTTAGCCATTATAATGGTGACAGCTGTTTTAAGAGCGACTATGCCAGAGTAATCCATCCGTCCATTTTCTGACACTTATTTGGGGCTGGGTCAAGTACATTACGATTCACTTTGATGTGATTTATCAGCACAATGGATGAACAAAACCCACACCTTCATGTTTAAAGGTGCAATGTGAGACGATTATAGTTAAAAACATGCAAAAATTAACCAAAATTATCAGCAGAAGGTGAGTAATATTTTTGGAACATAATGATGTCTATGTATTGTGTTGCAGAGATACCTACTGATGTTAGCATGCTAACCAGCTAGCCTGTCTTGGGCAACAACACTTCCCTGGTCCTCCGAACTCCCAGTCCAGACTAATAGATGCATGGCTAACTAGGCTAAATAGTTAATGGCAGCAAGTGTTAGTGGTTATGCTGGTGAAATGCTGCCCCTGTTTGTTCTGATTATGAATTCAAGATGGCCAATTCTTACATACTGCACCTTTATGGCACAAGATTTGGCCCTTGGGCAAAAATGCTATAAAGCAGAAAACACAGCTTGAAACCAAAATTCGAAACAGTCTTTGTCTTTCCACAATCACTTCTGGTTTGGTTGAAATTAATCCTTCAATTTATTGAGTGAGTTTTTTAACTGCTGCTGATGCCCAACTCTCTTTAATTCCTGTCCTGTCCCCACCAGCCTTGTCTTCTCATCACTGGAGTCATCGTCCCAGTCAGAATCACTGTAAATCACCTCTGTACTGTTCGCTGTCTTCAAACTGGCATCTGTTGGTCTCAGAGACCCTGTTCTTTCTAAATCTGGTGTCTAGCTGTGTTCACTGGGAGGTCACAGTTGACTCCACCGTCATCCGAGGCTGCTGTGCGGGCACACTCCCTAACCTTATAGGGCCACTTAGCTCCAGGGCTAACTGAGATACTTGCTGGCGGCAGCTCGTTGCTTTGCCCAGATAGCTACAGCAAAGAATATCAAGTCTAGTACAGTGAGCATCAATATGCAGTTATGCTTCCCTTTATAGCTTTGGAGCTAACTTCAAAGTCTTGCCATGTCTTACAAATTACACCTATAAAATACCTACTTGCTTTAAACAGTTATCAAGCCTTTTGGTTTCACACAGGACTTAAACCATGGTCACCTCAGTGAAAGTCGTATGAATGAACCAACAAACCAGCTCTAACCTCCTCCTGTTGCAGACTCGCTGGATATTTATACTACGCTCATACTTCACTCCCATCATTGTTGCCTCCTGCTGGAACTGCCCTCCAGTGGATTGGCAGGTTTATTTCACTCTTTGGCATTAGACTGGGCAGTGCAGAAAGGGGTGAAGGCATTATGACTTTAAATTTTGCATGGATATAACTGAAGATATATTAAAAAAAAATTCTTTCCAACACACCACACACAAACTATATTTATTCTGATGATGCATATCAAGTGCAGGTGGTTCTGCCCATTTTGACTGGAATATTTTTGATCCTGGAATTAGTAAAGGTTATATTGTGTTTCTCTCAGAGGATTTATCGAGAGCACGTGGGATCAAATAACAAACAGCACTCGCCTTATCTTTAGCCAGGGCTCACCAATATTTCAGCACGCAGGCTTCAAAGGGAGTATCATTCTTTTATTAGGTTAATCATCTTTTCAGTTTCTCTTTTAAAATGGATAGATCAAAAGGCACGGCCGCGTTATTACCTGGGATGGTGGAGGAAATGCGCATTCAATCAAGTGTGGAGGGAGAACTGAAATAAAGAGACTAAAAATGTTTGATTGTTATTCTGTGTGTGATGAGACGATACGGGCCCAATCAATATTCCAGAGCCACCCATTTGTTTGAGAGAGAAGTCCATTACACTCTTTGTCATGAAGTTCCCAAGAGTTGGCCTCGAGCAATATTAATATCATGAATTAGAAATGAAAGGAAGGCGGCAGGTACCATCGAGCTGTTACAATTCATACGAGTGGATGAACACTTAGTGACAGAAGTTGGCTATTGCTCCCTTGGTTGCAGCAATTATACTGCTCAACGGGCACACAATATATAATGAGGGAAACTTCACCACATCTTTGCATGTGTCATCCTCATATATCCTCGCTGCAGAACAGCATTGTTACGCTTGAGAGGATTAACATGACATCCATATTAATGTAAAGCTTTCACATGCAGGACCAAGTCCATTGTAAGATTTCAGATGAGTGATGCCTTTGAAATCATATTATCTAAAGATGGTAATTTTAAGGCAGCCATTTCATTTACATGCAAACCATGTGGGCAGAATATCTCAGAGCAGTGTGAAAACCAAGAGGGATTTCTTTTCCTGTGGTCACGTGTATAAGAGGTGCAATCTCCAGAATCACCAATATATCTATAATTTAAACATAAAGTGAATCTTATTTCTTTCTTCTCCTATTGCTTCCCAGGCTTACATTTTTGAAATGTTATACATATATAATATATAAATATTATCAGTCGACACAGTTGTATTAGTTGTCACAACAGACTGATGAAAATCGACAGAAGGCACAAACATTTTCGTCATCAAAATTGGAAACAAAGTGTTGCCAGCTATTTCTCTCACCGTAGCACTCTTTCACAAAATTACTCAGAAATCAGCAAGCCAATGAATAAAGACAATCTCAGAAAATTAACTCCAGTACATGAGCACTCTGCAGTGACTTTGAGCAACTTGCAGATGCAGGCCTAAAAAAAAAGTCCTTCTGGCACTTCATCAGAGCGAGCTACACTTTTTTTTACTGGGCACACACAGCATGTCAATCAAGATGTGGGTGTGCAGAATTCGCAAGTCATCAGAGCTCAGGTGTGTTTTAGTCTTTGCGGGTGCTTTCAAAATATCAGGTTTTACAATTAAGGTCAAGGCGAGACAAGGGATCCATCTTTAATTTGAAACGTGCTTTTGTAAACTCACAGTTTAAGAAGGAATTCGAAATAAAGTCAAATACAAAAATGGCAGAGATGTGTGTTCAAGCTTGATCTTAAAATCTGAAAATGAGGTATAGAAGACTGTGAAGCATAGTTAGAAGAGTGACATGTTTAAATCTGGCGCTTGTAATAAAGTTATCCAAAATATATATTTTGAAGAAAATACTGTGCTAGCGCTTAAAGGTCCAACTTGTAAGAAAGTTTTTTTTAAAGTCTCATTCCAGACGTTGAATATTAACGCTTCAAATTGGTGACCCACCCGATTTACTAACCCAAAGCAACAGTTTGGAATTGGGAATGAGACACAAATCCAATTCACTACTCACTTTAGAGTCGACTATAAAGGGCATATTATATGTGACCCAGTCTGGCAAAATGAGTCACAGTAACCCAAAGCTCAAAACTGAGATTTTGGTATCAATGGGAAGATGAGACAATAAGCTTTAAAATGATATCCTAGTCAAAGTCATATCTTGAATGGTTGTCAAGATACATCCATTTGAAGTATGGTCACCCACCGTCTTTTTCCAATGGAAAACACGAGAAAATCGCGTTTAAAGTTTTTTGTCAGTTTTTTGTCGATATCTTTACAAATCCTTAGCATCCAAAGAGATGCACCCATTATTTTACAGCTAAATTTTTCAAAAGGCATTTGGATACTTAGATAATGCTATTAAACCAGACTGAAGCTTAAATGATTTAATTATTATTTATCTAAATTCATATTTTAGAAAAGACAATTTAACAAAGAATTATGAAGATTTACAAAAAAAATTACAAAGTTTGTACTGAGGTGTTAAATTTTCGCTTTGGAACCTTTGAGAGAAGAGAGGGGTTGTCAGTGTGGATGAATAATAATTTAACAGTTCATATATGTTAAGACAAGTCAATTAATTACATTAAATAACTGATTAAAACAAATTTAAAACTTTCTCATGGAGATCCCCTCTGGATAAATCCTATATTTTGTAACATACACTCATACATTTGGACTTACATTTACAATTACAAAATACATTGATGAAATGTATTGTGATCTTTGTTTAGAAAAATAAGACAAAAAAACAGAACATTAATTTGAAGGTTGAATACTTCCGGAGGAGGGAGGGGAGGAACCCGAGTGGCCCGTGTCTCCGCAGGAAGACGCTAAACCTCCGGAGGAACTAGCGGAGGGGGCCCACAGTGAAAACAGCCCATGGGAGATATGGAGTCATTTTCACACTAAGCACTACACATTACCTTAAAACGATGGTACGATGGACTCGACACAAATCACTTTGTAAACTTTTTTAGGATTTCGGAAGTAAATCTAGCTAGCTGGCAACAGAGCGCTACTAAGCTGACAGGCAGTTAGCTTGACCAATCGCCCCGTGAGTTAGCCTGGGAGAAGGCTTCTGATTGGCAAAGATAATTTGCATAAATGTTTTAAGCATTTTGATTGGTTTCATAAGATGTGTAACACCATAGCAACACCATATGTGGATAGCAGAGATCATGACGTTTCAGGGGATACCCGGAACATAGGGAAATCCTCGCTGCAGGCGAGGGGAGCCGTAAAGATTTTCAGTGTTTATCGCTTGCATTTTTTGTAAGATGTGAAAGTTATAAGTAGACTTAAATAGCCATTTAAGTACCTTTTTATAATTATCTGGAGTATGAAACGTTGTAGGATGATTTTTGAATGCCTTTTCTTTCATACAAGATCAAAAAAAAAATCGATATTTTTAATGTTTATTAATGTAATCGGCCGTATCTCAAATTAGAACGTTGCGACTTCTGACTCATTTCGCCAGACTGGGTCACATATAGAGAATGGTAAGCCAACAAAAAAGTGACACAGCTGTGAACATTATGATCACTACAATATTTACCTTACAGTTCCTTTTAGATAGGACCCAGGAAAGGCCGCCATCTGCCCCATGTGCATGTCCACCATCTGGCTACCTGTACAGCCTGCATCATCACTCTGATGCCAGGTAAAGCCCTCGTCTGGACCGTGCCTGCTTGGGATCAGCCAGCTCTCATGTGTGTTAATTACTCTGTGTTTACAGCCGAGGCGATGAAGGTCTCTGATCGTCCAGTCTCTGCGAGAGAGGTGACCTGGATGATGTTGGCCATGTGCCAAGTTGTTCATGGTGAGGGTGATTATGCTATTGTGTTCATACATTAGAGGTAGAGGGTGGACGGAGAGAGCTATCTCTCCTCAGCGGCCTTATATGTGGTTTTACCGACATCAGTAAAATGGTTTACCTCCCATTTGACCAGAATTCCTTGTTTAGTCATCTGCTCCAATGGGTTGTCCTCAGTAGAAAGAAAGGGTTAGCATTCTCTGGATACACCATTTCTGCTTGCGCCACCTCTCTTCAAGCTGCACTCCTAGATTATCTGGTTTCCTTGCTCTGTCAGAGACACTGAGAAATGCAGCACAACATTGGATCCCTAAAGAGCACCTGTATCAGAGCATGCTTTTATCATTTATTTTTGTTTTGTCCATTAATAAAAGGTCGTCAGTGGATGATGAGACGATGGTGAGACAAACCAGTTTGCTCTACCTTGCAGCCCCTGCTGAAACAACCAATCATTCCCCCTTGGCACAATTCTTGGTGTTTGAGAGGTCATTACGACTGTCTTGGTCCATCACGCATGTTCGCTCTGTCTTGACAATCCTATAGAGAACAATGCCTACGATCAAAGCTGATCATGGATCTGCGTTATGCCTTGTGTTGCTTATTCTGTTACAGCTCAATGATTTACCTGTCATGCCCATCATCCTTGGTCATCCATGGTTGGTGAAGCCTACACAGAGACCAATCTGTGGAGTCGGGTGTTGCCATGGTCACCATCTCTGGCCTGGTCTGCTTGGTCACCATCGTCTTGCCCCTCTGTTACTTATGAAGTGCCCTCACAAAGTTTCTTGACAGTATGAATACTTGAAAGACGTACATGCCAAAGGGAACTCGAAAACGATGATGTGCCTGTACTCAGAAACTTCTTCCAAGCGTTCCTTCCACAGGCCAGCAGTATCTTGTTAACCACTTGTCTTCCCATTTTATTCCCTTACTCAAAGTACATACTCAGGTTTTGCAGGATGGAGCCATTTCAACCTGATCTATTCTTACAATGTTCTCGGGGGACGTGAGTGGCAGATCAAATTCAGCAACCTGAATCACTAATAGTACCTCATCATTCTGCTGGCTTTGTTGGCATTGGCTCATCATTGTCATCTCACTGTCATGATTTTCTATTTTTCCATTACATTCTTCATGTGTTCAGGTTTCATGTTTTGATTACCCTCTTTGTTTGGCTTACCTGTCTTACTTTGTAAAAGTAGTGTGATGTGAATGGGCTGTGGGACACAATCAGTGACGTAATGAGCATTACTCACGGATTGATGGAATTGAATACAGGTGTGTGTGATTGTGGGCGGGAGGAGGATTGGAAGGAGAGAAAAGACTGGGCAGACGGGGCATTAGGAGAACATCTTACTGCTGCTGCTCGGCACTCTTTTGGGAGGGAGGGTGTCGTTCTCAGCCATCTCGGACTGCTGGCGATGAAGACAGGTAGAGCAGAGGGTTAGTTGCTCCTGTGTTAGGAGGGGAGGTTTGCTGCCTCCTGTGGATAGTCAGGGCCGGGGTTGTAGAAGAGTGCAGTAGCTGCCACTGCTCCATGTATGTCCTTCCTGTGGTTGTGCGTGACACTGACGCCCGGCCGAACTCTGTCCATGTGTATTGGCTGTCCTGTTATGACTGGTTCCTCTAGTTGGTTGTAGCCCTCCTCACCTCTGTGAATTAACTTTTTAATTAACTTGTGATGATTTAATAAAGATTGCCTTTTTGTACTATACCACTGTGTGATTATTTAAAGGCTCTGACACTGGCAATATTTTCCTGCTAAAGGACAAAACCCACATTTATTACAGTAGCAATAGAACAATCCAAAAATACTGCATCCTGCAATCAAAATGTCACTTGATTACAAAAGTATTACCAGCAAAATTAACTAAACTATCAAAAGTGTAATACTTGTTTTGCAGAAGGTGTTATCTTTATGGACTTGAAATAATTTAATCAACTGGCAATAGACACCTTTTATGCCTAAACTATCATTCTACAGTAAATACTGATTGCACAGCGTAATGACTGTAGTAAAACGACACCATCTGTAAATACACTGGTTGCCAATAAACCCTCGCTCTCACTATAGTATGTGTTCTAAATTGTTCACGGATAAAAAAAAAGTAAAATTTTGGAACAAAGGAAGCAAGTCTGCCATTGCACAACCTAAACAGGAAGAGGGATTGTTTCCCCTGGTAGCTATCCTCAGGTAATGGTGGGACAACTGGAATAACTGTGTGGAGAACCCCATCGATGGAGGAATGACAGAAACTGAGGTCAAACAAGACTGAACAGACGGGCATTCACTCAATGGAGAGCGGCAGTGTTCTGTCAAAGTCTGTTCCCTGTTTATACGTGTTCCCCTTATAACTGGGACTCAAAACGGTACAAAACAGCATTCTTGTATTAAATCAGTCAGTAACAAACCTGCAAACTTGTTAATACAAACACGTTTTTTACACTGCCTTTTCATAGCAGTGAGATTGGGGATTTCTAGGTGAAATTGGGATTTTTATGGGTTTTTGTTTGCTTTGGGCAGTAGCCAAGCTGCTAGCGGTAGCCATGTTGCAGTAACAGAGAAACAATAGAGGGGGGGAGTTGAAATGTTTTTTCTCCCTGCTTTGACTAACAAAATCAAATTTAATCTGTAACACTGCAGCGTATTTTATGGATTGAAACTGTGTTTTAAAGTAACTAGATTGTTAAACAGATGTAATTGAGTAAAAGTAGTACATGATTGCCCTGTGAATTGTCATAGATCATAAAGTACTATGAATTGGATATAGTGAAATTTGCTTGTTACCTTGTATTCCTGCCTGTTTCCCAGTGTAAGTGAAGGACCAATCTTGCAAGAACCATTACAGAATTGGATTGCAAACTCCAGAGTGAGCTTTAAAATAACATTGCACTTTCCACATGCGTCTCTTTTTTTATGACCACGAATGATATTCACTGTAACTGGCAGTTTTAACACTCCTAGTCAGCGCAATCTTATCTTCAATGCAGAAACATTGCTTAGATGTAATAATTAGAAGTCGTTTTCTGTACAAACAAGGTAAATTAGTCCCAGTTATGCTTTCATTTTGTCTCCAGGATCTCATTTCTCAAGAGGTACTTTTTTGTGAATTCTTGTAAATAAGGTAAATGGATTGTTAATACTGATGACAGTGAATTTCCAGGCGAGTAAATTTTAGATAATTGAGCATTCCTAATGTGCTGTGATGGTGTGCGTAAAAAGAGAAGATGTCTGGTATTATTCGGGCTGCAGCAGTCTTAAACTCAGCTATATTAAACATGTAAACTGTGAATCAGCCGTATCAAAATAAATAGAATTTCCCTGACTTTCCCTGAAGATAAAATATGTTTTATGTGAAAACAGACCTAGACCCAGTCTCGGTCACCTTCAGCCTGTTTTCTGACCTCCTCTCTCTACTGTTAGAGGGACAGATTAATTAGAAATAGGCCTAAGCCTGGAGGAGACGAATGCTCTGCTAGACAGATGCTGTTTGAACAGCAAACTGGTCTTGGGATATTAAAGAAAGATGAGAAAATTGAACTAATTGGAAATGAAGGACATATGGGTCGCGGGAGTGCTCCCTATGGGACTCCAATAATCTAATGTTCATTTTGGGTATGAGTAAGCAAACCCTTTCCACACTCTTTCAATATATGTTGTTTGTCATTTTGTTTTGCTGATGTTGTTTTACACAAATAATTCCAGCATCTTTAATGCATCTCAGGAAAGTGCTGGGCAATGTCGGGTTGCTGAAAATTGCTTTGGTTTATTAGTTTTTATTTGTTTTGTTTTTCAGTGAATCCTTGACTAGATATGAATTGCATGTATTCAATTGTTACAGCCAGATGTGTGCACATATTTAAAATTATTACAAAATGGGTACCTTTATCCAAGCTGTCTGACTTAACTGTCTGTGCTATTGTTAACCTCGCTTTGTCATATTTTGTGGATGGGTGCCATGGTTATGCTTTAAGCATTCATCTTTTTTCCTGTCAGTTTCCTTTTGTGGGGGTTGAAAGTTTTTCCACCTCACAATATTGAGGTGCTTTACTGATAAATTACATTGCCAAAGCCCGTAAGCCTTTATTGAATGTCTTTAGATTCTGTGCAGTAGTTTGATTTCCTTTGATTGGGTCTATCAGAGAAGATGATACACTTCTTGCGACCCATTTATATTGTTAGCAAACAGCTTTCAGTTTGCATTATAGACACCAGGCAATGCATACTGTATAAGGACACCTGTAAAGAGGCATGAGACACAGATCCCATCGTGTATTCCTTGCTTCTCAGGTCTGAAACACACAGTAGGTAGGGTATGCTGTATGAAGGATTCCCAGGGCTCAGCTGTAAGGGACTGAGCATTCTTAAGTGTAGCTGCCATACTGTATTCAGCAAATTATTTTATTCACCCATAATGACTGCATGAAAACACCAGGTGTAATCCAGTGTAATCCAGGGTTGCAGAGGTGGAAAGTAGCAAGATACATTTACTAGAATGTTGCACTTATGTCACAAAGAAGAACCTTGAGTATCGGTGTACGAGCTTTTCAATTCTATCAAATACTCCGCAAAAGGGAAATAGGTAAATGTTGTATGCTTTACAGAGAAGAGAACCTGATCACCTTATAAAATACACATTTTCAAAGACTAAACTAGCAGTTCACATCCTTTTTAGGGGGTAACCCTGGAAAAAAAAGAAGGCTCTGCTTAGGGCCCCTGTTCACATCACGTCTATGAGTGTTGTGTATGGGTGCCTCTGCCAAAGAGTAAAGTGTAGAGCTCTCTCCTACCTCATTAATCATTTCACAACACCTCAAAAATATCTTATTAATAATTAACTCATGTATCCATTGTGGCCAAGATTCCCTTTTTTCTGGGTTTGCCATATGACATGGCTCTCTATGGATGCTCGGAGGACTCTTTAATTTTCCCTTCCCACATTCAACTAGCTCTTATGATGGGCATGGCATAATTCAATTTTCATGGATGTATCTGAATACTTCTTCCACCACTACAAGTTTGTCAGATCTTCTTTGTCAGATGTTTACGTCTAACCAGGGTGCCAAAGCTCTGGAGTACCATTGCTGCTCTCAACGGACACATTACAGTGTCTTGGCTAGTTGCTGTCCACAGGGATCTGTGCTCGTGCCCTCACTCTTAATTAAAACAATAGATAATCCCCAGGCACAAACAAGACTTTGGAAGCACATTTGTTGGTGCAGGGAGTAATGTATTGTGCCATTAGTATCCGTTTTGTATTTCAAACGGGATTCTCATTTACCGCTCTCCTAAGGGACCGTGTCCATACTGTGCAGGACCACACTGACAAACTGTTTTTGTTGTTCACTGGCTATACAGTTATGAGTACTGAGAGACCATGCCAGCAGCATATCTAATTAGATGTAATTTTGCTCGGGAGCTTATCAAAGCCCGCTCTGTGCCGCAGCCTCTGCGCTCAGGAACGAATGACATCAGCACATTAAAGAGCTACGCCTGATTGCACTGCTGGATCTTGCTCTGACTGTTTGTTTTTGCCTTTTGTGGGAAGGTACCCTGACTGTGATAAGTCATATGAGGGTGGTCTGCCTCTGATAATCGTTCCGTTAGACAAACCGTGACCTCCCTTGCTTGTGTTTCATCCAGCAGTTTAATGAGTTCCAGCTATCTAGACCGAACAGAATGAAAGCGCTTCCAAAAAGGAGAGGGATGTGACATAGGGTGAAATTGATCAGAAAATGGGCATGATATTATCAAAACCAGAGTGTGTGCAGTTTTATTTATCTATTTATTTTTCTGACTTCATTCCTAATTGCCTTTGACTCGGCGGCGCACATGCACACGCACGACAGTTTGTATCACTAATGGTAATTGTTGCTCAGGTTCATTTGATGCCGACAAATTAGGAGGCAACAAAGTACAAACAGGACAACTATTACTGTCATTAGTTTGATAAGGGTATAATTGCATATAATCAAACCCATTAATTCGATAAGGGTGTTGCTTTTAATCACATAACTGCAAAAAATAATGTTTTGCCTTCGAGTCAAGTTTGCGTTATTATTATAATGTCAACAGTCCAAATTAACCCATGATGTTGTTGAGACGTCTCATCTCGCACTGCCCACTGCTCGCTTATACCGTGGCATCCTTTACATTAGGTGGTCAGTGCATCTCTGACACGTTTTGCGTCTATGGTAACATATTCAGAGTATGATACAGATAGCAGGCGGAAATTGAATGTTATTCGCACTACATTAAACCCATCTTTCTTACAGTAGGAGATGGGGAAATTGCTGTGTTTTCATTTTCGATGAAATGCACCAAACAAGTCTTACGAACCATATCATCTTGTGAGATGAGAACCTATCATCATGTGAAATAACGCTAAGAAAACAGCAATTCCACCGATTGAATGTACGCATGTATATATCTGGACTCGTGTGCAGCAGCCCTCTGGTTTGGCCTTAGCTGTGAACAAAGTTAGCGACCGTATGTAAGTACATTTCAAAATCATATGGTTAGTATGATGAGCATGAGGCTGCTTTGACTGATTCTTTTTTGAGGAACACAACGCGCATAATGTATTGTTATGTATTGTCCACATTTTCTTGAAAGATTATACCAATTTTGGATACGTTTCCCCCAGTGTCATCGGGCGGAGAAAGGATGTGTTGGGAGCTGTGGTGGTGGTTTTGTGTAGTCTGATCGCTGAAGGGATGAAAGAGCCCCCCCCGAGCGCTTAAGCCGATACTCACGCCATATATTCTTAGAAAGCTTTGATTACTGTAATTGGGTTCATGTAAACCGTTTCAAGATTTCAACAAACATTGTTCCAAAAGCCTGTACAAAGTTTTGTTAATTTACAGGTGAAGCGTGTGGGTGTTTCAATAGTGAATGAAATTCCAACAAAAAACTATCTTCTCTTATTTCCAAATGTCCAGTTCACCCATTTCACTAGAATATTTAATCCATGTTCCATACATATATGGTGAAGACATAGCTAAAAAAAAAATACTATTGCGTATGTTTTCAGTCAAAAACCCCATTATCCCTTCATACAGGAGATCCTGAGATGGCTGCAGTTTGATTGACCCCTTAGTTGACCTGTTAGGAGCTTCTATGCCAGAACTGGAGTCTAAAGCAGCCAACGAGTGATTGCAAGACAGGACTCCTTGTTCCATCCCCCTCTCCCGAGTCACATACATGCCAGGAAAGTAAAGTATGTAATGAAATATTGAACACTGTTTTATTGTCAAAAAGTCAGAAAAAAAAACAGCAGCAGAAATGGTCATAGTCCCCATCAGTGTGTCTACACTACCTTTTTAAACTTAAGCACCAACCATGGAGAGTTATGACTTGTCCATGAGAGGGGTGATTGCTGCTGTGTGATGTAACCCCCCTGTGTAAACTTGAAGTCAAATTACCCCAGTGTGGTGTGCCTGCCTGTGGCAAGACACTGTTACACTAACAGCAAGGTCAGCTCCTGACAAATACATTAAAGAACAACCTTCCTTAAGGCCAATCAATATGCTGTGTCATTCAGGTGAGAGGGGGGTGCTTGGTTTTCAACTTCTTAGTGGACATTAGTCGAGCACAGGGAAGGACAAGTGACCCTTCTCACCAGGTAAATCAATGTGTGTGCTTCCCTTTTCTCACCCATCATCACCTCTTCAGGGAATGTCGCTGTTAAATTTGTCTCCACCTGCAGCCTATAGCCTCCCACCTGCTCTGCAGCTGACTTTCATCTGGTGAGTATGTCAGTTCATGTTTCCTGTGTGTTGGTAAGAAAACTGTCAAAATCCAACCATCACATTTTAGCGGCCAGAACTGAGATATCATGACACACATAGCATAGAATATGTCAAGATACTCAATGCTAATGAATCTGCTCTTTTGACATTCAACGTTTTTTTTATGGGAGATGGGAGATGGGGCGGCAGTAGCTTGGTCCATAGGGACTTGCCTTGAGGAGTGGTGGGTGGCCGGTTCAAGACCTGCTGGGACCAGTCAATACAGAGCGTGGTGTGGTTATAGGAGAGGTAGTTCACCTCCTGGGCACTGCAAAAGGAACAGTAGTTCAAACATTTAAATTAACTAAAGATGTCCACATGATGTTAAGAAATAGACGTTTTAATGTCTATGTAGTGTTTTGCAGTGCTATCTACTGATGTTAAAATGCTAACCAGCTAGCCACGTCTTGGTCTAGCTCACTAGTGGCTCTGTTAGTGGTGTAAACACTAACAATACGAGCACCCAGTCCAGACTGCAAGCTACCTAAGCTAACTAGCTACAGTTAGCCGTTACTCCCCGTACTTGTTTTGTCAATGAATTTGAAAGGTGGCCAGTTTTTACATATTGCACTTTTAAAACAACTTTAATCACAACATTACTGTCAGTGCACAGAGGTAACGGTGGAATCCAGTCACTAAAATTAACCTTGTAATTGGGTTTAAGGGTCAAAAATCAAGATTAGGAGTCAGATTAGTGATGTTAGTTCCCTTTGTGGCAGAATCCTGAGCTATAACCACATTATAAAGCTGTTCAGCTCACTTATTCACAAGAAACTGCCTATTCACACATATAGCAGATGTTACATTATCATTGATTTTTAAGTCCAATATTTACTCTACTCTTCATTTAGTTTTTGGACTTCTGGACAAGTCGCGTCCTTCACTACCAAAACACCACATAGCAGACAGACAGACAAAATGGGATTATCAGAGCTTATTTGCTATAAACCAGGGTTGATGAGAGAAGAGTTCTGTAGTTTTGTGATTATTCTCACCTCATGTCAGCAGAATTAGCAGACAGAATTAGCTTTGGGCTAAAAGGTATAGCCATCATAGGAATATACCCATTGAACACGTTAAAGCCAATATACAAATCTCAGCTAAGATATAGTTGCAGATAAAGAGAGACATCACTGATATAAACTCTTTAAAACGAGGAAAAAATTAAATTGTCTGCTCCTCCATCAGCGTAAATTAGGGTCAACTCACTCCACTTTGAACTTGAACTGCAGGATGAGCCATTAATGAAATACAGCTCATTCTTTCTCATGGCAGTCTCCTTCTCTTTTACTATATGCTAATTTTATGCAGCTTCCCATGCATGAAGAGATACTCTTGATGAAGTACGGGGAAGCAATGCCAAAAATAACACGGAGCCCACTTTCGGGACTCTGGTTTTGGGATTCTTATTAGCCTTAAATGACTTCATGATTTGATATCACTGGAAGGCTGATGCTGCTGACATTCTTTTTTTTTCCTTCTATGAAATGCATGTCAGGATACACAGAGCCAATTAAAGTGTTACTGCAGTGCTTCAGTCTAAAATGTTGAAAATGGTGCACATTGCAACACTGGCAAGGGGGACATAACAGCCTATCTACATGTAGCACTATGGCAGTGTCAGTCTGTCGGTGGTCCAGACCTACATATCTCAGCAACAATGGATTGCCATGAAATTGTGTACAGTCTATGATCCCCAGAGAATAAATCCTATTATTGTCCTTTTTCCTAGCGCCACCAGTAGGTTGACATTTGTGATGTGGAGTGTCTCATGATCTATTAAATAAATTACCATGAAGATTGATACCAACATAAATTTCTCCACAGGTTTAATTACTTTGGTGATCCCCTGGCCTTCCACCTGTCTTCATCATCAGGTTAAAATTTCAATTTGTCCAGAACCTTAGTTCATCACATTGTAGCACCAATGACATAGTCAGCCTGGGAAAAGTCTGACTCGGTGGATGAAAACTGTTGGTATAGGCCTGCTGTTGGGCGCCTTTCGACCATATTCACAAGGCGGCCATCTTCTAGGAAGCTAGCAAGCTAAACTCAGATGGTAATTTCACTTAATTTCATTTAGATCGTAGCATTTAGCTAAAAGCACCACTGTACCACCATTGGGCATGTTTACCTTTCAGTGGGGTGTATTGTAATGATTTTCTTTTTTCTAGATTTAAATCTGAACAAACATCATGTTTTGGCTTTTTTTTTCTTAGAAAGATCTTTGGCCACGAAACCCTCTGATGCTCATTACATTTCCATACCAAGTGGCAATCTCATAACTGTATTACTTTATAACTTTCCAACAAGGAGAAGCTAACAAACCCACAATAATCTTAGCAGCTCACTGAACAGACACAAAACTGAATTCAGCATAAGAAGGAAATTATCCCTGTGTGCCCCATTGAACATAACCCAACCTTGAAATCACTTCTTTTCACTCAGTGTGAAACAACAGAGCTTTGACATCAACATGGACCATTATGCCCCTCTCACTCTGCTCTCCAAGTATGTAAATATGTTGCTTTAAGAGATAAGCCGAGAGTTGGGAAAAAACTGCCCTTGAATCATTCCTGTATTGTGTCGAGGTTTTCTATAACAATGACTCACCACACTTGAGACTTCTCTTTTTTCTAAAGCAGATCTGAAAACAGGATAGCAAATGAAACTTTTCTACTCATCATTTCTCCAATATTCCACCCTCCCTTACCCTGCAAATAAATAGTCCTTCACCTCTAAATAAAAAAAGAAAAAAGAATGATCACAATGTGAGAAGGGAAGATTGAAATCTCTCACTTAATTGAACGGTGGGAAATGGATTAAAGTTTACATCTAGATTCCAGGTTGACTGTGGGAGTGAAAGCAATTATACGTGGAGCAGTCTAATCAATTTTCTGTTCTAAAAAGGTGACAAATTAAGGGCAAAGGGCTGTTTTCCAATATCAAGAATAATTCATTCAGGGCTGGTTTCACTTAGAGAGGCAGCCTTTGCCACAAGGGTAGCCTTAAGACACCAAAACTGTTATAATATAGAACTAAACCAGAAACACACATCCGGTTTGCTTAAGAATAAAGATAGAGTCGGCAGCAATCAACTGAAGTAAACCTACATACTCAAGCTCCATGTCTGATAATAATATCCTCCTGAAATAGATTCAGCTATTATCCTTGGAGGTGTAATTTTCATCGAAAAGCACCTACTGCATGACTACCCTCCCTGAAGCCAGAATCCAATTAATTGGATTTTACCCTCATTTGAAATTAACTGAGGATCAGAAGCAAGACCTGCTCACCAAAGACCACCTCCCTTACAGTACCAATCTAATTAGTGTTGAGCATTTTTACTATATTCATTAGGACTCCATTTAACAGCAAATAAAGGAACAGAGATCTAAATCTTTGGTATCGAGTAAATACTCTATGGGTCTGTCATTCCATTGTCCAGCATGTGTTCCTGAAAAGTTCAAAATGTTGCTAAATCATACAAAAAATGTTGATGTTTTTTAGATACAGATACGTACGGAGCCCCTAAAGGGACATGGATGGACTTTTTTTTTTTGCGGGATCTCGCAAAAAGTATTGCGGGATCTCGCAATAAGTATTGCGAGATCTCGCAATACTTTTTTGCGAGATCTCGCAAAGTTCTGTCCTACTTCGGTGAACCGAAAGTAAAACAGACACACATGATGGAGGAGCGTACACATCATCCGTGCTCTGTTACCGTACAATCCTGAAATAGAAATCAATAAACTTCTCCCACGGATGATGGGTAGGCTCCTCCATGCTGTGTCTATTTTACTTCCTCCTCCCCCTTCTTCTTCTTCTTCTTCTTCTTATTTTAGGCTACGTGTTTTACTTCCGGTTCACTGAATGGAGAAAAAACTTTTGCGAGATCCCGCAATACTTTGCGAGATCTCGCAATACTTTTTGCGAGATCCCGCAATACTTTTTGCGAGATCCCGCAATACTTTGCGAGATCTCGCAATACTTTTGCGAGATCTCGCAAAAAAAAAAAAGTCCATCCATGTCCCTTTAGGGGCTCCGTAGATACGTCTGAGCTTGGATGTGTAGAAGTTATGTGCCATGTTGACATTTGTACAGAACATTACATGTTCATTACCTGACTTTCACATCAAAAGGTGGAGGGGATGGTCGAACAACATGTGAGGAGGCTGCCAAATGGGCGGTCGCACTTCAACATGTGTGACACCACTGGATATTTTGAAGGAAAACTCAGGGCAATTTCCAGGAGTGTCTGTGTAAACAAAACCAGATATTTCTCAAGGGAAGTCGAGCCATGTCACGCGTTGTTTGTGGCGACCGAACCGGGTCTTTATAAGAAGACCTCGGGACATCTCCAAGCACGTTTGTGGCAACCAAAATACGTATTTTGAGCCAAACCATGATGTATTTCTAACACTAACCAAGCAGCTTTTGTTCTTAAGCCTAACCTGGAGCATAAGCAAAGTGTGACAAGTCAGAAATAGAACATTACAGAACCTAATTAAATGTTAAAATACAACATAAAGAAACAAAGCTTTTAACTTTTCTGGTTTTGTAAAAACATACTTGGATAACATTTATTCTGGAACATAGGTCGATAATGTCACGAAATCCATGTAATATTCACAAAATGGGCCTGACATGACACAATGATAAGTAAGGCCATGAGAAGAGAAAGAGAAGACTGACACAGCACACTGTGTGAACTCAGAGTGTCCCATTTGCGAGGACACAAAGTTCAATTTTTATCAAAAGCCTTTAGTGTAAAACCCGCTTTGATTTCTCTTCAACTGATTATAGTTTTATGATTCTTAAGAGATTGGGTCATACCACTTTGAAGTCGGAGTAATGTTCAGACCCTATGATGTGGTTAAGAATCTCGCTTCTTCCCTTGGAGAACCCTTGATGCCCATTACAGCAAATTATCCTGTTAGATTCCTCACCACCATGAGGGCATTCTTAAAATCCCAGTTGTAACCTTATATTCAATATCTTGAAGTACACTTCATTGGTGTTGCTAGATCCGCTTTGCGGGGCCTCTCGTGTGAATTAATTTTTCTTTGCCTAAAAACATTTAATCCTCGATGTGCATAATTTCTTCACCCTCGATTTGAATAATGTATGGCAGTTTGAAACGAAAAAATATTTGAATATAAGCTACATCGGATTCAGTCTAAGTTTGTCAAGTATGCGCGAGACACAAATAGCAACTCCTCCACAGGGTTAATCCGCGCTGTCTGCCATAGATTCGGTAATTTTCTCTGCAAAAGTAATGGAGGAATAAGAGGGGTGAAGTGTTGTTCAGTAATTATAGAAACTGTATGTGCTTTGGAATCTGTCTGAAGAAATATATAATTGCATCAATTTTCAGGGCAAGTTTTAAGTGTTTAAATGACATAACTTCTCTCAGACATACTCTAATTTAGCTCACTTGACTCCAGCTCGATGGGCTTTTTCTATCTGTCGCAGACTAATCTCGACTGTCGCCATTTGGCTGAGGATGTACATGAGATAAACAAACAGGGTTGGTGGAGCAAGCACAGGACATATGGATATGAGAACTGCTTGATAAAACATATGTTGTTTGTGGAAGAGATACATTTAGTTTGGCCGTGTGAACACAAATGCATTGCAAAAAGTTCTTGGAGGTCAGGATAAAAACAACTCAACCGCGTTTGAATTTCAAAATGATTAATTAGATCAGGCATGTTCTATTTATTTATGTGCTATTTATGTGCTATTTAAGGGCAGTGTACTTGGATTGATTCACCAGTTTTATATACTTTACCAACCTTTTGGTTTTTAGACCTGATAAAGATGTTAGTCGGATAGAGTTTCTGTTCAAACTGAAGTTCAGACCTTTTCTACACTGTTAGAAACTATTTTCTTTTTATTTGTACCTTTAGGACATTGGCTTGTCACTGGGGCAGTACCCGCTAAGGAACAGCTGTTGTACCATTGACATTGGGTGCTTTGTACCCTTGTGGTTTGTACCTATAAGGGTCTAGTCTAGTTCCCCCAGTGGCAATTCTCTACCTTGACTGAAAGGTCCTATATGCAAGAATTGGTCACCTGTAAAAGACTTCAAACAAATAGGTGTCTGAACATCACCAGAATAACCACTAATTGATGCTAACTGTAACTGTTGTCAGCCAGTAAGCTTAGTTAACCGTGCAGCTAGCAGTCGTATTAGCTGACCAGGGGAGTGCTGGTGTTGTGTACCACAGGACTATCGCCTTTTGAAGTACAAATAGGCCTGCCGATAGCTGTTTAACATGCTAAATTCAATAGATCTCTCCAACACAATACTGTAGATAGATGTCATCAGCATAACATCAAGTGTTATTTCTCCACATTCTGTTGAACATTACAGCTAATTTTTGAATGTTTTGGACTAAGATTAGTACATAATGCACCTTTAAGGGAACAAAAACTGGCCTTTTAAGTGTACACATATGTATCTCAAGGAAACTGAATCGAACGCAACTCGATTTGGTTTTGTCTTTGAAGATGTTTCACCTCGCCAAGAGGCGAACTGATGAAGCCTCTTGGATGAGTTCTGATGAACTGATGAATCCTCTTGGATGAGAGGTGAAACGTCTTCAAAGACAAAACCAAATCCAGTTGCGTTCGATTCAATTTCCTTGAGATAACTATGGCCTGGATGAATGAGAATATTCACAGGCTTACACATATGTACCTCTTACTGCTTGAGAACCATATATGTCCGTTTTTTTAGCCCCCAAAAGGTCCACAAAGTGACCCTGAGGTCCAATATTTAGCCTTAGATAGTACATTAGTGTAGATTTGACAGAAATGGACTCCTACCTCTATTTCTGATAGTGTACCCTTGATGGTTGTTGATAGTATGTTATGTCCTTTGGCGGCTCCCTTGGCATCTTGTGTTTGGGTCCAGTCAGATTTAGCCATAACAGAGGGTTTGTGCATTGAGAGTTTGGTGCAATGGCTGAGCTCAAAGGTGCTTGGGAATCTTTGACCCTGTGAATTTGAGTTGAACCTGCCTACATTCAACAAAGTGATTCCTCCTTCACAGGGATAAAGGATGTATTTTTTGGATACATTTTAGAATAGCAGTGAACATCCCAAAGCCTGGTAAAACAAATAAAATGTATTGTATATTGTAAAATGTATAATTGTATTTTTGAGCATTAGCATCTTTTCTTAAAAAAAAAAAGACCTGTGGACAGTCATTATCAACATCATACCAGCATTTCACTATAGTCTGCCTGTATCTGTGGGATATGTCACAGACATGAGGAGAATACAGATGAAGGGCAGCTGTTTTCCTGCATGCTCTTTTTCTTTCTCCCTTTCTTCCCTTCATGGCTTTCTCGCTCTTTCAACTCCGGTAAACTCCGGCAAACTCCATGTAAACAGACAGGGCAGGCAGTAGCAGTGAGTGAGCAGCAGCAGCAGCAGCAGCTCAGCAATACAGACAGCCGGCATGATCTACACAAGCATCCACTGTGGCCCGTAATGAGCTGAAACTCACGACTGCACCGCGACAAGTACGAGCCGAGTTCTCCGAGTAACTCAGCCGGAAACTATTTGACAAACTGGGGAAGGAGCATGCCGATGGAAAAACGTAACCTGGTGTCCACATGCTTACTGGAAATGAAGCAGTTTTTATATTTTACACAATGAAATGTGACCTTTAATCAAGATTTATCTGGCTTTTGGCATGTTGATATTCACATATTTACCAGCTGTGTTGGCTGGTAATGTTTTCACCATTTATGTGAGTCATAATGGCGATGTGTGGTCCTGGAGACACCTATTGTGGTATAGCTGATGGTTGAGTCTCATTCCCAGGCGGTCAAACACTGACTCGTTGGGTTAGGGAGTCGGGCCGGCCAGCAAACAGAAGCATCAATATTTGACAACCTGGGAATAAGACTCAACAATCACCCATTTTACATTGCAAACAGATAAATGACTGGGGCTGTAAGATGCCATTCAAGGTGGAAACACTCTCAAGGACATCGACAGACTCAGACAGATGCAGTTTGCATTTGTATGTGCATGTGACATTGTAATCTTATTGCTCAACCTTGTGTTGATTTTGTGTGACGCATTTATATACAGTGAGATTCTAAAACAATGAAGTCATATTGTCTGCAGTGACTTACATACTTCTAGACTCTTTTTCCAAGGCTACATTTATCTGCACTGTGTTTGCTTTGTTTGCTAATTGTAATTCCGACCGGCGAGCCTCTCCCCGACTACCACTGATTCCCCGCAGACAATTGAACTGTTAATGAGATCTGATGGACAGATGGACCGTCACCGTGAGGGCAGCTACCGTGTCCTCTCTGACTCAGCGGGGTGGGAGCGGAGGTGGGGCCGGGCGCACATCTTCCAAGACATACTCGAATTTCCCATATTTCCTCTCGGATTATCCTCATGGTGGAGGTTTTATGTCAGAAAAGAGAACAGCTTGGATGGAGAGTTTTCAAAGTCAGCAGTTATAAGGACTTGGAAAAGCTCATATTTGTTTAATCTTATTGCACTGCTGGAGAGCAATAATAAAGTGCGTACAATTTACCCTTTAACTGCTGAGTTAAAAGCCCCATTAATTGAGGTTTTGCCACTAAGGGGCAGAAAAGCACCGAAACATGTTGACAGATAGCCACCACATCACATGGCTTAGCAGCATGTCATAGCCTTGTGGGTCCTCGTAACATAATTTTCGCCATCTGACCATGACAGCGAGGGTCCCCGCGTACCTCTGTGTGCAGCCCAAGATGCAGTATACACAGAAGCACATTCATGTCTGTTTGTGAGTGTTTAAAACCACTTATAAAGTTGTTTTTATCGTTTTCATTGAATATGATAGACAGCATGTTATGCCGTGTCCTGGATAGGGTTTGTAGAGACACAACATGAACAAGCCCCATCAGATTGCTGGATATGGTGACAGGTGAAAGGGGACATATTATGCTCATTTCCAGGTTCACCAATCGATTTTGGGTTACTCCTAAAGTAGGTTTACACACTTTAGTGTGCAAGGAACTCTGAGTGGTCAGCACACACATGCCTTACCCAGCACCGCTAACAACACCACAGTAGCTGTGCTAAATTGATTCTTGCGTGCCAAACGAGCTGTGAGGCATAAATTGTGGAAATGTGTGACTCTGTGACATAGTGTGATGTCACAAAGTCATGGAAATAAAGGCCGAACTTCTGACGAGGCGTTTCAGGGGCAGTGTTTTCTGTGGGAGAGAGGAGCTTCTGTTGGTGCGGAATTTGGCCTTTGATTTTCAAGACTTTTTACATGCACAAGAACCAGGGATGCAAATTTTAAGTAATTTCTCTGATTGATTGCCTGCTGCCTTTCAAATCGATTAATCATTAATAACATAGGAAATATGTTGGATCTTTTTCCAATAGCAAACTGTTTTAACCATTGATATGATATATGTTTGATGTAATATCAGAGTCAGCTAGCCAGCCACCTGGTCCAAGCGCTGGTCATCTCCCACCTGGACTACTGCAACTTGCTCTTGGCTAGACTCCCAGCCTCGGCAACTAAACTTGGTTTTATAAACCTCGCTTTTACTGCACTGTTTTGTCTGCCACCAGACACAAAATCTCCAGTTAGGCTAACAGACTGTCACCATTTCACCTCCATTTGCTTTCATGTCTCCATTACTGACTGACTGACTGAATGGAGTCATGTTTTGTCTCTATTGTTGGGAGTTGTTAAACTGAGGGAAACAGAAAGGTTGTCTTTGCAACAGCTGCACCTACAAGAATAGCACTCGACATATCATGAATACATGACAGCCAGGGAATGAAAAAAAAATAATAATCTTTTGAACTTCACAAAAATCGAGACTTACTAGTCAAACCATCCGTGCTGAAAAGAAAAGTTCTAACAGAAAATCAAATTTTAAGTTGGAGAAATTGTGAAACCCCAAGTTCCATCATAGGCACTGAGGTGAACAGCACGGCGCCGTTAACCCGACACTTCCCTCTGTTACTCTGACACTCCGTGCCAGAAGCTATTTTTCATTTAGTTGATTTAACCAAGATTAAATGTGCATGTATGTCTATTAAAGTGGGTTTCGTTCTCCCAGCAGATTCTTTGCTGCAGCTCGGATGTTTAGAGCTCACAGAGCAGAGTCACTGGTACGCAACCATATGCTTTAAATGTCAAAGCCTCTCTGACTTACTTATACAACAACTACAGTATATTAATGATGGCCAAACTCAAACTGTACTTTGACAGGTTACATACAATCCCGTGATTGTATCACGATGTGGCTGATAGACGCATCATTATCATAACACATTCACATGAGTCGTATTTTCTGTTCATAAAAAAGCCCGAGTGAAACACACACACACATTTGCACAAAGGCAAAGACAGTGAAATTAAGCTGTTTTACCAGACCGTGTCTCCACTGTGGCGTAAACTCTGGAGACAGATACTACAGACCGTATGTATCATGGCAGCACGCTCTGTCAGCTCTCCTCCTTGTTCACAAGACTGTCCTGGGATTTACACAGTCCGAGTCCATCCTTAATGAGAGCTGTAATCATCCTATGCACTGGACCAGACAATCCAGCTAACGAAGACGACTGTAAAGATGAAGATACCGTCCTCTCCTCTGAGGGTTTGTGTTGCCGTCTTAATCACAGGACTCGACAAACACGTCCCGAGCTTGTCTTCCCGCGGCTTTGAACTTGATCTAATTTTGCATTTCTGGTAGAGTTTAGACAGGCCAATTATTTTACATACACAAGCTGTTCCACCCTAATTCAACCTATAGAATCTAATCAAAGTTTATTACACTGACTGGTAATGCCCACAGCAGTTCTGTAGTACAGGAGGAGAAACCCATCACTACTCAAACCGCTCTCCTCAAACTCTACAGTCTCATGTATTGCTTTCTATGACTCACTTGAAAAATGTGTACTACCATTATGTATTTGACGGATCCGATGTTTATTGTCCCTTTATTGTATTCCTCAATAATTATTGATCCCGTAACTGGCGGAGATCTTCAGAAACATGAGGTGAATCTTATCGAACTGAGCGTTCCAAAAAAGAAAAAAACGGAAGGAATCTCATGTGTCGTATCTGTTTGTTCTGATAAGGTCAGGTTAGGTAACAACACTCTAAGCCATTTAATCAGCAGGCTGACTGATGAAATATGTGATAAGTATGGTTCAAGCTTACAGGCCAAGATATTTCTTTTGTTCCAGCTTCTCTATCGTGAGGATCTCCTCTTCCCTGTTTAAAGTGTAACGCAAATGTCACTAGTGTGTGACATTTTAAAAGCTCTCTGCAAGCAAAAGGCTCTACTGTGAAGGTCAGAGGTTGGTTTGGGCTGGAGGTCACTGGTAGTCATGTTTTTACAGTCTGTTTTAGGTGGCTTAGTCTGATGGTTGAGTCCAACCTTCCCCATACTTTTTATGGGTTTGTCAAGGCCTTGAAGAATTCTTTTAATTTGAGTTTAATTAACCATGATTAAAAAAACAAAAAGCATTTTTGAGTTCATTTGTGGTGCTATCATCTTGTTTTCTAACCACTTAAATCAATGCCACCATTCTTGTGGTGAGGTCAGTCTTTAGAAATTGGAATCACAAAAGTATAAAAAGCTACTACTTGGAACTTTGTAAGATTTGGTTCGGGCTGCCCCTGTGGACAAAAAGCAGCATGAACACCACCATCTTGATCCGCTAGCGTGTGCGTTTGTCTCGGAGGCAATTGAGTGCCAGGAATGAAGAATACCTGTAATAAATATAAAGAAACAGGAAATCTTCTTACTGATGGTCTAATTTTCTGTCGTTCATACAGAGGCATCGGTGTCAAACTGAGACCGTTTCATAACCGGTTAAATATCCTTGTAGACACAAGTGTGTCCACCTCTACACTCTTAGAAATAAAAGTTCTAAGTAGAACCATATAAGGTTCTTCAGCTTGTCCTCATAGGAGAACCCTTTTTGGCTCCAGGTAGAACCTTTATAAAGGTTCCACCTGGAACCCTTTTGGAGGGTTCTATCTAGAACCCAACATAAAGGGTTATACCTAGAACTGTGTGTGTAAGGTTCCACCCAGAACCCCCTGATGAAAGGTTCTACAAATAACCCATACAGGATCTTATACCCATGCTTTCAACAATCCCTGAAGAACTCTTTCTCCATAAAAGAGTTCTCTGGATCAAAATAGTTCTTACTGGAACCGTTAGTGTTACCAAGAACCCTTTTAAAACCCTTTATTCAGGAAAGGGTTTTTAAAGGGTTCTCTGGATCAAAATGGTTCTTACTGGAACCACTAGTGTTACCAAGAACCCTTGAAAAAAGCGTTTCTTCGGGAAAGGGTTTTTCAGAAGCAAACGGTTCCAGCTAGAACCTCAGCCCTTGTAGAAGAACCCTTTTGGAACTCTTATTTCTAAGAGTGTAGTTCTATCATCAAACATTCAATTACATAAAACACAAACACGCCATGATCATATTTAGTTTCTCATTTAACGGTCCTCTGCCTTTTCTCTCCGTTCAGACGTACTTTCCAAACTGCTTGTTTTTTCTCAAGCTTCAGGAGAAAGTGTGACAGAGTCGCGCAATTATCATTACTTTCCGTGGCTGAAACAACAGCTTTCATGTGTGCCTCCTTTGTGTGATTCTTTTTTTTTTTTGCAGGCCAACCATGAAACTGATTGCACCACAGGCCTCCCACACTGCACTATTCTCTAATCTGCTCCAACCTGAAACAGAAAAACACAACAGTGGAAAAAGCTGATAGTTACAGGGACACGGAGGGGACGACTGGAGGTGATGTTTTTTCGCTGTCGGGAAAAAAAAAACAAACCGATTCAACGTCGGCCGTCTCGATGTAAAGCTTCTCTTTAATGAGGATGAGAATCCTGCCCTGACAACAGATTAAAGCGAGGTTATAAATAACAGCACCTTATCTTTCCTTTCTCTCTTTTATGACAGAGTAATCTTTTCTTTCTGTTACACCAGCTGCAGGTTGGTTCCCCGTCGCAGTCCTCATCTTTCTCTGTCTGTCTCGGCTCCTTGTTTAATTAGCCGGAAAAGTCAGCGTGAGGCGCGGAGCTCATGAAAAACAGCTCTCCTGCTTCCGTGGAAGGTGGTTTGTTTGAAAGATTTAATTTATCCAGATAGCCAGAGCCACCGCTTCTCGAAAAGTGTGACTCCCAGAGAAGTATGTCCATTAATATACCGAGCTTACTCCCCCTTTCTTTTTTTTCAATGTTACGTTGCATTTTGAAGTGAGAGATGCCTTGGAGTACTCATACTTACAGTGCAGGTTCACGGCCATACACCGTAACGCTTTGGCTCTACCTGTAAAGGTCTTCATCCCGTTGAGATTCTGTTCTCCTCTCCTCCGCAGTGCTTATTCGGACCAATTATTTCAGCTCAGAGGACAGTTAATTTATCTAAATGAATCACTGTTGTCAGCGGTTGGCATTACAGTGTACCGTAAATAATGTATCCGGATGAGAGGAAGCAACAGATTCCTGTTTGTCTGAACGAGGCGGCCTCCCGCCGTTATCTGCCCGAGTGCCTCCCAAAATGTAATAAGTGTATGAGGAGTTGGGCTTGCTATCTGCCTCTCGCTTTGTGCTGGTTGTCGGGCTTTCCTCCATTGTGTAGCTTTCTTCTGGCAGCTCAGCTCACTGGACCTTGACAGCATTTCATTAGACGGGAGGTCCTCAGGGTTCTCAAGGAGAAGAAGCCTTTCTTCTTCCACGGGCGAAACTCGCCGCCGCTACTCTGTGTGCTGGCCTGCGAAGACATCTGCTTAAGTAACTGTTAATGAGATAAGAAAATATGGCTGCCCTCTGTTTGCAGGTGGACCTTGCGCAGCTCAGCGGCGAGTCAAGAACGCAGAAGTCATTTTTGTTTTCCACATTCCTTCAGATGCCAGTGTAAACGAGAATCAAAGCGATCTTCTTCTTTGAACAAGCTTTTAACCTCGGCTCAGTTTCCTTTTTCTATTGGCGATGCACCAGAAACCGGGGTGAAGTATTATATCTTACGATGTAATGTACTACATTATCCTCAGAGGGGAGTCAAAATTAATTTTTCCGGTCTACTCATTCCAAACTAGTTATTGGTTCCCTCCAGAGCCAAACAGCTCTATCTATAGATTAGATTTGGATATGATTATACAAAGACAAACTGCATTGATCAGATAGACAGTACCACGCTGTTCAGTGAATGTGCACAATCTGAATACATTTTCTGTACGACGACCCCGTGGACAAAACACCGATTTCAGGCGCTCGGTCATAGGACCAAAAGGATCCGGTGATGCACCTCAAATATCCGCATTAATGAGAGGAGGTGCGAATTGCTGTGCAGGTACCACGGGAAGGCGCATTATCACCGAGGTGCCAAAAGCAAACAAATCCATTCGGACGAACCGAAAGATCAGCGTTCGAAACCACGTGGCTCACGAGGCTCTTTCAGCTTGAAATCAGAAATCGACACTCCTAGCGTGTTCCGAGCGGACAGAGCGCACGGCTCAGATCAGTGAGTTCAGGGACAAAAGTTGATGGACAGCGTCTCCCAGATGCATCCCCGTGCAGGACAGCGACAAATAAATCACCTCGAACCTTAAAATGAGGCAGAGTTGCTCCCACGCTGGCTCTGTGGCACGGGGGCAGATTACAGGGAACATAATGCCACCGAAGACTCCACAGCGGAGGGGACGAGGGACATTGTCTCATCCTGATTCCTCCGAGCAATCACCGCATCTCCCTGCTGAGACCGCTGACTCACTTTGTCAGATGGCGTTTGAGATCTGGCCTGTGAAATGGACCGAGGGCCTGGAAACCCGAACAAAAACAAAACAAATGATGATTTTCTAAAGCTACTATTCCCATTCATTAGCCACGGGGGACCGAGTTTAGCATGACTGGTTAATGTAATTAAATTAAACAAACAAGGTGTTTTGCTCTGCATGCAAACTAGTTGCATTTATAGAAGCGTAATTGCGCGGTTAGGGGATATTATAATTGGCAATCAATTGCAGGGGTCTAAATATAAAATGGAAAACTGAGAACAGGAACAGGAACTTTGCCTGAAGTGAGGAGGAGGATAGATACGGAGTGCAGGAATGGAAAAGGGCTACTGGAAATCACTTTAAACCCATGTGGACATGGTGCTGCACTCAGCAGAAATACTTTACCTCGACAGACATGTATTATGCTGATTATGTCTCTCCTGGACCCGGACCTATTGACTATGGGGTAGATTTTTATGAAGAAATGACAAAGAAAACCATTTATAGAATGACACTGACAGCAGGAACCATTCTGATGAAAGAGTCCGAAAGTCAGGAGCACAAAAGTGTTTTTTCAATTAAACTTCTCGCAGGATGAAGTCGGGAGGCTGACGTCACACTTGAGACATTTCCTAGAGAGGGGAGATTCATTAAAATAATGTGCAGCGCCGGATTAAATGAAATGCATTCGTTACCTTGTGTCACACTGTTCGAAACGCAACAAGTGCCCACATCGATTTCTCCGATTCCAGCAGAGGAAGAAAACGCCATGAGATAAAAAACGAGCCGACGCGGAGCTCGCCGCTGCACGAGGCGCTGTAAGTGAAGGATAAGTGTTGCAAGTGATGAATCAAGTGCGCGGCTCAGAGTCAGGTGGACTGAATGAAATCAAAGTCTACTAGGTAATCCAAGGACGCAAAAGGCGGCAAAGCGAGCGGGAAGTCAGAGAACTAATTAATTGGTGCAAATGTTCCGAGCTGAATCTTGACGATCCAGAGAGTTCAGACGGATCAAACAATCACAGCTTGTTTTCCCCGTCGCACCACCGACCATTCTCTGCCGGAGAAGAAACTGTATCACAAAGCTGTGATAGTTTGGAGTCAGAGGCACATATACATCTTTTGAATAAACTGTGTGCGCTCATTGTCTCGTTCACAAGCTTGCTGACTGCTGTCGGAAGGTTTCCATTTGGGCCGATGTCCGGTTTGATCAGCTCTCGGGGCAGAACGCACAGCAGCCGGTGTGGTGGTTCATATACTGTACGGTGAGCTGATCAGGAGATGAGGTGGGTTCGGGGGAAACTCTGAGCGGAAGGCTGGCAAACTTTATAATGAAATTAATGCCGTCATTATTCATATTATAAATTATAACATTTTAAGAACTGGCTCTAGCCTTCACAGTAAATGCTTAGTTAATGCCCTTGTGGATACACACATGCTTCTGAATTTCCGTGCTTGTTGTTGACCGTGGCTGCGAGGGCCCTCGGTCACCCAGGTCACGGTCGCTCTAATTGCTAAACGAAGGCATGTCGACTCGCTTGAGATTCTTGAAGACATTTCACCTCTCATTCAAAAGGCTCCTTCAGTTCTAACGGACCGGTTCGGAGTCCTTGGCAATTTAACCTCTGTGGGGTGATTAATGCTTCGAGAGTCATTAAGATCTGCTGTGAGTCGCTGGCACGCTGGCCATCATGTGAGCCATTAACGTACCAGAGTCACTGATATTTTCTCGCAAAAAAATAATAAAAAATGCTTCTTTAAGCCTTAATGCGCCCAAATGGATGCAGGCGCAGGCAAAAGGGGGGCAGCAGAAATGTCCAACGCAGGGGAAATTACTCCTAGGGTGCCTTTTCAACCAGTTTTCTTAAGTGATATTAACAACCTGGTAGTAATGTCCTCTCTCCTGGAAAGGACTATGTGTGTACAAAAAGTATAACCACGCCACGGAATCCCAAACCTGAGCTCTGGCCCCTCTGGCTAATTCAAAAATATGATTTCAGTTCACTTATGAACGTTATTTTCAATGAAACAACGCTACGGTAGTGTAGTAGTTGCATATTCTCAAACAGTGTTCAATTTCTTTGAATACAACATTTGCAGACTGGTGTCACAGTATAGGACAGCAGCTGTGACCATGAATAAAGACATGGGAATAGTGTCACTATAAGACAGGGCTGAAGGTGGTGTTAAGACTCTATGTGGTCGTTTAGGGCCACAACCGTCAGAGGGGGCCACAAGATCGCTGCGGCTGCTCCACACTTTGTAAGGTCTTAAGTCACCTCGCTCATTTTAAGAGGAAGAAGAAAAGGAACGTGGCAGCATTGTCGGTGGTGTTGGATCAACGTTTTGTTGTTGGCAGCGTCATCCCGTTGGGTCCGCTTGTCGGTGCAGTCGATGGCGTTACACAAAGAAAACTTTCAGACTGACACTCAAGGGCGAAAAAAGAGAAAATTGGAGATGATACGGAAAATAATACGGATAACGGATGATAATTTTTGTTTTTCTTGCAACAATAAAGTTGTTTTTTAAATTTTCTTTTATAAATTAAACAGAACAGAGCCACAATAATTTCAACCTGGTGAGAAAGTGATGAATGTATCATTCATTTGAAATGTTTTTCACGAGAACAAGCCTGATTTGTGGCTATTTTCTTGCCAGTATACTAGTATGTAAGTAAGGATTGCGAGCGTAATTTCCCTGCAACAACACATTTCTTTTAATTTATCATTTTAATACATGATGTGTCAAATGTCCAAACTGCGGCAAAAGATTCAGGTTAACCATTTGCTCGATAGCTACGTTATATTTCGTTTTCATAGATCATTGTTGGACGTTTTGGATCGCTGGATAATGTCATCATTTAATCTGTAGTCTGTAGGCAGCGTGTGTGATTCGGTGGTTGTGCCGGGGCCACAAACTAAATCTCGTCGAGGGCCGCCAAACTCCAAGACATCCCTTTGTCGAAACGTGCGCTGAAACAAAATCCTGAGGACAGAGTCTAGAAAAACCACAGTGCACATATCTCCAGTTGTGTGAGGTACATACTGTTCCAAATAAACACTTCGGAGGCTGCGAGTAAATGAGGCTACAGGGAATGAAGCCTGCCAAGAGCACTGCTGGAGTCACAGCTGTTCAAATGGGAAGGAGTGGGAGACAGTGCCGACACTTATTATGATTCTGGGACGCTCACTCTGATTACACATTGGTGGCCCTCCTAATTGTCATCCTCAACAAAGATGGAGTAGTTTCCTGCCGCACCAAACATAATAAAACAGTTGGGTTGGCCAAAAATGGGTACGAGAACTAAGATTAGTGACATTCTCCAGGAGGGGGTTGGATTGTTTCTGTGCGTCAGTGTGTGTGATGGTGCGGGTATGTCTCGCGGCTCTGGGGGTTTTCGCTAGTTTCCTGTCGAGTTATGGCGCCGTTTCCTCGAGTCTGATTCCAGAAGGGCAGGTTGACTTAGGAGAGCTTCTGATTGATCAGGGCACTTTAGCCTGGAGGGTCCTGCTGTGTCCACAGTGGGCCTGCAAGCAACTTTATCACCTTCCCTTAAACCCAGGGATCACTCTTGCTGTGATGGATGAGGAAGAGGCAGGGGGGTATACAGGAACAGGGGTGACAAAGCCCCGTGTCACGGCGGCACACAGCTGGACAGGGGTAGAGGAATGGGAGTCAGTTGGGCAGGCCTAGAGGGAGGAGGGGTCTTATAAATGGCTCCTGCTTTGGGCCAAATACTCAATTAGCTGATCTGACAAAGTGCTCCGTCTCCTCTCCGCCTTTGTTTTTTCTGGCTCGGTGCAGTGTTTGTCCTCAGCGTACAGGTGGAGGAGAAGGAGAAAGTGGTGCAGGTGTGATCAAGGTCAAAGACGTTGTTCTCAAGCACATTCTTAATCATCAATTGTTATCATCAATGAAATGTAACAAGATGAGACTCTGTGGAGCGGAATTCAGTTTTTCTTTTTTTTTTTTACAACCTGGGCCTAATTATAAGAGTTTTGGCTCTGGTATTGTTCTCACCAACTTAATTACTGGGATACGGGGCTACAGGGAGTCCTGCTTATGAAATGGCGCACTGAAATTAATCCCTAAAGTGGCATTCGGTTGTTTCATATATCTAGGCTGGTGGCCAAAACTATTTCCACCGTTTTGGACATCATTTCTTGGGTCCATGAGGCATCGCAGAGATTGCTCAGAGTAATCCTGGACAGGTTTTGTTGTCGTGAAAACAAAGGTGAACGAGCGGGTATTAGTTCAAGACATTACAGGTGTTTAACTTTGAGCTTTTATTATGATAATGATTAAAAAGTTCAATTTATTTTAGCTATTACAGGGGATAAGATGTTAGATAAGGCCATAAATGTGTCAGAGATATTTGTTCGCAACAGAATGTGTGTCAAAGACATCTACTAATGTGTTGCTGAGATGTCCACTGAAGTTGGCGAGCTAGCCAGCTAGCCATGGTCTGCCCTGTCTTCTCATTCCTCTTTGTACACCAATAGTCTATAGTCCGATAGCCCCAGTGGTTTCAGCTGGGAGATGTACGCCAGCAGTGAGTGCGCTGTTTCGCAAGGTCTCTAAGCGTTACGTATGAATGAACATAGTAAAACCTCGAAATGTCATAAATGAATGTACTCTTCCACCCATTTTCCTTACCACACAGAAAAATACAGTATAAGAGAATGTCTTTTTTACAGAGCTGAGACTAAGGCTTAATTGCCTGTTAACTCAACCTGAAACACATTTCATTCAGCCTCGACATGAATGGAATAAAACTCATCAAAACAGTGTCTCTCCACAATCTGCTCTGGTTTGGTCGAAATAAACCCACTGAAATGAATTCACTGAGTGAGATGTGCCTGACTCTCCTGCACTCCTCTCCTGTCCCCGCCAGCTATGTTCCTTGTCCTCAGAGTCGTAGTAGATCACCTTCATCTCCCCTGTCTTCAAACTGGCATCCATCGGTCTTAGAAGCTGTGTTCAGGACCATCTTGGCTGCTAAACCTGGATGAGCTGAGCCCCGTTACCTGTGTTGACTCTCCCCATGACCCAGGGTCTCAGTCAGGGCCAATTCTAGGGCCACTTGCTCCAGGGCTAACAGAGCCATTAGTCAATTAGCCAATTGGTTGCTAGCGAAGAGCGGCAGTTGTCGGTTACTATGGTGATATGCTGCCCACTCTACTGTTGATGGTACCTTTAAATCCGTACTCCTGTAGACTATATAATAAGACCTGCAAATTACTAAAACAAAATGTTCCTGTCTAGTAACTTTTTATTTTTCCCTGGAGGGCAATTAGTCAAGACACAAATACAAAATCCATTCGGCCTGCATGTGTCCAAGAAATCATCCAAACTAAACTACAAGGCTGATGGTTTCTAACGGCCCAGCAGAATGCCAGAATGCACGATTTAATTTTTTTTGCCTGTGCCTTCCAAAAATGTTGAATCACTGTAACTAAATCTGCTTAATGATGTGACACACTGTGGGTAAGGTTTAGTTTGGTTTGTTTTAGGGCACAAACTGACTTGGTAACATTTTCGGGAATTCTTTGGATTGGAATAAGTACTTGAAAAAGTAAAATCGTCTTGATGGACCCTCACCCCCCGTTCATGTGATACAAAAACACTTGGTTACGGTTCAGGAACAACTGCGGTTCAAAGGGAAACCACTGCTGACTTTTGGCAGGAAGCAGCCGGCGGCCTCTTGTGTTTTCACGCCAACATTTTGTTGGCCTGTCCGCTCTGACATCCTCCTTCTGCAGACTTTGTCTCTCTGCGTCGATGTTGCCCGGCTTCCTCCTTTTCCTCCCATCATAATTACCGACGCTGTCATTTTTTCTCGACATTCTCATGAAAATTTCATTACAGCTGACTGTAATGATGCTAAAAATAGTGAGTATTCCTGCAAAAATCAATGCATTTTCTTTGTTTCTGTAATTCCTTTTTTCCCTGTCTTGATCTTTTACTGTGGTTATGTTTCAGAGTTTCGGAAAAAGTCGAGGAAAGGCTGAAATCTTGGTCAAATATTGAGTCTTGGAGCGTTACACCACACACCTTTCCTCCGTGCTCGGGTCCACAGAGGCCTGTAGTTGTTTCCATGTTTGTCATTATCAGGCTCTCGACGGTGTTCCTGTGTAGATGATGTTTGGGGTGCGAGCGGAGGGGCTTCATTAGATGCCCTCCATCGTCCTGCTGTTCCATTTGCAAAGTGTGATCAGTAATTATCCCCTCTCATTACTGCGACCTGGAGAGCTGAGCCTGAGGAGCTCGCTGGGACCCTCCAGATAACACAGTGACACGGAGAGCTGTGGAGAACACCAATACTTAACCACTAACTACACAACAACACATAACAGCCCTTATCTGGAAGCTCCAGCCAGCTGACAGAGGCGCACTTAAAAACATATTGAAGGGTGCTCCCTGCAGGGCATGTGGGCTGTAAAATAAACTGTGATAGACAGACATACACACACACATATATATAATGTATGTCCAAACACACACACACACACACCAGTTTTACTTTACTTCTGTAAGTACATATTTGTATGTTTGCTCCCTTAAGCTCTCAAAACCAGTTTCTGCTGAGATCACATACTCCTGAAATACTCCTGACTGTGGATCTGCTCTTCACAGAGGTTAACGGGAGGGATTGGCACTCCACCTGCACACGAAATTTGACTTTGGCGTATGCACGGCGTGCAATTTAAAGGTGTTAAGTTGTGTTGTTTTCACTCAAAATGGGCGAGACCGGGTTGCCTTGTCATTGATCGTCCAAGTCTGTGGAAATCCTCGGTGAAGATGAGCAGCGTTTCTCCCCCACAATTTTGTTGAACGCGACTCCATAAAAGGGTCAAAGACCAGTAAGCTGTCTGTCTTAACTTAAGCGTCCCGGTATCAATGGTATTGGCTCAGTTTTAACAGGGAAAGATTATCACGAAAGCCTAAAAATGGCAATGATAGCTGCATAGGCTTGTTTTATTTTTCAGTTATCTGTTTTAGCTTGACAGGATTCCTGAGAATGTAGATTCATATTTTATAAAACTTTTATCATAAAAAGACATTCCAGGTGTCATATACACCTCATCAGGCATTAATTTATCTTTATCTGATGTTTTCCTCGCAGAGACTTCAACATCTTCAGTTTTATTCCAGCTGCATGCTTGTGTTGTATAACGTGTATCGCTTGATCCATCCTGTTTTGCCGTCAAATCTTAATTTTTGAGTAGGAATCAACCACTTCATGTCAAGCATTCCGCTCGGTTAAGATGCTGTTGCTCGCATTTCAGAACTCAGCCTCTTTGACATATATGCCTTTGATCGGGAAAACCTGGAGTTAAAGGTGCAAAAAGCCATTCTGGAGGAAGAAAGTTGACTGTCGAGTCAAATACTGGCGCTTTGGCCTCAGTATTTAACAGTCTGGTCTCTCAAATATCACACGACATCACACATTGCTACGGGTGCAGTATGTAAGAATTAGCCACCAATCACATTCATACTCAACAAAACAGGCAGCACCTCGTCAGTGTGACCGCTAACTGCCGCTAACTGTAGCTGCCCTCAACTAGTTAGCACAGCTAGCCCCGCAGCTAGCGGCTGAGACCAGGAGCTCGAGGACCAGGGGAGCGTGTTTTGAACGGCTAGCGCAGGAGCTTTGGACTGGCACAGGCCAGGGCTAGCTGGTTAGCATGCTAACTTCAGTAGATACCTCTGCAACACCATACATACACATCATAACGCAGAAGCAGCTGTTTACGTACATTCTGTTTGCAAATCTTAGCTCATTTTTAAGTTAGAAGCTTTGTCATATCTGTTATACAGGATCGCCAATGTGAGGCTCGGCGGGAAAACTATGTTGTGCTTGCTTTGAGACGTAGGCTCTGACAGTGTGCATCTTTTTGATGCTCAAACCGCTCCGCGACCCTTCCTCCCTTCGTGTATGCATCCATCTGCATTTGTTTCTCCACTAAATTTATCCAGATTTTTCATTTCTTTCAGCAGTCTTTGCGTTGGCAGTCGGTTTTCTTAATCAGAAAGCATCCTTCCAGTAAAGCTCCATTGAACTGATTCGAGCCGACAGAGAGAGAAAGGCACAGGCAGAAAGTTAGTCAGCATGGGGGTGGCGCAGTGGCAGGCGTTGTGTTGGAACCAGCAGTTAGACTCTTTGGTACACAAAGCCCTTTGGCAGCGCCGGCAAGGTTTACAGCTCAAAGCTCTGCAAAATGTTTGCTCCCGTTTCTGGATCTACATCATCACCATTATTTAGCCAGCGAGCTTGCCAACACTAACGGCCTAATTAAGCATTCAGCGGTGCTCTCACTCTGACTTTGAGGTCATTTTCACCCTGGCTTACAATACCATGATTTAATTTTGCAGATAGTACATCACCAGCTCATTGTTATGGATAGCAGCTCTTGGAAACGGTTTTAGTGAGGCTCGTTTAATCACAGAAATTAAACAATTCACATTATCTCGACTTGGCTTTTTATCTAAATCTAATAGACGTGACCGTATCAGACCTTTTGCAGCTTTTCCACAGTGCACCTTTAGCAAATACGTTTTTTAGAACTGATGTCAAGATTTTACTGATCACATACAGGGCTTGTTTACAGCCATCCCCTATGCTGTATCTGTGGCCTTTTTATCCTCCAAAATCCCAGCTGGGGATCTTTGGGCATTGGTTGTTAGTCTTTCCTAAGTCCAGACTGAAAAGAAGGGTAATTGGACCTTCTCAGTGTGGGCACTGGTGGACAGGGCGTCCTTAGATCTGACTGTCTCCTTTTTTTTTTTGGTCAAAGCAGTCCCACGCAACATCTGCCAGTTTGTTCTCTGTGTACATCCTGCATTGAGTTTGTTAAATTATTAAATAAATAAAGCCGGTGAATGTGGTGACAATTGACTTCTTTTTTTTTTGATGAGGTACAGTTCAGATTGTTTTTGAAGCAGTTATTTTTCTTTCCATTGTTCGGTTGCAGAGACAAAAGAGTCCATCTACACGAGCAGAGGTGCAGATTTCACACTCAACTCTCCTGAAAAAGATGTGGTCCACTCTGACACCAGTGCACAGCAAAAACATTACCACATTTGGACAAAAAAAAAAAAAAGCATCGCACTAAACAAATGTCTAATTTTTAAAAATCTTATATCAGATTACTCAGGTTCAGATTGTATCAGCTGCAGCTGATTAAGAATATCGGCAGAAGTTAGTTGCCTAAAGGCCAAAGTTAAACTTTAGAAGATCATTTCCGAGGTACAAGAAGCATCACTCTGTGCAGTCACTCTAATATCACGAGTGGTCGGTCTGTGTTTCCCAAATGGGGTTATAGTTTAACAAGGCCAACAGAGAGGCCGGTACCTAAGAACAAGTAGCTCATTAAAAATAAGGTGTGCACAGTCTGTGAGCTAAAACTGTTCAGTGTGTCTGATATGAATTTAATCAGCATTTTGATTCCTTTGTTGATCCTGATCTAATTGGATTTCTAAAAGTTCTATGGTTGGACTGTGACCAAAAATTTGAACTGCAGCATTTGTGAGGACGAATCTCTACAGACCAAAGATCTGTATTTCTTTTTCAATTCATGCTACAATAATTGAAAGCCGGCGACAGATTCATTCAGATTCAGACTCAGATTTGATAAAATGCTACCAAATACCAACCCCTGACACAGAAATAATATTTCAATTTTAAACATTTTAAAAGCATTCATTATTTCTACAAGTTCAGTTTACCAACTGTTGTTGTGTTTGACAGTTTTCTTTTTCAACATTTTAACGCTAACCTTTGGATACGAATTGAGAAGACTTGAGACTTGCAAACAGGGACTTTGTCTCATGTATCTGTGTGTATTATCTTTAACTTCAACGTAAAAATGTGATACTTTAAAGGTCCAGTGTGTCGGATTTAGAAGCATCTAGCAGTGTGGTTGCAGATCACAACCAAATGAACACTAATGCTAAATGCTAACGATAACGCCCCCCAATTGCGAAAGGCCAACTTTGCAAGAAAGTTGCTTTTTGAGTGTCCTCCCGACTTGTTAAATACTGTGGCTGTGGGATGGCGGACACTTAAAAATGTCTTACAGATTGGACCCTTTTGTTTGGTTTGTCTGTTCTTGGTTACTGTAGAAACATGCCGGTGCCAAATGGCGGACTCCGTGGAAGAGAACCCAATCCCTCTGTGGATTTAAAAGGCTTATTCTAACATAACTTTAACAAAACAAAAAAAAAAATCTTAGTTTCAGGTGAATACTCACTAATGACAACATAAATATGAGTATTATTCCATTTCTGCCCAATAGAGCTCCCTAGACCCCCCCATAAATCCTGCACACTGGAGACTTTGACAAATCTATGGAGGTCACTTTGAAACTTTTTTCTCCAAGTTTGCAAGCGCACGAGTCCAACATCATCAAAGCCACGTTAACCCAGTTTCCAAAAAAGTCAGACTACGGTGCTAAAAAAACGGATCTTAAAGAATGAAGCCAAAAATACTGACTTACACTCTATTTAGAGAAGCCTCTGGCTTTTTCATCTGCTGAGCGTATGGATTTTTAGACAAGTTGGTCCCAAACAACATGATTAAGTAAACTGCTGAGCTGCAGAGAAACTCTGAATGAAGCGTGAGCCAATCATCTGCTAAATTATCACATGTTGTGGGCACGGTGCATTCTATTGACATTTTTAAATGTCACAGATGAAAAACAGCGAGAGCAGCAGCAGCAACACCTGTAATGAGACTGGCATGCAACGCTTCAAGCAGGAGGAGTCATGTCGCAAATATTAAATGTGGGTAAAGATGGGCGGCTATGGCTCGGGGGTATCCTTGGGCAAGATACTGAACCCCAAAAACTGCTCCTGGTGTGCTGGTCGGCACCTTGCATGGCAGCCATGGCCATCAGTGTATGAACGTACTGTATGTATGAATTAATGTAAGTCGCTTTGGACAAAAATGTAAATAGTTGAGCTTTGGTGATCAATAGTAGACAGTTATGGCACTTTTTTCTAAGCCTGATTCTTCATTTTTCTGTTTGATAACTAAAAATGACGGCACAACATATCAACAACTGAGCGAGGATCTGCTAACAAATTTAAAATAAGAGACAGTCTAACAGAACCTTAGGGCAAGAACGAATTTTGGAATAAAACAGTTCAAATTACTAGATTTTGATTATTGAATTTTGAAAAGCGCCGGCCTCTGACTGAATAATGCGGGCAGCCACTTCCCGCGGGTGTTGTGTTTGTTTTCCCAGCTTTTTATTTCGGAGGATTGCCGTCCTCGCGGTGCCTGTTCTACTTGTACACAGAGGTCAGCGGGGTGTTATAAATATTTCTATTATCATAACCTCCCATAACAACGCGGTGTGCCGAGAGCCATTCTGCATGATGGAAGGGGCCTCGGCAGAAGACGTGGCTCCGTTTCACGTTCGGTCACACCGCGGGGCTGAATTTTAATCACACTCTCTTTCCAAGCCATTAAAACTAGAAAGTGACGTTTATTAGACAGCAGAGGAAAATAAACAAGCCCTAATTGGCTCACACCGAGAGCGCTCCGCTCTCCCCTTGGCCCCTTTGTCGGAGAGTAAACCTGCCGGCGAGCGAGGTGCAACGCTCAAGAGCAGGCCGACCTTTGGAGGCTCGCCGCTTCCTTCAAGTGGACCTGCGACGGCAAATAATGCCCTCCAGAGATGGACGGACACGCTTTTATTTACAAATATGCAGACAATATTGACACCAAAGATCCATGACGAGGCGCGAAATGGGCCGCATTATGTAACAAAATGAAAATGAGAGGGGCGGACCTTTGCAGCTCCCCTTAATTGCCCGGCTGACCTCGCAGCCGGCGGCCTCGCACTTTCATCGAAATAAGGTGTCCGACGCTGTAATTCTGCGCGAGCCTTGCAAGGGAAGCTGCGTAAAAAAAACATCATTTACCGACTCAGAACCCTCTTAAGAATCCAATTTAAGCACCCTCTGTTCCTGAGTGTGTTACAATCATCTTCACAGTTGTCTTTCATCCCTCTTTTTTCACACTATTAAACACCCACCTTTGTTAGAAAAAAATAAATAAAGAAATAATGCCTGTGAGGAGGTGGTACAAAACAAGCCTTCGGGGAACAATACTCTGCTACCAGGTATTAAAACATTAGAGCAATGTTTGCACACAGCCGAACACGGTCTGCAACAACGTGTGACACTTTGATTGCACCGGAATAAAGTGCCACGAAGACACATTAAACCTGCTCTTACCTGTTAGCAGCTCAGACAGTGGTACAAACACACACACACACAAGTAGGATTGTTGGATTATTATCTCCTCAGTGTTTTTTCGGGGGGGGATTAACATCTCATTCACAGAAATGCACGATTTTGAAAGAAAATAATCACACATGCAGGGGCTAATCACTCGGGATTCAGGCTAAGTCGTGCTTTTACCCATGGGCGTAGGTGTGGTTTCAGGAGTGGGGAGATGAAGTGGTGGCTTTACCATATTCATTTGCATACATTTGTATTAATCTAGTCTTTCAAGAAAGAAACATTAAAATTCAAGTTGCTTATAGACACACGCCCCATGTTTTACTGTTACAATCTTGGTCAAAAGTTTACATACACGTGTAAAGAACGTGCATATCATGGCAGGATTTAGTTCCAATGTTGTCTACAGCTCTCATTCGTTCTGTGATGGAATGAGAGGAACACAAAAAAACATTCATGCAGTTTGGTTCAATAATTAATCCATCATAGGTCTCCTGAAAGTGTGACCCAATCTACTGGCTCAAAAATAAACATACAGTAACTTGAACGATCAGTTTTGTTGATAATAGAAAGTTGTGTCACCTCTCAAGTTTTCCGATTGATTCTGATTGATAACAGCCGGTGACTTTTTCTGGGCCCGTTTTATCAGGGCTGGTTTGATGCACCCATTGGACTCAGCCACAAACACTACAATGAGAAAGTCTAAAGAGCTCAGCACTGATCTGAAAGAGCCCACTATTGATTTGAACAAGTCAGGAAAGTCACTTGGAGCCGTTTCAAAGCAGTCACAGGTCCCAAGATCAACTGGGCAAACAACTGTTTATAAGTATAAAGTCCCTGCCAGGATCAGGGAGAAAACACCAAAAGCTACCAAAAAGCAAGTATGCAATGAATCAGAAGCTAATGGAAGTCAGGTTACATTGTCCATAGTCAAGTGTGTTTTGCATCAACATTAGCTGAGAGGCTGCCGAGAAAGAAAAAAGCCCTCGCTCCAGATGCAGCACCTTAAAGCTTGACTGAAGTCTCCCACTGATCACAAGGACAATAACAAAGCCTTTCTGGGGGAAAACTTTGTGGTCAGGAGAAGGAAAAATTGAGTTGTTTGGCCACAGTGAGCAGCAGTCTGTTTGGAGGTGAGAAGGTGAGGCCTTTCACTTCAAGATCAACACACCTGCTGTCGAGCATGGTGGTGGTAGTTTTATGCTGATGGGCTGTTTTGCTGTCAGTGGATCTGCTGCTCTAAAGAAAGTTAATAAATAATAAATAATAGTAATAATGAAGGAAGGAGGATTATCTCCAACTTCTTCAGGAAAACCTAAAATCAATAGCCAGAAGATTGGGTCTTGGGTGCAGTCTGGGTGTTCCAACGGGACAATGATGCCAAACACACATCAGAAGTGGTGAAGGCATGACCAAGTCAGGCTTGTGTTGAGGTTTTGGAATGGCCTTCCCAAAGTCCTGACTTGAACCCCATCGAGGACATGTGGACTGTGCTGAAGAAACGTGTCTGTGCCAGGAAACTAACAAATTTAGTTGATTATGTCAAGTGGAGTGCTTCAACATTCGGCCAGAGGACTACCAGCAGCTTGTGGATGGCTATCAGAAGCACCTAACTGAGGTGAAAATGGCAGAGGGAGGGAACCAAATATTAGAATTACTTTATGTATATTTTTGACCCAGCAGATTTGAGATGCTTTGGGATTGTAGAACGAGTCGGCAGCCATCCCAAGGTATCAATATTTAATATATAAAAATCTACTTTCTTACAAAGTGGACCTTTAAATGTTGGAGGACAAAAGCCTTGTTTTCAACAGTCGCCCCCTTCTTCATATTGTGTCGGTGATAGGAAGTTTTTTGACTCTGTTTAGATGCCCAGATGATCTTGATAGTGGCGGTCACTTTGTAATAATGCTTTGAGTGATGACTATCTAATGTGGACCTTATCTCTGTTGGACCCCTGCCTACCGATCCCACAGTAAACTGCCTCTATAACAGTAGATCATAACAATAGGCAGTCCAGCCGCCGTGGCTTTAAGGAATAGCGCTATGTCCTTACACTGTCTCCCCGCGCCTCGGAACTAGACATGATGCATAGAGTGGATTGCCACAGTTGACACAAAATCCAGTATATCAAATAAGCTCAGTGCGGCGGCCCAGCAGCGTGTCTCCAGGTAACGGTACTTCAAACGGGTGGAGATGTATCTTACTGATCCTCTGTAAGGCATGAACAGAGATGAAAGAAAATGATTTCTGTTCAGGTAAGTAAGTAAATGTATCATAACTGCCAAAGAGTCCCATGGGAATAAAAAGGAGATATTCTCTCCTCCCTCCTCGAGGACCTTCACAGGCTCTGTTAGCATACTGTCTGTTTCTTCTTTCAATACGGCGGCGGTGACAAGCTGTTAAATAAATGTCTTTTGTTTGTTCTTCTTTGAATTCTCAACCATTGTAGTATGAACCAGACTAATGTGGCGCCTTGACGCAGCCCAGTCCTCGTATTCCTGACAGCTTCTTGCCACCTTAAATAAAACAACTACGTACGATAAAAAAAAAAAACCCCAAGGCTCGAACTGGATGCAGGATAAAACATATTCTGGCAGTACTAGTTGAATCCGAGTCTTGTGAATGTTTATTTTATGTCTTTCCGGCGTTAGTATTTGAAAGCATTGAAAAAACCAGAGTCCTTGTATGAGCGCACAGACTTGGCCAAAAAAGCCTGTTCTGATTTTACCAGTGTAAATTTCCACAATCTCAAAATCGTTGTAGAAGATCATGATTGATGTTCATACAATATTCCACATGTATATATTCAAAATATGTGTCAGACCCCTGAATATCAATGACTGTATATGTGGCCTTGCTTGAAATTGCAGATATTAAATGGTTCGAGGGTACAGAAGATGTATTTAATTATATTTCAAGTGAGGGAGAGGGTTATTGATTATTACAGAGATTTAAATAAGCCTTTTCAGGCATCGTGTACTCGCTGATACACCCATTTTCTCTACTATATGCATGAAAGCTAACAGTGACATTTGCAGGAATATTACAGCTAATTCTAGTTTAATACAATTATTTATCTCCTGGGGAATTGCGCTCTTGATGAAATAGAGCTGCTGACTTCACTGGAAGAATATTACTTTTGGGATCGGTGACCCATTGCGTTGTAGGAATGTGTGTATTTTTCATTTAGAGCTTTGCCGTTGCTTTATCCCTCGAATAGTTAACCGGCGATAACAAAAAACGTGATGAATTAACATTTTCTCACGACCCAACTCGCCAAATACAGCAGCTTGGCCGGTGGCCTTAAGCTTTAAACTATGATGCTTTACCTACCTCTCGAGCGTCAGTTATGCACATGAAGGGTGACGCAGTTCAGTCATTACAAAAATACATGCAACATCTTAGTTAGACATTCAGGTTAAAAATAAGTGACAAACATTTAAATTATTATGACAGATTATGAGTTTTGGACTGATGTTAACATTATGATACGGTCACAGTTTGGTTAGGTTTAGGCACCAAAAGTACTTGGTTAGGTTTAGGTACCAGAACTACTTGGTAAGGTTAAGGCACCAAAACTACTTGGTTAGGTTTAGGTACCAGAACTACTTGGTAAGGTTAAGGCACCAAAACTACTTGGTTAGGTTTAGGCACCGAAACTATTTGGTTAAGGTTTAGGCACCAAAACTATTTGATTAGGTTTAGGCACCAAAACCTACTTGGTTAGGTTGAGACACAAAACACAGTATGGTTAGGTTTAGACACAAAACAACTACTTGGTTAGGTTTAGGCAAAGACTATCCTCTGGGCTCTATGTTCAGTCACCTCACTTATGTATCATGATCTAGCTTCTAACAAATTGTTCACACTTGTACAAAACGGGACTCGGAACCAGATCTCTTGGGGAGTAAGTCCCATGTACTGTATAAGCCATCCAACCACCCCGTCCACCTCCTGACTTGGACTTTTGTCATTCTTTATAATACTGCACGAGAGGGGCGCTTCCAGGAATGACACTAGAGGGGTAACTCCTGCGTCAAAATGATCCTGCTTCTGCAATGTAATAGTAGCATTGCCAACCACACTAGATTTAGTCCAAAAGGGTTGCTTTTCTGTAGTTCACCTTCTTCCGGTATGAAGCACTGAGTAGCTTGCACAAAGTAGCTTGCCCAACACTGCCTATATTTATACATACAAATGCAGAATGTGTGAAGAACTGCACTAACAAATAAGCTTGAGTCAGCTTGAAGCTTTTCCCCGCTTAGTTTGAGCCTCCGAGTCCCCGTACGCACCGAGCCAAAACATAACACCTACTTTTGTATTTTCATCATTACAGAGGGGCATATGGCTCACTCGGGTAATGAGATTAAATTATGCTATATATAAACTCTGCATGTAGGAGGAGATCATGGGGAGATCATGCTGGAGGTGGGAAATTTTACACCCATAATGGGGAAGCAGTTTGCTTAATGACAACGCTGACATGCAAGGGGAGTCTCATTACACACCAGGACAAATCAGTCTCTAATTATTATAATAATAACAACACAAATTCTCACCATTGGCCTGGTTTGACTCCATTTAATTATTTCTTTTTTTTTTTTTTTTTCAAATGGAATCTTACAGTGACATCTGACCACTTGCTTCTGTCTTACTGAGTTTTCCTCCCTCTGTGAGCTCTGTAAGGACACCGATGACTGCAGGGGACCGCTGTGGATAAATCTTTCTCGTTTCCTTTTTTAGCTCGGCGGCAACAGCAGCGGGAAAAAACAGGCTCAGTACTGAGAATCGGCGTACGAACGGAAGCGTTGAGACAATTCCCCGCATCCAGTGACAGAGACGAGTGGGTCACTTAACCTTGGGCATTGTGCTGTGGCCTGCCCGGCTTTGAGAACCTCATCTGCGGAGAGTTCAGCTCCGACGGTAGCGTGAGTGCTCGGAGTAATTAATAACATTATGTTCTGTAATTACCTTCTATGTGTCCCCCCATGGCCCAAGGGAACAGAACTGCGGCTAATGGGAGTAATACTTCAGGTTTACAGAGCAGCCACAGTGACCAAGAGTCTAAGACTGACCCAATTATGTTACTGCTCTTTGAGAGGAAAAAAAAAAACCAATAACTTCAAGCCAAAAGTACAGATCCTCTCGGTTATGTATCAAAAAAAATCCCACACAGATATAAAACAGGTGTGTACCAAGTTGCGTTTGAGAGGGGTAATTAAAATGTACTACAGTGGCCCTCAGCCGCAGATAAAGTTCCTCTGGAGGAAGATGCTTAACCCATCAGTTCGTTTCTCCACCGCGTTCGTCTACCCCCCCTCCATCTTAATAAAAGGGACACACATAGCCGTGGGAGTTCGCCTTCCCCGAGCCTCATCATTAGTGCAGCAGTTCAGCCGAGCAGCACAGTGTGGAGACCAATGCAAGCACCACCTTCTGGTTTAAACTGAACAGATCCTATTGTGATGGATCTTTCTTCATACTCATTAAAAGAGTGATGCACGACGCTAATGCGAGTGAGGAGGCCGGCTCGGCTCGGAAGAGAATGAGTAAAATGTCAAAACACATTACGTCCCTTTATGTTAAATATTTGTAATCAGCGCTAATCACGATGGCGGTTAGAGCGTGTCATCATCTCTGAGATCGTTACCCGTTTCAAAAAGGTCGAATTAATCAATTTTTTTTGTTAAATTAATTAGGCATTTGAACTTTTCTAAGAACAATCGCATAATGAGATGTTTTTTTTTTCTTTTTTCTTTTTTGGTAAATGGAGAAAGTGCGCGTTGAAGAACTTATACCATCGGGAGTGAAACAACTTGCTCTCCACCCGAGCGAAGATAACCATTGACCAAAGCTGTATTATGGATGTCACATACAATTAACCCCAAGAAAAGTGCTTGGCTGGGATCTTTTTGTCAGATTAAGGGAGAGCTGAGGCAGGCTCCAGCTGGGATACAGTGAGGGCAAGGGGTGGGCCGTCTTTGTTGGAAATGTAATGTATTTGAACTCTTCGGCTGATACCTTCACTCCACGAGGCCTCCCTTTAGTTTAATTTGCGAAGGCAACGCAACAGCAAAACAACCACGCGATGTACAGCTGGTATTTGTCGCCTTATATACCGCCGCATGGCGAAAGGGTTAATAGTATGCTGACCTTAAACGGAAATTGGATGAATGGCTTCCCAAAAGCAGACTGAGAAGCGTTCGGTCAACATGTCAAGTCATCGCGCTGGGTCTGCCCTGCCAGATCTTCTGTATAAATAGTGTTCACAGTTCTATTCATTAGTGTGCTTATGTTCCATTTGATTTACTGCTAATGACCTAGCAGAGGAAACCGCAGCTCTGTATGACATTGCCTGGGCTGATAATGATAAAACCTCACTTGATCTTTCCATATTTGTTGGGATGTTTACAGACAGAGCGATGGAGGCGCCGCAGACCACCTGGGCAGAAAAGAGACAGATGAAAATTGATGATGCCCCTGAACCATAAAGCCACTCAGAGGAAACAAAATGGAGCCTTGTGTGCATGCACAACAAGTATGATATTAAAAGCTTTTACTGCTTTCATGTGCTCAGCCTCTTTAGTTCTGCACGCTGCCCTTGGTGAGGGGTTCTGTTTATATGAGGGCGGTAAATGAGGTGATCACCCTCAGCAGCGAGCCTGAATGAATAAAAACCCCCGGACAATGTCATGAATGTGCCGTTTTTTTGCATATCTGATCTGAACTTGGATCCAATCAAGCTTTGATAATTGATAACATTTCCTGGCATTTCCTGTTGTAGATAAAACAAAAAAATAAATGGAGTAAATGGACCGCAATGATTGTCTACTTTAACTTTATGTGGATGGAATTGTGCGCATTATATCCCAAATAAATTTGAATCGTTTTCATTAAAAAGAAAAAAGCACAAAACAAACATTATGATCTCAGGTTTGTATTATAGATATGAGTGTTGTGACTCCACAGTGGGGGGGCTGCAAATTCGATGAGAGGGGGAATTAAATGTTTAACAGGATATGTGACAATCAAAAATACATTTCAACTACTCAAATGACTTTAACCCTTTATCAGGCACTCATTGAAATAAAAACATTTTCTAAAAGGTCCATAGCCTATATGAAAAGTATAAACACATATAAACTTAAAGGAACATTTTTTAAAATATGTTTTGTGAAACATGAATAACATATATATACATATATAACAATATAACAAAAATAAAAGATATGTATTGCATTTTATATATATAAATATATATAACATAAATAACAAATATAATATGTATCAAAGTCCACTCTAGTCCAGTCCAGTCATTTATGCTGCATAGCAATGCAATTTTAATGTCCGTGGAAGTTACCATTTATGATTCCTTGCCTGATAAAGGGTTAAAGGTGCAATATGTAGGAACTTTAGATGAAAACATTTTACATTTTTCATTCACAATTATCAACAGAATGTGATGAAATAACAGTTTTGATGTCACGACTTCATGTATTGTTGAAAAAGTATTTACCAATGATAGCATGCTAACCAGCTAGCCCCCGACCCGTCACAGTCCAAAGCTACTGAACTAGCGCTGCTCCAAGCTTGTGAGCTAACTCGCTAATTGCAGCTGTAGTTAGCAGCATTTAGTGGTTACTCTGGCGATGTGCTCCCCCGTTGGTTTGGAGTATGAATTCGACAGGTGGCCAATTCTTACATATTTAACCTTAAAATCATTACTTTTTTTTTCATGTGGAAACAAAAAAATGTCTTCACACTTGAAAAGAGAAAATCGCTTCGGGTGAAACGCTCTGGATTTGCAGACATATTGATCCACGTTGTTTTAACACCGAGACAAGCCAAATAAAGGTTGGCAAGCAGCAGAATTAAATACTGAAAATTCATTTTAATTAAATGTGAATTTAAAACGAAAGTCTGTACTTGTATTGCATTAGTGCAACTAACCATGAACCAATAAATTGGTCAAGGGAGCAGTGATTACTAACAATAAATGCCACAACAGAAATGTCCCTTACAGTATGTATCTGCATACCAAAAATGATATACATATACATATGTATATATACTATATATGTATGTAATTCTACATATCACGTTTTACATGTCATGTTTATGACCTAACTTTAATATTGGGAGGTAAAGGGGATTGTGGTGGACTGCGTGACTACAACATTTGCAAGTACGACACCACTGGATATTTTTCCACGGGAAAATTTGTAGTGACAAAGACATCTAACACCTTTAAGGAGACCTCTTCAACCTTGTTTGTGGCAATAAAAAAGGTATTGAAAGCCAAAACACCATCTTTTCCTAACCCTAAACAGGGTTTTTTTGTTTGTTTTTGACTTAACTCAATCAGATAATGAGCACAGCATGGTCACAACATAATAAGGAAAAAGTATAACATTTTGTTTTTAAGTTTCAACATGTTTTGGGTGTGCAGAAATGACATTGCCAATATTTATTCTGGCAACTGGGTCGAGTATTTCAGTGTTGTTTTTTTTCAAACATATCTGTATTGGTATGTGCTTAAAAAATACAGTAATGTTCGGGCTTGACTCTGTAGAGAAGTGTTGGATTGACCAACTGACCACCGACCTCAACATGCTTAATATACTGGTGGAGAATAAAAATATAAACAGTGACCACATATACCTGGTTTTACTGCAACAATCCCTGAATTCCTTGAGAATTCTGCAAACAGCCAGACAGAAGCTACTCTCAGATTTCAGAACAACAGTGTGTTAATTCGTACTATTTTTAATGGACAGCACCTTCCGAACACCTGCAGGGCCGTGACAGAGGCAACATTATTCACCAGTCATCCAGTTTGCAGGTTGCAGGATAAGGTAACAGATGTTCCAGTGATTTCTGACACCGAGTTACCTCCTTCACTCCCACTCATCACCAAACACAACTCCTGCCACCTACGCTACTCTCGTCTTGTTTGAACACTAGCCAACAAGCACCCTAACCTTTTCAGCGAGCTCGCATGGCAAATTTATGCATACTTTCGTCTGCGTGTGTGTGCGCCAGTCGTGTCCCTGTGACACCGGCAGCACACAGAGAGACACATGCGTGCGCTGTATTATCTATTTCAAGCGTATACTCGAGCTGATTTAACCGAGCGGGGAACTTGAAATGAAGAACAACCTTGATTTAGGGCAGCTGGTTCACAGGTGCATCCATTTTGTATCATCAGGCAGCGGCCAGCCCCGTGCTGCGAGGTTATTTTGCCCTGGAAATGAATCAAGTCTGCGGTTCTCTGATTGTTCTCTCAGATTTCAGGCATATGCAGTGGAATAGCCTTGAGGTTCCATCTGCACCATCCTCCATCCGGATTGTTTTCTGATCAAAATCAGATTCAGCCTTAACAGTTTAATGAAACATACATGAATAAGTTGAATAGATATCATATGCTGTGATACTGTGATGTTGTCTGAAATAACTTTGGGGTAGAAAATCGCTGCACCACACACTATTTTACACATCATGTAATTGTCAACACTTTCAGTAAAGTTACATTGGAGACCCATATTTACCTGTTGGGCTGAATAAAATGACAGCCTGAGTTCAACCAAGATGTCCGACATGTCACTGTTGGGTAGATATAATGATGCTAGCAAAGCAACACAGTACATAAAATATGCACAGCAGAAGGTCGGACCACAGTGTTTAACTATACCTTTTTAAATGTTACGGTTGCAGCTGAAAATGACAACAGAAATAAACTGTTTGGCCGATTTTATATATTTCCAACAGATTTTACATATATGTAAATTAACTGCCAGTCTTCTACCTGGAAGTGACTGTTGCTGCTGCTGCAGCATCACGGTGATTCAATCTGTTACACAACTATCCTACATTTATCTATCGTTCTCTAAATTTTACAAGGTGTTCTGTGGAGTTCTATGCAAACATCATGAGAAGGAAATGCATTCAATACATTTGTTAGATAATCACCATGCATTTTGGGTGATTGACCTTGGAAGCGAACATCTTTGTTTACAAGACAACTTCTTGCTCAAAAACACACACACACACACACACACACACACACACACACACACACACACAAAAATATGCACATACTCACAGAAAAATAATGATTCTTAAATGGTTCTTCAAAAGGCTCTCTGGTTCTTTAAAGAACCATCACCAATTGAAGAACCTTTTTATATAGGGGATGGTTCTTCGCATAATTTATGTGGTTCATTGATCAACAACCATTGATGGTTCTTTGAGGCACCTTTGGGGGTTCTTTAAAGAACCGTTTGCAGGAATGGTTCTTCAAAAAACCTCTTGCTAAAAGGTTCTTTGTGGAACTAAAAATGGTTCTTCTATGGCATCACTCTGAAGAACCATTTTTGGTTCCAGTTAGCACCTTTATTTTTCTGTGTGTATAAGGCTGTGTAATTCATTATAGGGCACATGAATCGGTTTTATGTATTAACCTTGAATAATAAACACTGGAAGAATACATTTGGTATATGTTGTATAAGTTCACTGTGACTTTGTATGTAAAAATCAAATGTGTTGTGTTTATAAGGTTTATGTATGAGTCTGCATTAACTTGATTTGATTAGTCAAGGTATGTCATTTATACGTTATGTAATTCACCCCCATTGGTTCAATGTGATAGAAAGACACTGCATTAAATGTGACAGCTCACACTGAATTTGTTATAAAGCTTAACATGTATTACATAAACTTAAAGTTATTGCCCTTTTTTCTGGAAATTGATTTTTACCATTTTTTTTTTTACATATAACTTTGGCTTTGAATGTTTAATACCCACTTCGCAAAGGTTATTTATGAGTAAAATTGTTATGTTGGTGGAAAATTGTTCTCTCCTTTACATTAATCATTTATACAGTACACATTACGTGGTGTAAAAAGTGATGTAATGCATGATATATATACAATTAAGTTTCATGGCGAACACGCCACGGGTTCAAAAAGACATTAAGGGCTTTCTGCAGATTTGCAGAAAGACAACATTTCCTACTATGTTACTAATGATGCACCCTAAAACATATCAGTCACTGAGACCAAAACGCAATGAGCCATTTAACCAATGAATCAACAAAGTAACAAATGAATGGGGACGAATGTGCCTGACTTTGAGCTCTAATTGCTGATAATTGTGGAATAATTCAAGCGGTGACTCCTTTGCCAACTGGTTGCAATGAGTACATAAATATCCTGAAGCGTCTGTGTCTTTTCGAAAAACACATCAAGTCAAGAAAAACAATATTTGGGGGATTTAAACATGTTGTTTGCCTGATCTACGATTCTGTTTCTGTTTTCCAAGATAGAATTATATCTCTGTTGGTGGGAATAGTCTCAGTGTGGGTTTACTATATATATGGGCTGGCCTTGACAAATGGTCCGTCGAAGTTTCTTGTTTTCAAAGTTTTGGCAGAGAGATAAAAATTATTTTGCCACCTCTGCTCGGTCGTCCCTTCCCCGACTTGCCCTTGTATTTTCTGGCTCTAACATTTGCTGACTGATAAATGACCACAGAGGAGCCATCAGAAGCGGGAGATACAGGCTGAGCTGAGTTGTTGGGTGGACTTTAATGGCTGTGCTGGGAGCATTAGGGAGAAAGCATCCTTACAGCGCTGGCTGCAGCCTCTGATCCTCCTGGTAATGGCTTCCTTTCTCAGCACCACACAAAGCATGCATTTTTATACATTACAAAAGCAAAATTGCATTGTTCAGAACATACGGCATGAAACCCCATTTGCCCATTCAGTGCTCCTACCCTGAATTCTCCCAAGGAAAAGGAAGCTTAAGAGTGAAAAACCACGTTGGCATCATCAATCAGCCACACCTCGGAGGACTGAACTTTGGATTCTGTGATCCTGAACCATTTCCCTCTTTGCTGCCAGCGTCCTTCGTAAAGGTGTGGCTGTGATCTTTTCACGTAACAAGGTTTTCACCAGACGTGGTTTCTGGTCTCATGTCAGCCCATTCACCAGGATGAAATGTTGGCAGGTAATGTTTCTGCCGACAAACAATACGTTCATGTTACGTTAGTGAGGTTTCTACAATACATGTCACATCACGATCACATCACACACTTACCTGACCCGACTTTCGTATCAGGAGGTGGAGGCGATGGTAGTGTAAGTCAGGCACAAAGGCTGCCAAGCCAGTGACCGCAGTTCAAGACTGGGTTTCAACGTTAACAATGTGAAGCCACTGGATATTTTGGGACAAGGGACCATGGTGTTTCAACGTTGGGAGCTTGACACCACTGAATAATTTTAGGAAGACTTCAGGACGAGAGAGAGAGAGGAGCTTCTGTTGGTGCAGATGGTTTACATGCATAAGAATATAAAATACGAAAGGAAAGGGGAAAAAATAAAAAAGCACATGCCTTCTTTAAATCAACTTAACATATAGATATTTGAAAGCTTCACTTGGACTAAAGGTCTAAATCTTAACATGAAGCATACAGATACAATTACTACAAACGATAAAGAACCTTTGCAGGTTTGAAACCAGACAGTGAAGGTGGTGAAAACTGAGGACTATCACAAACATGAGAATGGATGCTTATTAAATCCAACAGTTCAAGATGAAAGTTATCATGAATTCGCTTAGCTGTATCTATGTCTTTTCGTATCCCTAAGGCGGTATCACGGCCATGAGAGAGGGTCTGCAACTTCAAAAGGGACGAGGGATTTGTGTCAAGGATTCTAATCAAAAACAACGTTATCCTTGCTCCAGGCGCATGTCTGTGAACTTGCTTATCAGGGAACAAGCCCACAGCTCAGGAGAAATACAAAAAAAAAAAAAAAAGGCTGTTAGAGGATCCTAACAGGCAATAAGTGAAAGTCAATAAAAATCACTTACAGAGCAGTTAAGAATACACAGTTGATGAATTACATCTTCCCTCGATGGCTCCTTTAATTATCAATTGTTGGATTATGTTTCTCAACATTTAATTTACAAGGTGCATTCAAACGATAAATCTGCGTACTGACATCTGTTAAGATAATGTTTTTTTTTATCATCACAAGGGAATAAGAGCCACTAAATCGGATACGATCAAATGAAGTCATCAATAATAATGCTGCAAATTCATGAAGCCGGTTTGAAGTAATATCTGTGTATTTCCTTTACCTCCAATCCTGACCTGCAAGGCACAGCCTCCAACATCAACATGGTGCTTATTTACTTTATTTACTTCCACACTGCCACATATACCAGCACAAGAAAGAGAATCTCACATTAAGGAATTCAAAACCTTTACTAAAGCTAACTAGTCACCATGCTTGCCATTACTTTTTCCTCTGGATGATCACATACATGTTTACTTCAACATACAAGTTTTCAACACATAACATTGTGACGACGTTATGAGTTTTGTTCGTAGTTAGCGCCTACATTACATCTGACAAATTGTTACAGACCTGGGATTTGTATTTATGACAGTGTTGTTGCACTCAGAAACTGTTGGGGGCGCCAAATTGCACGGAATGCCATTTTTACATAATTCTGCTTCAATTTACACCACAGCTATTTAAGCTAGAGTGTGTCCACTGTAGCCGCATGTCTTTTGTCTTGTTATTGAGACACTATAGGTGCCACCATTTTGTTGAACAAGAGTGGATGATGACGTATACGTGCACTGCAGTCTGGGAATTCAAAAAATAAACTCAATGACATCAGTCTCAAACTGTCAGACCTGTATTTTGGTGGAATGCATAGGAAGAGACTGAAGAGCAGGCTGGCCTGGAAGCTATGCGGCTACCACCACCAGCCTTGTAGGAGGACCTCACATGGGCAATCAAAAGTCCAGTCCTGCAACAGAACACACTCAGTATAGGCACAAACAAGAAACTATTCTCATCATCGCCTCACATGTCACACCTTTTGTCACACTAGACCTCAAATATAACACACGCACTCTTCAATTTGAATAAACTTCCAAGCTGAGGAGAGCTTGGACTATAATAGAAGGCTGAGGTATGTGACACTTGACAGGAACACTTACTGCCTGGACAGTGTCACTGACAAGTACACCTACACTTTCTGTGAGAGGGACTCATTAATCGCAGCAGTCAATGGCAACCCCACTGCACCAAAAATACAGAGTCTTCCTCGCCACACGGGAAGGTGAAGACTTATGTGGTCGTCTTTATGGACCTGTTGAAGTTGTCACGCATGACTCTCACCAGACAGCATGTCTCATTACGGGTGTCCAAACACTGTCCCGCCGAAGATGCTCTCTGGGCCCAGAGGTGACGGTGCTGATGGAAAAACAAGGCACCTTGGCCCGCCGTCACCAGACAAACTGACATCAGATGGAGCCTCGTGTTCTGCCTCGGGGGCCTGCTGGGCCGAACAGCTGTCAGTTGAGGCAGAGGACGTGGCGAGGGAAGCCCCAGGTTTGCAAACAACAACATGAACAAACAAGCAATCAGAAAATGAGCAAGTATCAAAAGCACTACGTGCAGGAAAGCTCTGTAGAAACATCTGCTGTGTTACGTTTGTATCTAAATAGTGTTTAGCAAAAAGTGTGCAAGTCTGTGGGTTATTTCCTCATTTTCTCATCTCCTGATTGAGATATTTCATATCTAAAAAGAGCCTCCCTTCTTGGCATTCAATTTGTGTCGTCTCTCATCAAGAACACTTTATCACTTTTTACCCAACACATGGGAACCCTGGAGGGCATTTCATCATATTTTCTATAGTGGAAGGGAATCTAGAGGGCACTTCATCACATTTCCTTCATGGTAAGGGAACCCTACAGTGTACTTTATCATGTGTTCTCCAATGGGAGGATACTTTAGAAGGCACTTTATCATGTGTTCGCCAATAAAAGGATACTCTAGAGGGCACTTTAACATGGGTTCTCCAATGGAATGGAACCCTAGAGAGCCCTTTATCATGTGTTCTCCAATGGAAGAGAACCCTAGAGGGCACTTTATCATGTGTTCTTAAGTGGAAGGGAACCCTAGAGGGCACTTTATCATGTGTTCTTAAGTGGAAGGGAACCCTAGAGGGCACTTTCTCATGTGTTCGCCAAGTAGAAGGGAACTCTAGAGGGCACTTTATCATGTGTTCTCCAATGAAAGTATTCTCTAGAGGGCTCTTTATTATGTGTTCTCCAATGGAAGGATTCTCTAGAGGGTACTTTATCACGTCTCCAGTAGAGGGGCATACAATACCTATTTTGGTCTCCACAAACACAACTGGAGATGTCCAAAGGTCCACAACACTCAGTTTTGCCTCCACAAACATGGCTTGAGATGGCCCAACTTCACATCAAAAATATCCAGTGGTTTCACACTTTGCTGTAACGCGGATTCAAACTGCGAGCCTTGTCGCCTCTAACTCCACCACTTCCCTCAGACTCTGACACGAATGTCAGGTGATAAACATGTACTGTTAACGTGATAGGACACAATTCTGTATACATCTCAATAAGGTATGCAGCCTATGACACATTGACATTTGAATGTACCTGTGGTTTGCAGAGACCTTTAATGCTAATATTTTATCCTGTCAACTAGGCTGGGCTTGGCCAGGGTCATTTGGGAGCTGGTAAAGAAACTATGATGAACAGGGAGGTCTTTAAATTCCTCCTGTAATGCCTATTCTCACAATCAAGACAGGTCTGCGAATTTCTGTGGAGGATGTAATACATTGAGAACATTTAATATTTTTCTTTCATCCCGCTCCCTATCTCGCCCTCACTTCTTGTATCTTTTCAATTGGCTTGAGTATAGCAATTCTGGGGATATGAAGAGGATGAAATATAGGTTTTGGTTTTTTTCTGCCTGTCCTCTCTCTCAGGGAGCAGTTACCGTGCCAAGCTCTGGGTGCGTTTCTCAATATTTATGACTCAAACATTAGATTACGCCTGAGGTTTTTCTTTATTTATTCCACTCATGTACAGGTGAACGAGACTCCACATTATTTATCATAATAAACATGAGAAATTGAATTTCTTTAACTCAACCGTGTACGCATGTAATATAGTTTCAAGCATGCTAATTACTCACAAGACTAGAAGTAACCCGGCGCAGCTGTTTCCTCAGACAGAGCATGTGGCCTTCCCTCCAGCACTCCAGCAGTATGCGGGTTGATACACGTTTTCTATACTTACGCGTTGGTTCTATTATGTGTCCTGCATGAAAAAAGTAGGTCATTTGTCAGAGCTTTTCATAATGACTCCACTGAGCGTTATTCTGATCTGCACGGTGGACGCATCACACTGTTTGGTTTGGTCGACTGAAACGCTTGGCTGAGGTTATAAAAATGTCACACGGTTAAGGTCACGTCACGTAATAACTCGCTTTGGCATTCCAGATGAACATTACAATGTGTTTGAACAGAAGTCCAGCGCTGTCGTTTTTCCTCAGAGGGGACAGGTGGCGGTGAGCAACGACAGGCAGAATGGGAAAAGGATAAAAATCCGACAGTTGTCCCCATGGTCTACTGATCAAGAGGCATCCAAAAAATTGTACTCTCTCCCAGTTCGATTTCACGTCACTCTCTGGATGCCTTTGAGGTCAACAATCACACAAAGGCAAAAATATATCATGAATAATGATTTAAAAATGTGAGGATATGACATGCATCTCAAGTTTGAGACCATTTTTATGCTCCCTTTACTTGCAAAAATAGATACATCAATTTTGAAACCATATAACTGTCACCGCCCACACACATCTACTCACCCCTCGCGTAGGCACGGATGATCAGCAATACAACTCTGATGCTCAGAGTCAAACTGGTGTCACAGCTGTTTTGCTTCTGTTGGTCTCTGTTCCTCGGGTGAAGTAACGTCATACAGATGTTTACAGCTTCTCACCAGCTCGTATAAGCTCTCCCAAAAAGTTCATTTTGAAGATTTTTCCTCCTCTTGTCCTGCTGCTGCTAAACTGACCTCGATGACTATCGGAGGTGCTGCTCTGTTGGTCCGTATTGGTAAGCTTTCAAAAAGCGTGCAGAAATCTAACGTTGAGCGTAAAAGAGCCTTAAGACAACTGAGCCCCCAGGATGTAAGAAACTGCTTCCATACTGTAGTAGCAAATCAATTTAAAATAAAAAAAAACACCCTTGTGAAATCAACTGTCCTTCCTGTTGTCCATCCCATGTTGTATTAAAGTGTGCCAGATGGGATCAAGCAGTATGGGAAAGATTCTGTTGCTTTTCCTCGTCATTCACGATAACACATAAACAGTCTTTGGGGTTTGGACTGTTGGTCGAACCAAATTAGCAATTCAAAGATGTCACTTTGGGCTCTGGGAAATTGTGATGAGCATTTTTTTTACAGCTATCTGACATAGACTTAATGTGGAATCGATAAATCATGAATAACAAATTGCTGGTTGCAGTCCTAAAAGTTGCCTAACCATAATCAACAGCCAGTGGTTAAAGAACCCCTCTTTAACTACTCGGTATAAAGGGATACATAAAATGTGTTTTTTTCAGAAAAAAAAAGTATAATCACCATTTTAAAATCCCTGAAATGGAAACTATTCCTTCTCCCTCATTAAAAAATTCTGAATATATGAACATGTATACATTTTTTTATACTCCACAAGTGTAACTGCTGGACAAAAGATGTCTGCTTTACGAGTCCTTTCTCAGTGTATGGATGCTTTGAGTTTCCACACCCCACTTGTATATGCTGAATATTGGACCAGGATTAGCTTTCAAACTATTTGTGATGTCACAAATGATGTTTGTAGCCTCGCCTCATAGAATCAGATTTTCAGTAAGAACAAAGAAAGCAAGCACTTCCAGAGACGAATGTGAAAACATTGTTGTAGTTCCAAACCTCACATGTACAGTATCATCCCACGCAGTTAAGCTGTCGGAACAACTGTAGGAACAAGAAGAAAAACATGTTTTTGACTGACGGGGACTTTAATGGTCTTTTGAGGCATTTTTATTTTTTATCTGAGCTTTCATAAAATAAAGACCACATGCGGATAATGGGCCGGCTATTCAAAGACAGTGTCCGGTGTGTTTGATGTGCGCTGGAGCACAGCATACACAAAATGAAAAGAAAAACTGCTATGGCTGTGATTTCCCCTTTGAAATGTTCTGCGATGCTGAATGTCAGGCTGCCTGCTTTGATTGATTATGTTGCCTTTTACCAGACTGTCCCAGTGCCCCATCACTACCCAGAGGAAGGCACGCTTTTGAAATATGACGAGCCGGGTGGTCTGTGACATCCAGGGATTGTCGATGACTGTTAGGCTCTGTTGTTGTTGTCCTCATCACCATACCCCTCTCTTAGCATAATGGAGGTTTGCGTCTCTGCTCTTTTCCTTCTCCCCTGCCTGCCTCCCCCGCAGACTGACACATGTTAATACAAGGTCCACCTGCTGAGAACTGACATGCTGAACACTGCGCGGAGAATCCCCCTTAAGACCTCCATCCTCCGCCCTTGGGAGCACACCTAGGATGCCTCTGAACTTTTCCACAGCACACCCACACTCAAGCTGTGGAATCGTCGATGACTAAGTCCTTGCCTGCGTGCTCACCTCCCTACTGGAGCCGACCTCAGGAGGCTATGTTGCCCTAATAGCTACTCAGCAGGTAGCGCGCAGAGGGCAAGATTATTTTTTGCCATTGCTATTCCTACGGCGGATTTGTTTGCTCAAGGTGATGCGGCGGAACCCAAGGGTATTTCCTCACCACCTTACAGACTTTTTTCCCCTTTCGAGGGTCGGCGTACGTGTTATAATTAATTACATATACATGACAAACTGCCCCACGCTGCATCAATTTCTCCCATCGATTGTGCTGCAGCCCATGAGTAATTCTACATGTTCGCCAGCAGTGTTGTTGGTTCAAGAATTCACAAAGAAAAGCACGAGACAATGCACAATGGTGAGATACACAACGAGCAGCTAATTATAGGCCCAAGGAAGACAGTTAAGGGTACTTAAAGTCACAACAACAACACAGCAAATCATTATGTGCTGACTGAACCAGTTCCCAATGTGGTTAGCGGCTGAAACATCATGAAACCTTGCGTTATCTTACCCTGCCTTTAGGTAGCCCTACGGCTTATTATTTTAGTGAATGATGAGTCCATTAGAGAAAAATTATGGGGGGGTCTAAACAAATGTTCACATGCTACATTAAAATGAATAAGCAGCGTGTGCATCTTGCATGTTAATAGAGATAACGGCCCACAAGCCAAAAAGTAATTTTATTACAGTCAAATTAATATTCCACAAATGTTTCATAAAGGAGACAAAATAAAACCACTTTCCATGAAGGCGTCTGCCTTTTGTCGACACCACTGAAGTGCATTTCAATAAGGAGAGGTCAATGAAAGTGTCTAATAATATCTGTTGAGGTTAGCAGCACGCTTTGGCAATCACAGCCCTTGGAGTGAGGCATTTCATTAAGCGTAGGCAGCTATGAAGATAGGAGATAGGGCAGGATCCCCCTGAGCCTAGATCCTGTCCAGACATCGCTCGAAGAGTAAACCAAGGAGGTGGACGATGTAACCTCTCTACTGAACCTCTAGGAATACCCTGCAGGCAGCATAGAAAAAGTGATGCTACATGTAGCGATGCTAATAGATTGGTGTTTCAGTGGTTTACTTTCCTCCTTTGCTCAGTCTTCTAACTTTAAATAACTGACAAGCTTGTAGGAACCAAACACTGAACTGCAGTACTTAATCTATATAAAGGTAGTTTATTCCTTGGATTGCAGAAAAGTGCAACTGTCAGAGTTCGTCAAAAAGGACCTAAACGCAAGACATGCAGGCGGGAAGCTGAAGACAAACTGAAGACAAATGGGGAAAACAGGCCAGATAAACACAGATGAACCAAAAGAGTGAAAACCCAAACCAAATTTGTCTTGGCATCATCTTTAAAAGCTTCTCAAGCCACGATCCTCACTGGGCTGAGATATTTCGGATGGGTTGTGAATTAAACACAGACACTTTCAGATTCAGGGTCACAGGACTCACCTGTCTGCCTGAACCTTTTACCTAGATTTCAGTTAGCCTGAGGACACATAGATACACTGAGACACAGAACGTCACTGTTTCTTCCCTGTGATAAAAAGTTCCTGTTAACCAGCTCTCTGCATAGCAAAATGACCTTGGTTCCCTCCGTCATGGCGTGTTGGCTCCTGATCATAATACAACCTTTTCTTTGACTTACATGAATGAATCTTGGTTATGCAAATAATGCAGTTGCATTGAATAAAATAAAGATTTAAATGGATCATGTAGAAAACACAATTTCCTTCAGCATTGGCTACAATTTCCCACTGGTAAACAGGTCAGTTATGATTTAAGTTTCCAGTGGCGAACCTTTTATTTTTATTTTTTACAGCTAGTATGAAAGCTAGATTGCTATATTTCAATTTCGTTTGGAGAAATACGATGAGAGGTTATTAATATATTCCAGTGATATAAGCATCAGGGTAATTTGACAGCATGAGTCATAGACAGCGAGACCGCCAACTGACCTGTTTCAAAGGCTGCTCTGGGAAGATGGCAAGTGTTTTGGGAGCTGCTCTGGTTGTGATTATTATATTATTACCTACCAGATACTACTTATGTTTATAAATGTGAAATAACTGTACTGTGCATCCATGGATCAATTCAAGGAACTTGAGTGGATCCATTCAAGGAATGTGATTAGATCAAGAAGATCATTGGTCAGATCTTGATGTAACGTTGTTCAAAAGTGGAGCCAAACACAACACAATAGACATCTTGGTTATGCAAATAATGTGGTTTTATTGAATGAGGTAAAGATTTAAATAGATCATGTAGAAAACACAATTTCCTTCAGCATTGGCTACAATTTCCCACTGGTAAACAGGTCAGTTATGATTTAAGTTTCCAGTAGCGAACCTTTTATTTCTATTACTTATTTTTTACAGCTATTAAGAAAGCTACATTTCTATATTTCAATTTCGTTTGAAGAAATAAGCTGAGAAATTATTAATATATTCTATGACATAAGCATCGCCTATAATTAAATAATAATTAACAGCATTCATCTGACAGCATGAATCATAGAGAGTGAGAGCGCCAGCTGACCTGTTCGGAAGGCTGCTTTGGAAAATGGTTAGTGTGATGGGAGCTGCTCTGGTTTTGATTCTTATATTATTACTTACTATATACTATTCAAGTTTCTAAATGTGATATAACTGTGCTGTGCATCCATGGATCAATTCAAGGAATGTGATTGGATCAAGAAGATCATCGGTCAGATCTTGATGTAAGGTTGTCCAAAACTGGACCCGAACACAACAGACGCAGTGAGGTGCACAAACAAAAGGTTAGCTTTAATGATAGGGCAGGAAAACAGACAAAGACAGGAAATGTAAAGTGACACATGACAGACAAGGATACAAAAACCCAAACCATGACCAATGTGAATAAAGTCGTGAGTGAAAGGGACTGCTTATCAGACTAATGGACTGGTATCAGAAAGGGAAGCGATGCAGAAGATAAAGGTAGGAAAAGGGTAAAAAATTGCAAAACATGAGATAACAGATCTTCTTTATTGAACTTTCAACTCTGCTTCATCATAGGTTCTTTTTTTATGGGCTGGTTCTGTGTTTTGTTTGTATCGACAGTAGTTTTCTACATACCAGAACACAAACCTGTCTCCGTTTTCATGCCATTCGTGTGATTGACAGCGTTGGAAGTAACGTGCTAAAAATAGGCGCCGACGTGGCAGCAAAAAGAGATTGCACGGGGAATGTAAACGTGATGGATGGAAAAGATGGATATTCATCAAACTGACTGCAGTTGTTTTATGTGGAAGGCATTCCGGGCTTGTTTGCGTTGAAATTCCACAAGTACACAATGTACAAATACAGAAAAAAAAAATGGATTCAGTCTGTATAACAAACTGTACAAGTAGTTTGTTTGAACTCCTGCCTTTTCTTTTCGTCAGTTTCTTGTAAATAATTAAATCAACGTTCTATTGAAACTAATGGGCTTTTTATTATGCATGTATATTTATTCAATTATTAATCTTTTTATTGCCCGAGGCAGCTGTGTAGGTCCTGGAGGGATGCTTCCCACAATTTCACCTGACGGAGACTGTTCTGTCTGTCAAGCCGTGTTTCAGAGCGTCCAATTTAATTCAGGACTACTTTAGCATCAGCCAACCTCTATCTCACAGAACTGTCCTCCAGAGAGGGAGGTAATGGCTGAGGTCAAGGCTCTATCTAAGCATGCATGCAGAGTGCACATATAAGCAACCTCAGCACATAATGGCTCCTATTTGGCCCCAGCAATTACGTTCGTCTGGGATCAAGCACGTCATTGTGAATGACAATACTTTTGGGAAAAACGTCTCTGAAGAAAAAAATAAAAACATATCTTTTTTTGCCGCCATTTTTTCCACGAGCGCAGCAAAGCTCTCAGAGGAAATCAAGTGGAAGCCAGAGGTTATTGAAATAGACTGTTTAGCCAGTGTGATGTGGCACAGCAATACGCGGTGCAAAACCAATGAGAACAACAAAGGTCGTGCGGCGTGCAAATACGTTCGTGTTCCGCACCCCGGCATGTATTCAGGACCGCCATGCATATGTATTTTCCACTCTGAGCCTCAGAAGTTCAGATCATTATGCAGAAGTGTAAAGAAGATAAAAATGTGTTCCCCCCATTCTGTGTCACCCATGTTTCACACTCTAACACAGTCTTACACACCCATTTCTACACATCCACTCAATCGGAATTTGCATATATGTGATTAGCCAAGCAGGATAAGCCCGTGATAAGCCTTTCTATCCGGGCTGTACCTATAGACGTGCCAGTGCTGACTCCAGTCTCCGTCCTCTTTTATTGAGCTATCTATACAATTAAGATTAAATAAACTCTCGTATGAATGTAAGAGTGCGGCTCTGGCCTACTTTATCTCCGGGTTGTTCGCGCTTACTTGACACTTTTAAGACACTATGAAAGAAAAAAACACAAAGTGACAAATTCTTTCAATGGCTAAACCCCACTCCAGTGTGTTTTGGCACTTTTGTTATTTCAGTTGTTTGTAGTCATCCGCTGGCAATGTTGATTTGTTAATGCGTTTTGACAAATTACATCATTTTTTTTTGCTCAAATAAAAAAAACAACAAAAAAAACAAGCTGTTGCTAAAATGCGACAATGATGTATGACTACAATAGAATCTTCACACTGAGAAGAGAGTTTGAGAAGCTGTAGGGGCTTCAGCAGCGTCTCCCAAAATGCGAGCCATTGAACCGATTCACAATGGCAGCCATTTTTGTCTGACATCTCGCTCAGGGTGGAGAGCTCGAAGGCTGGGATAATGTTACGCTGCTGTGTTGCAGTTTTCCAGTTTCATAACCGTCTCTTTTGTGGAGCGGTCTTTCTACCACAGCAGAGGAGTTTAAATAAAAGCTGGTGGTGCAACACAGTTAATAAGCTGTGGCATCGTTCTTTATTTTGAACTCTCTGGTCCTCTGTACCCTCAGAGGTCAGCGCAGTCAAGACAGCTTGCTATTGATCAACAGCACAAATTTCCATGGAATTCTTCACGTTGAACTTGACGCGAGGTATTTATGCATTTACCCAAACCAAGGGTTTTTTTCTTCAGTGTCATTTAAAAAATTTCTTCTTAACTTTTGTTGCAGTCTCTGAAAAAGAAGCATGTTGTTAGGGCCTGAAATAGAATAGACAGCAGTCAGAATCAAGGTGGATGGTCTCAAGACAATGAGGCGAAACATCAGCGTGGTTCAAAGTTTTTGCCTCTTTGAAGATGCAGCTGTTGAATAAAGGGGCATGGCATTTGTCATGGTATACAATCTTTACAATTCAATTCAATTCTTTACAAGAGTTGCTCTTCTGTGTGTGTGACTTGCATCAGGTCAGGAAGTCTTTGCCCGTAACATAATGTGCAGGCTGAAATCAACTTAACTTTAGTTCTCCGACGGCTCAGGAAATAGAATATAAACGAATTAAAGGAAGATGGATGAAAAATCAGAGAAAATACAATCAGCAAAAGATAATGTGGTTATACGACACAAACATTCTAAATGAGATAAAAGAAACTGTTTCCCAACGGACAATTAGGATTTGAGCTCAGATAAACACCCATTTGCCTTGATCGTATCCATAGTGGTGCATTTCTGCTGGAAGCACCATTTCCGCCAACATGGACAGTAATGTTATCTAGTCATACATGGTATTTGAAAGCAAGAGAAATTTCTCAAAATGGTGACGCGTGGAAAACTGTGTATGACAGCTGATTAAGTCCTGATGTTTCCAGCAATGGAGTCGGCTATTGTCAGTGATAAAGAGAGAAACCAGAGGGTCTGGTGAGGAAGCAGAGTTAGCGGGGAGGGTTGAGGGAAGCTGACAGTGCAGCCTGCGGCAAGGAGGATGTCAAGCTGGGTCGGCAGCTCCACTTGGGGAAACTGACTGCTGAATGGAAGTGGCAGGGAGCTCCTGGTGTTCGCACGATGGAGGCCGATCGATCCAGCTTTGTCAAGGCCTGATACTTTTTACCAACTGGACTGGGAACCACTGTAACTGGCTTATGGGTGGGACGGATTTACCTGTTGTCGATTGCTGGCGTGAGGTTCAGTCGGACTGGAAGAAAACACTCTTGAGGAGGGACACTGCAACTCAGAGGACCCGACTGTTTGGACACTGGGGAGCTGGACCGCCTCAGGTAGAGACAGGGGACCGGACTGTGCCCAGGTTCAGACTGACAGACTCAGCGTCGATCTCAGATAGAGAGACGGAATGAGCCTCAAACAGGGAGACAGGTTCAGTCTCAAATAGAGAGATCGGTTCGGACAAAGAAGCAGAAACAGACTGTGGGTGAGAGTCAGAAGGAAAAACAGGGCCCCAGTTTCAGCTAACATTGTGTCCTAACAGCAGGCGAGTGTCAGACTATCGCTGTTGTTGCATCATGAAACATTTTACGCTGTCTGTCCACACTGAATCGGTTAAATATGCACTTCTGTTGTGTCATTTAAACAAACTACATATCTATCAGCTGTACTCTTGAGATCTAACACATAAACACCCAAGTTAAAGATGGGTGATTACTTACTGTCTTCCCACTATTGTGCATTTTAAACAGAAAAAAACATTAGCCATCTTTTACCTCTTAGATAGCTTTTTCATTTTATTGGCAATGACTGACAATATAGCCAACGGCAATACATTTTTTTTTCTTGCCAGAAACTTCCAGCTTCCTGAAGATCGCACAACAGCAGACGTGGCAGTCTTTGGAGTTGAATGTGGGGGTACTGTATAGATAACTCCTCATTTCAGCTACATCAATCAACTGTTCCACCCACGACACCGCACTTTCCGGCACGAGGTTTGCTAAAATGGCATGCCGTGTTGGTCGTAGCCAGTTTGGAAATTCCAGCAGAGATTAGTTCAGCCATTTGCTCGCATCTCATTCTGTTAAAAAAAAGGTTCAAGTAGGTTTGACAAGTATACAGAAGTCAGGATAGGGTTATAGTTTCCAGAAGGGACCGAAAGTAAACTCCAAGCAGGCAAGTGGAAGTAACAAAAAGTGAGCAGTATTAATGAAGCTGGATCCAAAAAACACCAAAGGGGGCAACAGAAAGGCAAGGCAACGGAAGCAGGCTGATAAGGATCCAAGAAAAACGAAAGAAAAACACAAAACCTGAGAACAAAACAGAAAGCCATGGGGAACAAAAGCAGGAACAATAAAGGCTCATGAGGCGCAAACACAGGATTGGGGAACTGATGTAGAAAGGCAGACAAACCAACAGAGTAAGGGAAAACACTGACTTAAAGGAAGGGAAGGCAATTCTGGAGAAAGATAGGCCTACTTGATTGTTGAGTCTTATTCTCAGGTCGTCAAATACTGGCACTTTCGCCCCAGAATTCTAATCCAAAGCATCGGTATTCGATGATCTGGGAATGAGACTCAACAATCAGCTATCTTCCTCCAGTATTGCATACCTTACCTTTAAAAAAACTGGAACCAATTTGCAAATAAAACACAGCCAAGAAAAAGACAATGGCAGGAAGTGTAAAGCAAAATATGAAACTTTGGCATGTTCATTATTCGTTTTATGCAAAGCGACTTGTGCCGTTTGTTCCGTGGGGTGCTCAACAAGTAGCATCAGCGGCATTAGCAGCATCATTAATAGAAGAAGTGGAAGTTATGTTCGCTTTCTTTCTCTCTGTCCCGCTTCCTGCCCGTGACAGCTGGATATGGCCTCTGTTGATAATTAATCAAGACAAGTTCTGGCATTGGCACAGGAGCCTGTTCTGTTAGGGGTGCGGTGTGTAGTGACCCATCGACTAATAGGGTCCCACGAGGTGAAACTGCATCAGAGCGTTAGAAGTCTGAAATGTGAAATCCCGCACTTGTCTTCATCCTCCTCTGGGAGGAAACAGAGAGACTTAAGATATGCGGGGCTATGATTTCACGCACATAATTTATTTATTTGATCTAATCTATCTGTCAGTCTACCGTCCTGGCAGGCTGTCTGTCCTTCTGTGTCATGTTATATGACAAAGTGTCTCAAAGGGGTGCAAGATGAGAAAGGGCTGGCTCTCAGTCATCCAATTATTAAATAATATATATACAAAAGGATTTTATTAGCATATATTACTACATTGAACAAATGATTAAATAATAATAATTATAAAAACATGACCTTTTGTATGAAATCGAAAACCCTCACAATGACCTTTGACTTTCTTATGGCCTTTGGGTAAAAAATTGTAAATCCTGCTTGCCTCCGCTCTCCGGCCAGTGTTTTATGGTCCCCACTGCAACGGATTTCATCAGTATTCCTTCATCTAAGGATAAAACATTGATCTTTTCTCTGGTGGCACCAAACAAAACATATGGTAGTTATATTTTGCCTTCAAACTAAGACTTGAAAAAGCCTTGTCACATGGACATTCAGATAAATCATCACGTCCTCTGGAGGTATGTGTATGTGTGTGTGTGTGTGTGTGTGTGTGTGTGCAAACATGGGGTAACACTTGCAGAGATCAATAAAACATATCTGGGAAATTTGTCTAGTTTATCTTTCACTTCATAAAGGTGTCACACCTAAGCTCTCCCACGGTCGGCGTCGGCTCTTACCACAGATTAACCCCTGTTTTTGAGTTGTCTCTGTGTGGCTGTTTAGCATGCATGGACGTAGTATCAACCACACTCGATTAAAGCAGTAAATGTTTAAGGGGTTTCGGAGGACACTGAAGAAAGTACTTCTCTGTTCGTGGTGTTTACTTTTCATGAGGCTTGGTCGACCGAAAATGTCCTTTAGGGGAAGTTGTTGCACTCAGCCATCGCCTCTCTTCTCAGATAAAATCTAACCTTTCTGCGGAAATAAAACATCCGAGTCTCACCCACTGAAGGTCTTTAGAAATGTAAACAGGCAGGAAGTCTTGTGGTTAACCTTTTCAACATTTTTGAACTAGAGCAATAAATGATCGTACTGTACTCTCTTAACAGGGTGAAGTAAGGTTATTTTACAATAATGTTACGCTTTCCAGTGAAAGGCCAGCTGACTTGGAATTGGCAGCCAAACAAGTGGTTGTGTGAGGATAACTGAACAGAACATCCGTGTCTGAAGGCCAATACATCAGTGCCTTAAACCTGAATCATTTTCTAATAGCCAGCAGGGGGCGACTCCACTAGTTTACAAAATAATCAGATTGTATGTAAGCTTATGAGAAAATAATACTTCTAACTTGATGTATGACCTTAGTAAACAGTTTATGGTCTCAATACTTTCAAGCATTTTTCAATACAGCTCGGTGTTCATTTTGTAAATGATGGTCCCATTTAGGGTAGAGTAGGTAGGACGATATGCTTTAGAGCCTGGCTACTTTGTGAATGACAGGTGGCTACCACGATGTGTCATCAGGTTTTAAATAGATCCTAGTCAGCTTATCCTTCACCCCCCAAGTCCAAATATTGTCAGTTCTGGCTCCAAAAACCCAAGATGGTGATGGTCTGTGCCTCTGCCAACCTCGAGGCACAGACCCATGGGTGACGTCACGAAGGCTCTGTCCACTATTTGTTATACGGTTTAGAATATTTACAATGCTAACACGCTCATGTGTTGCTGCATGTTTACCATGTCAAAATCTTAGTTTAGTAGCATTTTATTTCTTAGCCCAAAAATACAAGTATTAAACAAAAATGACATACAGCTAGCATATCTAAACGCTAACACAATGGCCAGATGAGCAAGTGAATCCAAGACTATCTAATAATCTGTTATCACGTCAGCCTGCAGAGACGTGACTCACCACACCAATCCAGAAATCTGATTTGATTCCCTCTCCAGCAGCAGATAATAAACCGATATACAGACAAAGCGTGCAGAAGGGGCATTGGTTGGTGGCTCAACAATCTCCCATAACTTTGCGTTACTTCCTCACCATTGGCATGTGTAAGGTCAGGATAAAGAACCTGATCCTTGCACCTCTTCTTCGCTCAGACATCCTTTTTAGCCTTGCACTGCCGGTTCTTTGATGTGTGAGGAGCAGCTGTTTACCAAGCTAATTGTACAAAACCACAAACCCCTCCACGGCATCCACTGACACAGCAGACTTTGATTTCATTTTAACTCGCTTTCTTCTCGGTCACATGGTTGACTCTGTCACAGCTAATTTGTGTCCTAAAATAGGTCTTTGAAGATCTGAACGGGGAAAACATTACCATGAAAATCTGAAGAACGGATGGAATGACGGATGCTTTACGCCTAGTTTTGATTGTTAATATGGATGACAGGGTTGTTTTTGAAACAATGCTTGCAAGATTTTTTTTTTCTTTCTATGTCTGTCCATATATCTTCACAACAAATTCAACTCAGACTATGAAAGAAAATAAAAATACCCACTGGGAAGATGCAGCAAGAACTTGTTTGTTTGACTGAGGGTCTCGTTTGGTAATGGTACATTTCGCAAGTTCGGCTGTAATGTATAAGCCTGAAAATCAGATCGAACAAGACTTACAACTTAGCAACAATGCAATTATGGCAAAAGTTGTTTTTATATTAATTGTCCGATATGCAATCTCAAAATGTTCCCATAAATATTGGTCTTATTATTCCCCTCATTGCTTTACTTCACTTGCAGAAATCCCCACAAGGCCCTGCAGTTCAGTTTGGATTTCAATAGTTATATTTAACAATAGCTCCTCTATGTTAGCAGCTGTGATAGGGGAATTCGTGCCAACTGCAAACTCATTTACTGACCTTCAAAAGAAAGGAAATATTGGACATGACAGAGGGAAAGTTTTAGGGCAGTCATTAAAACAACAAGGTGCCTCGGGAGAATATGGGCGAGGAGAGGCTATCCACGGTACAGATTAGACGGTGCCGCTCTGAGCCTATACGGGGGATGAACCGCAGACACAAATCTTAGCATATGTTGGCTTGTGGGCACAAGGGAACTGCAAACTCTCGCCTTCATCCTGGGAGAGGCAGGAAGGAGAAGTCACCTTGATTAAATTAGTTGTATATGAAAATGGGGTTATGCCTATTGGGAGTATGTGACAAGGGTTTATAAAACCTCGCCTTTCACAACCCTGCGAGAATGACTTTTTAATTTCCTCCTTTTTTTTTGTGGCGAGTTATATTTCTCCCTCTGTCGCTTTGTCCCAAAAGGCCTTTGTGTGTCAGGATCAATGTAGAATTCTCATTTGGTTACTGTCCCCTCCACTCATTCACATTGTGAGATTCTATTAGCGTCCTCCAAAACAGATCCTCCCTGGGTTTTTCATCCTCTCCCCTTCCCTCCCTTCCCTTTTCTCAGAGCATCTTTAGCCTACCTCTGACACAATTTAGCTTTTTTTGTCCCCTGCAATTGTGTGACATTTCATCAGCCCGTTGAAGGCGCGAGGAAACGCTGCATTTACCAAAGCCTCATTCAAATCTGAAATGGATCAATCCACCCTAGTCAGATGTCATGTCCATGCACCTCAACCTAAGTGATTTCTTCATTTTTCAAACAAATGGCAATGATTACAGATGGCGAATTCTTAAGTGTGACTAAATTACACCCTGGCAGTATAATAGATGAATTGCGGCGATGGATAACAGAAGAGAGGCTCGGCTGTCGTCTCTCTTCCAGCTGATGATTAGTACTTTCAAAACCCAGCTGTAGCAGAAGTTTGTACAACTATTTTGGTCTTGTGTGCACTCAGGCTTCTTGGTTCACTCTGCGGTCCGCCTGCAATGACAATGCTGATTAACTTGGATGACCATCTGGAAAGGCCCTGCTATAAGCTGTTTGGAAAAAGGGGACTTGACAAGTGATTGGACAAAGTATCACTCATCACCGTCTATCGTGGGCAGACTTCAACCAATCAGATCAACAGGAGAAAGTGCTACCGCCAGCGGTCGTTGAATCAAAATTGTGCCGAAACAAGTCGGGAGTAGAATGCAAATATCTTTTCCACCAGGCTTTCGGTGCTGTTCCTCGCTCTTCCTTCAATTAAATGTAATCCTCAGTTCAGATGTATCTGATGCTATAGCAGCTACGCTAAGCTCTCGAGGAGCAGCCAGCTGCTTCTCTCATTTGTCATCACACCTTCTCTCTCTAACCACCACTGTGTGTCCGGATACAAGCACATAACCTAAAGATGGGTTTGCAAGATTGCAAGATCAGGCGAATCCAAATGCATTGCAAGGTAAATTGCTGCTTTGCTTATTTGCACTACTCGTGATCCTTTGCGACGTCCCCACCCGGCAAGTATGTTTGCAGGCCCTTCCTGACCAACGCAAGAATAGACCGATCCAAACCATCAAGGAAAACTAGAGAAGCTTTGATCGTCTCTTGCTGAGGATAATCAATGTCAAATTAAAACTGTGAAATTCAATTCACTGAAGCTACATTTTCTGCGGGGGCGTAAAAACGTCATGGTCAAATCCGACTACTGCATTTACCTTTGTCAGTCATTTTGTCAGTCAGCTCATTTTTCTCGCTGTTGCTTGTTGTGCACATGGAATGTGATGCTTCCGATCTGCTCCACAGGAGGTTGGCATACTTTTTGAACGAGCTTGAAGGCTTTACTGCATTTCAGATAACTTTAGCTGTGCTGCTGCTCCCACACATGCTGCATTCTACTTAGCGCAACGTATGAAGTGCGCCCTCGCTATAAGGCTGTCTTCCAAGCTTTCAAATCCATGGGAGCGAGACGCAACCACATTTCTGAGCATAATCTTTGAGATCAAGTCCTTGTTGTACATTATTCTGATATATAGCTCTGGGGTGATTTCGTAAACTTTTTTCGAGGGGGTGGGGTGGGGTGTGTGAGCTAGAAAAGGAATGTATGTTAGCGATGCTGCATTATTAACTGTATATTTTATTGTCTTTGTTGTCACTCGTCAATCAAGAAGTTTTCCTGAGAACAAGCATGTGGCAGATGTGAACTTACCAACTCTCTTGTGTCTGGAAATCAAAGAAGACTTGTTTAAAGCTAGTAGGCTCCTATCAGAGCGTTGCCCAACAACACACTCCCACTGCTCAGCGAGATGGATACGTGGTAGGAGTGGCAGGTCGGTCTTGGTCGACCTGTTCCACTAACCACATAAATGGAGTTATTTGGCGTTGCCCTCTAAGCCTACACATCCCATGTTGCAGAGCAAACTTGTGAAGGATAGCCTCAAATTATAGTACACGGCTACTTACAGCGCATGCATATGTTAAAGTGCTCTTATATAGAGATCACAGGCCCATGTCAGCTCTGTTATACCTCGATCTAGTCACAGCTCCACTTGCTGATGAATTCCAGCATCTTGGAGTCCAAACCACCCAACCCAGTCTCTATCAATGATTATTTCCTGCTGCGGAAAGGACGACATTGTGACCTTGGTTGTTATATACAGACAGGACTGGGAGCTCTGAATTTCTTGGCAATTTGTTTTCCTGGAATTAAATTCTCCAACCCAGAGACACTGCAAATATCAGAGCCGTGAGCAACCAGGCAAACATTTTGTAGGTCACTCAGGTGCTGCTAAGTCAAATGACATGTTTATGCATCTCATTAATTCTGTAATTTACACAGATTCCTTGTACTTCTTTGGATTTTCAGCAATAAACCACAGAAAGGGAAACAATGAGTATCCACTAGCTTTCACTGTGTTCAACAAATATCTCTAAGTAAAAGCTCGTAGTACTACCACTCACCCATTTCCATGTGAGGTTATGTATGCGTGACAGCTTGCTCTCACTCCAACCTATCAACCACAGCAGCCTGGCTCAGTGGCCATACGCTTCTAGGTTTGACGGTGTAGTTACCTCTCTAACAGCACTTCTTCAAGCGCCCCTCTAGTGCAGCAATGTGAAGTGGGAGAAAGGTCGAGGTCTGGAGATGGTTGGATGGGTAATACACTGTGTGACCAAGAGTCAACACAACGTGACTCGCATAACAAACACAAGTTACGTGACACAGTGCAGTTATTTCAACCCTATTTTAACCCAAAGTATGATCTTGTCCTACACCTAACAAGGTAGTTTTGGTACCTAAACCTAACCAAGTAGTCTTGGTGCATAAACATAACCACATAGTTTTGGTGCCTAAATGTAACTGCGAGTCTGCAAACGCAAACAGTCTAGAAGTATAATATATCCTCTGCCATCAAGCTTTATTATGAAAGTCTAACCAGACAATGCATATTAAGTTTCATGTTACACTATGTGTGATAAACGGATGACAGAATAAGGTTGAACTCCATGCCCATAAATCTATCTAGTGCCCTTTATAATCTTTTGACTTTACGAAACACCATCAATAGACGTCTTTCAGTGACGGTTGAACTGAATGGCACTCGATCGAGCTCTCACGTCATGTATGTCATTGTTTGCTGCACTATGCTGCATTCTCCCACAATAGTGCATTCAGAAATGAAGAGAAAGTACTTCTCAGTTTTGGCACACTGTAGACTCAGCTCGCCACTGCAACCAGCGCCTGGGGGGAACCTCATTTTCCTTTTTTGTACTGAGACATTCAGCCTCTTCTTCTCCTTCATCTGAATTTTGAAAATGATTGTAGGCCTAGCAGCCTAAAACTTTGACTTTCTAAATTTAAAATCTTTTCTCATTGTCCTACCCTATTTCGTATAACTTCATCTTCTTTTTCAGCGTCAGCACAATCTTTATGTGTTCTTTTTTCTCATCTTCTCTCCTATCCTTCATTTTTTTTCCCATTGTCTGTTTTGCTGTTCTCCATTATTCTTCACTTTTATATCTCCATTGCAGATATTTCCTCTGGCCAGTTCCGCTCTGCAGACTTTGACACGGGTACTCATTAAGTCAAGGAGGGCTCAGGACATTTCCACTGTGAAATCAGCAAATGTTTGAGGGCTTCCCATTTGATTTTGAGCCAAATATGTTAATTCGGTCTGACAGAATTGTTCAACTTTGTTTCAAATTCTCCTTCCCCTGCTTTTCGTCTGATTGAACTGCAGATTTAGATCCAAGCAGGCCATGTTGAAAGCTATCAACCGAGAAAGGCTCGTTATTTAACCCTTTTTCAGAACACTTAAAGGGATATTCCGGTGTAAGTTTAATCCATGGTCTAACACACCTTGACACCGAGTAAGACTCCCCCTCGAGAGGTCAAGTTTGCTGACCGCTAGTTTAGCTAGTTTTAGGGTGAGTTGAGCTGTGTTTTTAATACAAATCTGGCTAAGCTAGCAGATGTTTGATGCTTCGTACTGTGTGCTGGGACTGTACATGTACTGTTGCTGAAGTTTGGTGCTGTTCTGACCATTATTTGTGGCTTTTTGATGGCGGTTTCTAAATGGAGGCGTAAGCTGGCAGTGTATTGTTTTCGTGCGGTCTTTTCTGAGGTTGCTAAAACTAGCTAAGCTAGCGGTCAGCTAACTTGACCTCTCGAGGGGGAGTCTTACTCTGTGTCAAGGTGTGTTAGACCATGGATTAAATTTACACCGGAATATCCCTTTAAACATACAGCCCACAATATGTATGTACTGATGTAAGTTGAAAAAAAAGGATGATTTCGTTCCATTTAGTAAGTGATGGTGGATGTGTAAGTTGGATTACCTTTAGGTACAAGGCACATGTTCATCAGGATGACATATGTCCACCTACCCACAGTACATCTGGTGTCCTCTTCATCACAGTAGCCTTGTTGTGGCTGATTGAATGGTGGTGTGAAAAACAGAGAGCGTGTGTCTTCGATGAAGTTTTGTTTTCTCCCTTTTTCTCCCTGCTCCTCCGGGGATGCTGGGGGAGGTGTTGTGCTTGTTGATGTGTACGGTGTTGCTGTGTATCGTATACAATGCCTGTTTTTTTTCTCCCCTTGCACATTTGTCAGGCAAGCAGAAATGCTTGCTTTCAGTAGGTGGAAGTGCTAAGGATTTTACACCCAGAAAAAAGCAAATAGAAAAACAAGAAAAGGGAAAAAAAACAAAAAAAACACGCCCACTTCTCAAACTTGGCTGCCCTTGAGATTTTTCCTGCTGCATACTGGCACAGTGGGACAAAATCTCAGAGGAGCAACTCCTGCTTTGTCTTTCACCATTCGACAACCACCGGAAGAGGGTTGTGCATGCAGATAAGTCATGAATATTCATTTCAACTTGCAACATTTAACGTGCTCGCTGCACTTGTACAGCGAAGTTGACCGACGTGCATTCTATATAACATACTACATCCAATGAACGGCATAGTAATTTGTGCAGACGGGATAAAACCTCTGGTCTCTTGAGTCCCATAGATACCCACTCGGCTATGACAGCCTGCTCCAAATGCTGTTTATGTCTCTGTTTCATGAACAGAAATGATCCTGGAGCAACATCAAGTATGATGTTCCAGCCAGCGTAGGTCGTAAACTTGTGACGCCGTAACAGTGTGATTGGTCACCTGCAGTGATGGTCCTGAAACAACGTACATTATTATTATTATTTCATTTTATTGTATTTTATAGCTACTTAAACACTTTATTGTACATAGTATTTTATTGTTTCTGTATTTGCCTTGTATTCTGATTGTGCTGCTATGATAACCTAATTTTCCCTCTGGGATTAATAAAGTTATCTATCTACAATTTGATTTTTATGTCAATATCAGATACACCAGGTCATATAACGGCATCTGTATTTAATTGAAACTGTCTCATATGAAGTTAAAATGTTCTTTATAGTGCATTTCAGTTGGAGCTAAAATATGAATGACATAATTTCACATGATAATAATATTGTGGTCGTTATGCTAGAAGAAGCTCTTCATGTTGTCATTATGATACGCACAAACAACCTGTTTAATATCATTTCAAACGACCAACAGCTTAATATCCAGTACGTGGATTTCTTAGGAGACATAATGTGTTCATTTTCTTTTTTTTACTCGCGCCTCGGTCTTCTTCTCCCAGTCTGTGGGTCCTGCTCCTCGCGGCAGCCAATCCGTAAGCAAACGTGATTCCCTCAGACCCTTTTAAAATCTCCTGATAGGTGCAGGCATTAACACAAACTGAGAACACAAAGGCCACAGCCTCCTGTATTATCTCCCTCTCACAGAGCGGGGACGCAGGACATTAATCACTGCAGAGTCACACCTCAACACACACACACACACACACACACTCTAGTGCTTTATGGCAAGGGCTGTTTCAGTCAAACATACAGTATATAACCGATGTCTTGGTCACTATTAGTATTTGTTCAATTGATTTGACCTTCTTGACAGGACATTATAACCCAAAGCTCTAATGGCGTCTAGTTAAAACTGAATTAATATTTCATCGCCGACGTAATTACTAATGAAACAAGGACAAAGGGCGAGAGCAAAGTCATCAACTCCTGGGGGGAAACCTTACGCACGCATTCTCATTCTTTTCAATACGATTCAATTCGTCAATACCGGAAACGTGTCACGCAGATAAGTGTTTTCTCTGTTAAATATGAATACAGAAGGCTTGTTTTGTTGTAGTGACAGGTGTACGAATACATGGATTTTGTTGGCCATGCAGTATTTAAGGCATATTTCACATAGAGGATGGATGCCCTTTTCATAATTTATCACAATTTTACATAATGACGCCATTTCATGTTTAATGCAGTCGTGACAGTTTTTCTTTCTCTTTCTTTTTCCTCGGCACCCGCCGCTCCTCCTGTCACAGATCAACCGAGAGATTCATCACCGAAGGACCGTTAATTGCGCAAAGTAACTCAACAATGGCGAGCGGGCGCGTGGGGTTCCTTGAGATGCGTTCACGAAAAAACCTGGTGTAATTATACGGGCAGACTGCTGACTTTAGGTAAAATGATGAGAAATGAGCTTCTGATGGAGACCTTGCCTGAAGCTGCTCGGCGAATTTATGTCCTCTCCCGTTCCCCCGGCCCCCTCTGTGGTGCGAGGTGGGAGAGAACAGAGGGGGGAGAAAACAGGAAGAGGAGGAGAGACGAGGGGAGGGGGAGGGGGAGGCGGAAAAAAAAAAAAAGGACAAACGCACTAGATTTTAATAAGGAGTTGTCACAGCAGATCGTCTGGCCCTATATCAAGCGCGCAGAAGCTATGGGAGATCCGCCAACGGGGGCCCTGAACACAGCTCTGCTCCGCCGGGGCTCCCTCGGGACTCACGGTCACGAGATAAAACTCCACAGCAGGGCTGCGCCGTCCCGTGCGGCTGAGGCAAACACTTTATCTCTGCGCTGACCCCGTCAACTTTAACCATCATAATGCTGCGCTACCACTGATCCCCGACTCCTGGCCCCCGAAGAGGACCCCTGACCCTCGGCCCCCGGAAGGAACCCCATTCTTTTATTGTCAATTTTATAAATCCTCAGAAATCCCTCATACCTCACCTTTGACCACAGGACCCCGTTATTTCACTTCAGTCTGAGTCTTTTCTTTGTTTCTCCACACTTTTCTTATCCCCGATGCTCGATTTGCGACTCAAAGGTATAGCTTCCCATCATCACCTTTTGTTCATAGACGGTATTAATCTGTTGTCATTAAGAACACAGCGGTACGCAAACACCGTCTGAGCTCCTCTCAAGGTGGTAAATCAAAATGTTTTCATCACGACGGTGTTTGCGAAGCTTGATTAAACATTTCTCACTTCTGTCTCCATCTGCCGCCGCGAGGACATTTAGGAACTTTACAGACTTTGCAGACTGTAAACCAGACATAGCAAATAGTAAATTAAGTGAACCGTTTGATTGAGCAAGGGGGTTTTAGGAATGTACATCCACCCTCCAAAACTCCTTCTTTGCCTCTGCCTCGTCTCCCTCCAAGGTTCAGTCGCACGCCGCCGCCGAGTCTTCGCTGATCACGCGGTTTCACTTTTTTCCTCAATGTATCGCGGATTGTCAGGGGAAATCACGGTCGCGGCACATGCAGAATACAGAGGCTCCTCCGCGATGTGAGAAATAAAGTCATTGTCGACTTCAGAAAAGGGTGGAGTTGATTGATGTGCTCTGTGTGATTCGCCGACCCACGGAGCCTCGGCGCCGCCGACAAAAGCACCTAATGGGTTTGTTTGTGCTGCGGGTAATAGGCTACAATGCATTTGACTGCACGGGAACGTATCTCGTGGAGGTGTTAAGTCATGTCGCCTAATCAACACGTTCATATCCAAACGTAATGTAAAAGCAGACGGAAGTGATCAAACGTGCGACGCCGGCTGCCGTTCAGAAGTGGAGATTTTGCAGTCGAGGACTGTGATGTTGTCGCTCCACTCTGATGCTCTACATAGATAATGACTTGCAGCTTCCTACCTTGCCGCTATCCTGTGGATTTGAGCATTACACGGCGGCATAAACAAGCAGACAAACTAAAAGTCTCAGTGGCAAAGACACAAGTAGCATGATGGTATCCTGTGGCAGAAAGCCACGGAGGCATTTACACAGCAAAACTCAATTTGTTTCGACGTCTTCGCTACGTAAAATGGATTCACTAATGGAGGTGCCAGAATTCAAATTAAACCGAGCTGGTTCTGACCCCGGAGAGTCCAGTAAGGGGGAATCCATCGGCTTCCGGACAGGAGTGGATGGTGAAGATAAGCTCCTGTGAAGGATCCGTGCTAATTCATGGTTCATCATCGCAATAACTTGGAAATTGCGGGCAGGAAGTTCGCTAACAAGCTTCAAGCACCACATATTTCACAAGTATGCATAATTGAATTCCGCTGTATCTCTTTCTGCAGTGACTTTGACTCAGAAAAGGTTATGGCGGCTTGAGTGTGATTTTGACACAGCAGACAATGGTTTGGGTCTAGGCGTCTTAAGCTTAACAAAAGTACTTTTAGGTGCCTGAATTTGGCAGCTGTAGCTACGGTGATCATCCACTCATCGCAGGGTTGGTGGTTCCGTCCCCAGCAATTCCAGTCCACATGTTGTAGGTGTCCCTGAGAGAGACAGCGAACCCTGAAACTGCTCCATTATTAAGCCAGTACCTTCCAAAGTAGCTTCCCCTGATCGGTGAGTGTGAACGAGAGAGACATTGTAAAGCCCTTTGGATCTAACTGCAGCTCATTTAAATTTAACCACACTTAAAGTATAAGTAGCCCGGGAACCAGACGAATCTGCAAGCTCATGTTTTATTTGCTCCGGCAGATAAGTTTTGTCCTCCTCCCATTCAGACTGATTTCCATCCGTGCCAAACCAAGCTGGGCCAATCACAATTGTTTATCTAGTTCAGAGCCACAGTACTTTTACACATTATTCTGTGAATTCAGGGTTTATTTTGTATATTTTTACCTAACCAAACTAACCGAGACAGTTTTGGTGATTTTTATTATGCGTCTATCAAGTTTGAATGAAGCGTGTCTTACGGTGATCTGCGAGGTAAAATTGCCGTTTTTGTAAATGGAGTCTGGTGGCCTTGGGGAGCCCAGTACAGCAGCTGTTTCTGGTTATCCAAAAAGGGTCTTTGTCTTGAACAAAAATGGATCCTTTCCATAATGTTGTCAGGCACACAGAATAACAATCTACTTAATCTGAGCCACAGTTTCAGTTGACATATTTTGACAGGCGCAGTTGCCCCCATGCATTAGCAGCCATTTCAGCCTGCATACCAATTCAAAAACTGTTCTGTACCAGTTATTTAGATACCAATTATGTAAGCATGCACAGTATGTATGTTCAAAGATATACCAATGCTGCACTTGGCTACAGTCACAGCTCCTCTCAGCATGCTTGAGTCTGTCGACATTTTTCTGTCGCTCTGATTGGTTGTTCGCTCGATCCAATTGCATCCAGAGGCGTTATGGTGTTCGCCCATTCGTTACGCTCCTTGGAAATCAAAAAATGAACTGAGAGGTTTCTAGACTAATTGGCACTGGAGAACTGCCAGGCTGCCATAGAGGTGGCAAATTGGAAATATACTTGAGTTGCCTGTGGAGTTTTGGTATTGGGTAAAGATCTTAACGACACGCTCGCAAAAATCATCGAGATAACGGAGATCTTTGTCCAGTGTTAATGCTTAACACTCAGAGGCAAACTTCCCCGAGCCTAACTAGCAATCTTTATGACATCTGATGTTGCCTGGAGACTGAACTGTCAGAGTAATTATCAAGGACAAACGGCAAACGCAGATTGTCGGTCAAACAATAGGGAACCAGTCTTTTTAAATCATTAGCTCGGAGAGCAAACGGCCGTGAGACACAAAACAGAAGGGGCCATGTTATTTCACTCAGGAAATATTTACAGATGCTTACTCAATATTAACCACACTGATACTAATATGATGAATTTGTGCTGCTTAATGCTTTCTAATATCATGGTTTTGGACATAATGCTGTTAAATGTGCGACAGCACAGCTTTTGCATGTAATCCAGTGTGGCCCGGCTACGGAGCTGATTCGTTCAAAAGCAGATGCTAAGACAGGATTCATCCATCCAGCCACAATCCCCAGGCTCAGCCACCACACACTGTAATCCCAGAGAAAAATCTCATTGTTATATACTGTTATACACTTCAGGCTATAGTGTGCAAGATGTAGAGGCGAGACAATGAGGTACAGTGTATGCTCTCCCTCTGCGGACCAACCTCCTGTAGAGCTCTCGTCTGCCTGTAGCTGCTGTTCTCTATTCCATCTTCCATATATTTTGTCGCCGGAACAAACCCCGCGGGATGTAAAAAAAAAAACGTTCAAACAAACGCACATTGTTACGTGTGGCGGCCGTGATCATACGCTGACCCGAATCTTTAATGGGATAGGCGTTTAACGCGACCCGCCGTTGTCAATCAAGAGCAGCGTCTCCAGCACCAAGTGTGCCTGACACAACGTTGAACTCCCCGCGCTCGCTCCCCGGCAAAGTGCCTCGGTGTAATGCAGTTGCGTAATACACATGATGAAAAAGATGGAACGGGAAAGCATCGAGAGGCTATTTGGGAAAAGGTCGCGTGGTAAAATCAACCAGCAGTTATTCCCCAGACAGCAGCTACTGTTCTGCTCCTTTCATCCTGCTAATATCTGGGAGAGGACGGTGCAGAGAGACACTCAGTCATCCGACCTCGGCGTGGGCGAGCGGGGCATCAATTAGTGTTGGAATTTTCACTTTACAGCAACTTTATTTAAGTCAGTTTTTCGTTCTGTGTCCTCCCTTATCTTCTTCAAACTTTTATATTTGGCTGTTAGACCAATTAGGTGTTATTTATGTAACACCTGCAGCACTGGTACAGCAGGAAGTGAGTGTGTACCTTGGAGTACTATCAGTGTCCCCTCGCATCATAGATCTCTGTTAGGTTCACTGTGAATTATTACGTTAAAGCATATGTTTTCAGCAGGGGCCGGGGCCCGGCGCCGCGTCCTGCTATAAATCAGAAAGCCTTGGAAGGCAATGGCAAAAAAGTTGCATATTGTTAAAATTCAGGTGCATTATTTATGATGTAGAATTCCTCAGTGATGCAGTGTGTGTTAATAAACCAGAGGGTATGATCATTTCAACTGTAGTTATTTTTCTCTTCAGAAACCACAGAGCGGTACAAGAGGCGTCCCGTGTACACCATCTATCAAAGCAAACGAATTAGAACATAACCCCCCCAATTACACTGCTTGAGTTAGCGTTAGCCTTCCCTAGCCCAGATGCAAACCTCGCACGTGTCGCAAATGCATCATCACGAGGCGGACTTGTCTGCTCGCTCTGCTTTGCGCCGCGCGCTAAAAATGTCTCATGATATGTTGGTGCTGTTTTCGCACAAATGGCTGGAAGTGCTCTCCGGAAACAGCGCGCCGGATCCCAAGTGAACCAGCTGGCGCTATGGCCTCATTGACGTGCCTATTACTGCTTCTTCTGTTACTCTTGCCGCTGCTGGGGCTGTTTTATGTTTTCTCCAGGACCGGGCCAGTGTTACAGTATCATGGTGCATTATGGGCCGGGGGAATTGGGGCTCAATAAGATGGAGTGCCGTTTTTTTGCAGTCAGTTCACCAGGGTTTTTCACAGTCATGGCTCAACAAGGGGACAACTGATGAACGAACAGAAGCGGTTGCACCATGGCTATAATTAGGCCTGGGCGATAAAAAAATAGCAATGTGTATCGGCGATAGAACCGTCAATAGCAATAAGAAAATAGTCCCATAAAATAAGTCTGTGAATATTCTCATTCATCCAGGTCATAGTTATCTCAAGGAAATTGAATCGAACGCAACTGGATTTGGTTTTTGTCTTGAAGACGTTTCACCTCTCATCCAAGAGGCTTCATCAGTTCAAATGGCCCAACACAGGAGAGCCAACTCCTCAGGCCTAGACTCTGCTGTCCCATTACACCTCAAGGAAAAAGCTCACTCCTTTGATGACAATAATGTTCACATCTTGGACAGAGAGGATAGATGGTTTGAAAGAGGAGTAAAGGAAGCCATCTATGCAAAAATTGAAAAACCATCTCTAAACAGAGGAGGGGGTCTGCAACACCACCTATCTCCAATTTACAATGCTGCCCTTTCATGTCTTCCCAGGAGATTCAACAACTTAGCCTCTAAGAACAACGGCTGTGCACAAAGGGCCTCATGTGACTCCAACGACTGTCGTTACAACACAATAGAGCACTAACGAAGTCGAAACCAACTTTCCACCATCCCCAACGACCATACTAACGACTGTCGTTGGCAATAATGGAGCACATACGACCCATAGGCATCAGTGGCCTTGTGACCGCCTCCTAAGAGGTTAAATAGCTGGACCTCCACACCGGCTAGTTGGACTAGTCCCAGCCTAGTCAAGCGAGCAGGAACTGATGAAGCCTCTTGGATGAGAGGTGAAACGTCTTCAAGACAAAAACCAAATCCAGTTGCGTTCGATTCAATTTCCTTGAGAGTCCCATAAAATGTTAGATAGTTTCACTAAGCCCTGACACGTGACACGCGTACAACCAATCCTGTAACAGATGTGTAGTTCGGTTGCACCATCGCCGTGTGACTGACAACAACGGAAGACCATGTCAGACGTTGTACTAAGGACCGCAGTTCCCACAAGACCAGCCGTGCTTCGCCTGTAAAACTATTGACTCACACTGAAGCAATGTCTGCTCTTCTTGTGCTCTGATTGCAGCCGTGCCTGCAAACACACCGACCCCTTCGGCCTCTGTCCCGGACTTCCACTGCTCCTCTCGTAGCCGCTCATCATCCGGAAGCCGCGCTTCGCTGCCGGAGTGCATCCAGGCTAATGTCTTATGTGAACTGGGTATTTTCACTGTGGGAAAATGCCCAGTTCACATAAGACATTATTTTATTTGTACATGCTTCCATTGGAAGCTCACGTGTGAAAATAGCCAGTCGCGTTGTGAAAATGTGTGAAAACTAGGAATTTACATGTGAGGGAGCAAATGATCTGTGACTTAGGTATTCACTGTGTTCACATGTGGAAATTCTAATCTACATGTAAAAAAAAAAAGCCAATCGTGGGTGGGCTGGGGATCAGGAGGTTGGTTGCTCATTGCAGGGTTGGTGGTCCGATCCCCCGGCTCTGGCTGCATGTCAAAGTGTCTTTCATCTCGTTACCGTTCCCCATATCAATGCCGATGGCTGCTCCATCTGTGTGACTGTTTATGTAAATGGCTGAGCTGTACTATAGGAATATAGAAGCGGGGGGGGCGTTTGGTTGGGAAGCACTGGATTAGTCCTGATGAGCAGGTCAGCGCCTCTGCCATCAGTGTATGAAATGTGCATGTGAGTGAGTCGATGTGGCAAGTCGCAAAGTGCTTTGAATGGGCTGTAGACCAGAAAAACGCAGTATAGTTTGCATATGAGTGTTTGTAATTTACATGTGAAAATGTACGTTTCACATTTCTATATGAAAAAAAGACAATTGCATTTTTAATGTTCACATGTGAAAGCAGCGGCTGTGATTTTCACATGTGCTGAGGTGTTTTGACATTTTCATAAAGGTTGTATACAGACAACAATGCAAGTGAAATATGTTAACAGAGGAACAACAAACAGAACATGTTAACAACCCATTATCAGTCATTTTAGCTACTAGGGGGTTTCAGGCAGAAGCAGACATTCAGGTTTTCATAATTTTTTATTTTTTTTACACTGATTTTCACATTTTATTCCATATCAACATTCAGTTTTCTAGCAGCAGAGGAAACCCAAGTGCTGATGACGAAGCAGCCGAACGGGAGCGAGATACACAAACAACCAGTGGCAACCTCCCCCTCCAAATTTAGCATGGGTGGTACAGTCCAATGAGACTCATTAGCAGCAGCTGTAGTTTATGATGCAATTAGTAGGACCTAAAGACAAGTGTGTTTCCAATATGTTCAAATTCAACCCTTTCTGAAGAAGGAAGTCATTTGGTTGGCAGAATAGAATGTTGGCGTACATTTTTGTCTCCTGGTGTTTCAACAAATCCTTGAAGCTACTTCTCTTTGTTTTGCTGATCACAGATGTTTTTCTTTTTTTGTTTTATTCCAATATAATTGATAAACGCGTCCAATACGTGAAAATGATGCTTCATATGTCTTGGATCTTTTGACCAAAAAAGTTAGCACTATATCTCTGACTGTTCAGTTTTTCTCATGCCCTTGGTGTTTTGTCTCTAGACTGTGGAATTGCCTAGTTAAAGGGTAACTCCACCAATTTTACACATTAAAGTGTAAAGAGTGTTACTACTTATGTCAAATAAGTAGTGTAAAGCCTTTTGTGGCTGCAGAGGAAGCTGTATGTGATCTGCTAAAATGCCTCCAGTGATGTCACTCTAAGTGATGGCTAAGTTGCATTGTGGGTAATGTAGGCACCAGGTTTTGAAAAGCAGTCGTATATCACTGTTGGACCGGTTATGGAACTAATGATCAAATCGATACAGCAGAAACAGAGTTATTCCACACATTCATCTTCCTTTTCAAAACATGGAGTCTACATTACCCATAATGCAACTTAGCCTATGAGTGACATCGTTGGAGGCAGTTTATCAGACTACATGCAGCTTCCTCTGGAGCCACAAAGGACTTTATAGTACTTTTTTCACATATGCAATATGTGCTCCTCAACGCCTGTAAACACACTTGAATGTGTAAAATTGTTGGAGTGACCCTTTAAGACGGGATGTGTCACAGTGTTGACACAAAAACACATCTCCATCTTCGCTGTGTGGGGTCTGCGTGAGTAACTCCATGCCCCTGTGTCGGTATGTATATTGGTATTGTCCGTTGTTTGGTTCCACGCGTGGTTTTATAAGCCTTGTCCGAAAAACAAATTGCCCACCGCGCTGGTCAACAGCCTTCACACACTTGACCACAGAATTGAATCAACACCTCTATGACAAGAGTGTCAACAAAAAAACTCAATACGATAAGCCTCGTGAAGGCAGGATTTATTACAGCCTCGGCTGTATTGGATGTAGCTGAGTGCATCTAATAAAAACGACAAGTCGGTACACGGTAAGAAAATAAAAGCATGCAAAGCGAAGGGTGCAGGGGCTGCTCACCTGACAATCCAGGGCGCGCATTCCTCCGCGCAGCGCCTGCCGTATAAAAACCCGAAGGTCCACCGAGATAGCGGCAGCCGTATCATGGGTCTGCGGCGTGTATTTATGTGGCTGTCAGTTTTCAACAACATCGTCAAAACTCTGGGCAGCTCTCTGCCCCGCCACGGGCTCAGACACACTGTACACAGCCTGACTCACGGAGGAAAACATCTCCACTCTCCGTCGTCCTTGACCTCCTTCGCCGTCTTTGTTCGAGCGGCTGTATGCTCGCTTTTAAATGCGCGCCCGTGCGTGGGGGTGTTCAAACTTTTACCGCTAATGTAGAACATTAGTAAGCTTCACTCTCACATCATTCCTTCCAAACACGCGCCTGCACGTGACATTTCAGTACATGCCGGGTTTACATGTGTTCCCCCGGGTGAAGAGATTACAGTCCAGCGACACAAAGGAATTCAGAATGTCTAATGATGAGTTATAAAAATAACAAAGTTGTTTCGAATGGCACGCGTTATTGTACTGCGATGATAAAATCCCAAATTATAATTCATGAAGAGAAAAGAAAAATCCATTTAATTCCACGAGACCTTTAAAGACCTCCCATTAAATGAATCGCAAATGCCTCGAGCGCAACCTCATCAAATAAACGATGAACGTTATTTACATACAAATCATTATTTGCGCTTCCGTCGCGCACATGCACACCCTCCCCCCCCTTCCTCCCTCCCCCGCACACAGAATCACTCCTTGCACAAGCGCTGTCCTTCACGATCCATTCTGCCGGGTCACCCTCCGCTTGCCATTATTGGTTTTTGTTTCTTGTTACCCATTCATTGCCTTGCACAGTGTTGATACTTTTCTTTCTTTTTTTTTTTTTTTTTACCTGAATGATTTCGCCTTGTCCAGAATAATGACTGCGCACAAAGGAGCGATGCCTCTACATGCATGGCGGCTCCAATGACGGGGTTGACGGACCAGCCGAATTGAATTCTGAGTGTCTGATCTCCTTCTATCTGCGGCTCTACTTCTGTATTACACTTCTGACATTCTCTCCTCTTTTCCTTAATGCATATTTTGAAATGTCTCACACGCAAATAGATTGTATTTTTTTTTTTTTACAATAACCATCTCATATCAAACGACGTCCTACACAATTCACCAGTTAAAACTCGCTCTCGCTGGATTCACAAGTAATATAGTGACTTTTTCCTACTTCTCTAGCCTGTATCATTTTAGCACATCATGTGGCGGGAGAAGGAGAGGTTTTCAGGGGTAAGCCTTGGTCACGTTATCCCAGCGGTAGCTATATTTAAATGTAAGCATGCTAAGGAATGTCATTCAACTTAGTAAGGAAATTCAATACATAGTTCTTGAGGACGTAGTCACATAATAGAGGCATCAATAATAAATGTTCAGTGGATATAAAATAGTCAGTGATTTGCTTCAATATCTTTAGCCCTATTGAAGGAAAGCTTTAAAAGTCTCAATTGAAATCGAAAATGTTATTATATGAAGCTTTGTCCTCTCTGAGGTAGCCCAGTAGCTTTTGTATTGGAACCAGTCATGAACTGTGTCTCTGAACGAGCCCAGAGATTATAGGCTCTGCAACGATTCTGTTTTCTGGCACAATGCAGCCACCTTTTACACTGGTCAAGGAATTGGCATTCCAATGAAATGGGACATAATAAAGCAGTTTTTGTTGCTTCCAAGAGACTATTTTATCAGTTCAGGACAGCCTCAGTGAGGGGAAAGTAGAGAATAATCTGGGAACTACTATTCAGGAACCCTCCAACTGGTCTTAAACATCCAGGTTGAGCCTGGCTCCCTAAATCACCATTAAGGCACGAATGAAGGCATTAAAGGAGGCCTGTTCTACGTTTATCTTTTTTTTTTCCCTATCTCGCAGCATTTTACATATGCTCTTGTGTGCATGTGCATATAAAAGATCTTGTCCGCACCATCAGAAGCTCCTCTCTCCCACCGAAAACACTGCTCCTGAAAATCAGTAGGTCCTGCCTTTAATTCTGTGACTTTCTGACATCACACTATGTCACCATGTCACACGTTTGCATAATTTACACCGAGCAGCTACAACGGATTTGGCACATTATGCTCTGTTGTTGTTGTTGTTAGCAGTGCTGGGTCAGGCATGTGTGAGCTGACCAATCAGGGCAAACTTTGTAATCGGGAGGAGGGGCCTTAAAGAGACATGAGCTAAAACAGAGCGTTTCAGACAGAGGATGAAAACAGTGGCATTAAACAGGGCATTAAAGCGTGTAAACCTATTCTAGTAGTCACCCAAAATAAAAGTATGAACCTGAAAATTAATATAATATGTCTCCAAAGACCAAAGTTTTTTTTTTTCTTTTTTCCTGGATTTAGTTCTGTTCCTGAGATAATTTAGCTGATCAAAGCCTGGAGGTGGGAAGCATAATAAAAAGTATGTCCGAGCCTAATGGGGCTCAAGGTTTCCAACCCAGAATTTTTTTTTCTAGCAGAGCAGATCATTTCCTGTATTCTGCTGCATTTTCAAAGGTGGTTTTAAACTTTTATCAGGATATATGAGCATGAGAAAAAAAAACCTATGGGTACATTTTCTAATTTCATCCTGGAGTGTTTGGGCCCAGATCACATATTTGAGGATGTTAAAAAGGAACAGTCGGTACAGACGTTGCCTGGATGACTAATCCAGAGCCGTCTTTATTTAATAACCACTCTTTTATTTAAATTGAGGATCTCTGTATGTTGCATGTAACTGCACTTTCTGTTCAGTTCATTCCTCTGATGTTTTCAAACTCAGAGTGAAGTAGAGAGGCCACTGTGGTATAATAGCCCCTGTGCATTCCCCTATAATCTACATTCATCTTCCAGTCAGTCCCACTACCATGAAGGCTCACTAGTGAGTGTATTTGAGAAAATCCATCAACTTAGCTGTCTAACATTACAACTTGGAGGCATTTAGTTAAATATCAAGATGTGCTATTTGGTAAGTTAACAATTTCCTGAACATTTTGTGGTGACAGTGAGTGACTGAACTTAAAACTCAAAATAACTAGAAGTTATTTTGAGTGGAATGGATTTGATGATAAAGCTGTGACACAAGTGCATAGACACGGGTGTTAAGGGCAAGGGTCTGAAATAAAAAAAATTTGGGGTTGGGGTCCAAACTGTTACGCCCCTTCGAAGTTGTCTGAACTTAACCAAATCTTAACCAGAGGCGTGTTTCCCAGCAACGTCATCAGTGAGATGTGAGCACACGTGGGAGGTAGAAAACAAACAGAAACGCCTGAGCACTCGTGAGAGAATCAAAATGTGAAGTTGTTTATACTTTGCGAAGTAAGGAGCGGAAAATGTTCATTATCCCAAAAAAAGAAACCTCCTCCACAGTGCCGAATTAGCTGTTAGCACGGAGCCATGGATTTTTATGGTAAGCGCTGGATGGTTTTGTGCTAAAACTGCAGGAGCAAACAGCCATCGCAAGGTAAGACGGCTCACACTGTTACCGTGTGTTTAATGAAGAGGTTCGAGAGGCTCCGTGATCAATGCCTCGCTGATCAGTCTGAAGCGTGTTTGGAGTTCCAGTGTGCGACCTGCCGACAGCCGGTAGAGGTGCAAAGTGATTGATTTGGATGGGGAGCACATCACGCTGCTATTCTTACAATTTTACAGAGACGAATAATCAAGGAAGTACACAGAGTCTCTTTTCTTGATCTTGTGTGGCTGACAAATACTTATCAGATCCTCTGTTCTGACACTGTGTCTTATCGGTGACACTGTGCCTGTGCTTATACACGTAATATAGTTTTACACTAATACATCTGGCATGTATGGTTTTCATGCTGGCGTTATTTTAAAATGTTTCTATCTAATGCTACGCTAACCCATGCTGCTGTTCACGCTATCGGTTAATGTACCGCTCATTTCCGACTACCTGTGGAGCTTAATTGGTTTGGTCAGTGTGAGTTTACATTGCTGCTATTAGCTCACTGGAATGCAGGCCGGTTTCATGTTAGCCAGCCAGAGCTAACAGTTGGTTATCAAAGGTGGCATGTTGTCAAAAATATGTACCTTGGGAAATGCCAGGGTGTTGCATACATATTTACACCCAAACAGTAATTTCAGATAGCTGTGTCCCAGCCTGGTGATGTTTTTTCAGCCAACCAAGGATTAAGAATGTTGACATCATCTTCCGGTAATAATGGTCATAATGAAAAATGGCCAATCAATAGTGGCAACAGTGGATGAGATTGATTCAGCTGCACAATTTGTTGTTAGTCAAAACAACAACACTTAATGTCTTAATTTTCTTTAATAACTTAAGTTAATTGGTCCTAGCAACTGCTACCATTGTTGCTCTGGCAACCTGGACTTTCCTCCCGTGGACTAGTGTTTGCATCAGGATGGTACCCAAGAGTCAAAGGTGGTTTTGTTTTTAAGTTATATAACGCAAGTAAGTTATCAGCGTAAGTGACGTGGCTAAATAGTTATTTTAACCCAAAGTATGATGTTTTCCTAAACCTAACCAAGCTTGTTTTGGTGCCTAATCCTAACATTACTGCGACCAAAAGACATAATATATGATAACATTTGAAGTTCTTGTCAATAAGCTTGTTTTGAAAGTCTTACTGGGCACAGCGTATTGATAACTGCTAACTTGACCACAAAACCTTTCACGTGCAAAACTGACACTAGAGGATAGGTTAAGTGTCATCATTTGAAGGTTAAGCCCACTGACCAAACTGCTGTATTTTCTAAGTCTCGGGAGTGAGAACTGTGTAGTCTGTGTCAACTTAAACTGATGTCGGATTGGAAGGATACATCACTCACTACTTCTTGATTCAGGCAAAAAAAACAAAACAACCCAAAAAACAAGTTTTCAATCAGCTACCATTAGTAAAACAAAATGGCATCAAGTTAGATCATAAGTCTATGTTTTTTTTTCTTGTATATCTGTGGGTAGTCGGGGTGGGATTCACAGTACACTATGTCTTTCCAGATGGTCACAATGTCAGATCAGGTGGTCGCGGTCCCTGCTGTGACTTGGCAGAGACGCGTCGTACTACATGTCGAACCCCATTACAATCGTAGCTTGCGGTCTTTCACGTCCTGCATGACGTGCAAAGGTGACGAGGCAGGGGTGGTCAAAGACGGAATCTGGGACCGGGAATGTCATCGACCATGGTGTCCAAAGCATCGCTGAGTAGCCTACGTTGTCGATGCTTTTGAACTAGAAGAAAGAATGCAAAAAGTCTGACTGGACTGGAGTTTCTGACACTCATTTTCTTCTAAAGTTGAAAGTTCCTGTTTTCACTTAGTCTGCGTGAATGCGCTTTTCCGCTGACTGATGCTTTGCAAACAGTCGACGTTCAGAAGAATGTCATACGTCCAATGTGTGGATTTTTTTTTTATGCATTATTTTTATACAATTGTGTGTGGTTCTGGTGTACAGCTGACCCGAGCATAATGTTATTTCAGGGGAATTGTATCAGTTGAAAGCATTCCTTACGGCAATTACGAAGAAGCCGTTAAATCCATTAAATCATGTATTGTACCCTTGGTGCTGTACTTGGCAAACATCATGTCCAGACAGAACGTTCAAGGACAAACACCTGAGCACTGCTTGCTTTCTTTTTATATTTATATATATATTCAGCACTGATGAAGAATTGAGAGGTGGAGAAATCTTGTATTTTTCTGTGCACACCTTTTTTTTCACATTTAATGGCATACAAGAATATGCAACAATAGAAAGTATCCAAGTTTGTGTGTTGTCGTTTATTATATGTTTTCATTTAGAACAAAGAAGAAAATCTATTGTCAGGTGTGTGTGTGTGTGTGTGTGTGTGTGTGTGTGTGTGTGTGTGTGTAGTGCACCCACCCTAAGGATAAAGGGTGTAATGTTCAGCCTCAGGCAGCTCAAAGTGGTTGCTGTGCTTGGCACCTGGGACCCCTGTCTCTCTGCAGGAATTGGCATGGAGCCGGCAGCTCCTCTAAGAGCCAGGTGTTGTTTTATTTATCTGAAAGCACAAGTGACCTTTCTAGAAGAACGCCGCAGTGAGACCTGCCTCAGAGGGCTGTCTGCGCTCCCCTCTCTTCTCTTCTGTCACATACCTCCCAGTGAAGGGTGAGATCGAGCGCCATCAGCGAGGCCCGTCTCCACTGTCAGAGAAACAGAGCCGGCGCGAGCCTTTGTATTTTGTCCGGCTATGATGGTGTCTGCCTCCTTTAAGTTTCGACTCAAGTTTGAGTGTTCTCCCTCAAGATAGCACCAGTTGACTCAGAAAAAGGAAAAGGGTGTATTTTCTGGCAGATACTGATAGCTTTCTATGTAGGCAGCTTTTGGACGTCTAACTGGAGGTTTGATTCTCCTGAAGATTGGCTGCTGATCCAGCCTGTGTTTAACATTTCAAATATGTGTATATATTGGAAAATTCTGCAGGATAACATTTGCAACAATATCAGTATTGCAACAAATCAGGAACTATTTTAAAGTGAATCACCTTCACTTTAAAATAATTGGGTATGGAGGTAAAGGAGATGGTGGCGTCTATCAACAATTTGCCTTCTACCTCTGCTCATGCTCGTGTTTTATTAGCTTTAATCATACAAATTCTGTATTTGCCAAGCCAGAGTGAGAACAATAAACAAATGTTAGCAACACTGAAAAACAGCCACAGCCACTGATTACAATCTAGTGCAGTCCGGACATGGTCCGCATCCAGAACAGAAGGGCAATTTCTTGCTCTGAAGACTACAACACGCTACAGTCGGCTGTCAGCTCCTAAACCAGAGGTACAAAATGTCTCGTTTTCTGTCGTACACAGTTTCAACAACTGGTGTAAACGTAGTTGTAAGAACATGTCAAAGCTCCAAATGTAGGCTTATTTTCCATTTGGCAAGTCAATCTTGTAAAGCTCTTTGCCACACTGACAGGTGAATGTTTTTTTTACCAAAATGGACAAGCTGCGATTTATTTCTCATTAGTTTTATTTATGCTTTTCAAAATTGACACTCCATGGTGCATTCAGGTGCGCGCCGTTAACGCTTAAATCTACACCACTCTGTCCGACGGGATTCATGGGCGTGGACAGGGAGGTCACGTTGCACTTAACGGCACCACATAAACTCTAAAATCTATACTCGAAAGGCCAGGAAGGTTACTGAAACAGGAAAGTTCAGCTTTTTTTCTCGCTCTGTCATTACTTTCTTATCATTTCACTGCAGCACTTTTAATGAGTAAATGCTGAAGAATTGACAAAAGAAGATATTGAAATGAAATTACCACATTTTTAGCAGCAAATCATCATATTTTCTCGTGCAACAGATCCTCAGGTTGTTTTGCAGTCGACATTTTTAATGATTACTTACTACAGACAGGATGGATGTGATTTTTATGAGTTTGAGAACTCCTGATGAAGTGTTTTTTGCAGAATCCTTAACTGTTAGCGATCTGTATGGTGAGAAATTCGGGAGGTTGCCGTCAGTATGTAGATTACATCAACAATAGTTTGTAGCTGTTAGAGCTAACTATACTGCTGAGATATCAATGAGAATTTAAAACACTTACTGTGAGATATATGCAGCACAGCCTGTTCTGACTTTTAAAAACTTTTCATTCAACCAAATATCGCATGCATACTGGTTACTCCATCGACTGTGTATGTCCATTTTAAAATGATGAGAGATTCAACACTGCTGCTTTTACCTAATTAACGATATGAATATTCCACTGTTTTACTGCTAATGAATGGATGGCAGGACATACAGGAGAGACAGACACCGAAAGAGAGACTGCATATTCAGTGTAATACATTCCACCTTACATAACCAACAATGCATCAGCTCAGAAACTGTTTGCTATGAGAATTCATAACTGATAATACATCACGGGGGCGTCTGGATACAAACTTTAACACTGCGAAATGTCACGGTGCCACATTTTGACTGCACGCTCGGTTACTAAATACCCAGCCGCACCGAAACCTGCCAGGTTTGTGTCACACTCTGCTCTTTTTACGAGATTTGTCATAGAATGTAGACAAGGTGAAGACGAATGAAAACGGCACCTTTTTTGTGCATAATGTGCTGAGACCTGAACAAAAGCAGTCATGCCCGCCTGGAGTCGGTCTCGTTCCAACCCCCCCCCCCGCCTCCTTCTGCATTATGACAAAGGGACACAAGGGGGAAACAGATGGTTACTATGGCAACATTAAAAGGCCTTGTTTGTGTCTATGGTGCTTGGGAATATAGTTATTAACCATAGGTGAATATACAGGAAGCACTGATTTACAAGCAATCAATGCAATCAGTGTTCCCGAAAGCTGATTGCATGAGAGCACTGAAGGCCTTGAAAACATCACAACACATGTTGCATCATGTTGTGTAATGTCTAGGTTATCTCTTTTAACAAGCTATTTTACACATTCACAGATGTGAATGAAAAAGTGAAATGTTATAGCTTTTGTATAGAAGTAAAGGTAAATACAGTAAAAAAAAAAAAAAAAAAATACAGGGAAACGCTTTATAATAACCATTATTAATAAATGGTAAATTCATAGTTAATTACACTTACACTTATGTGAATATTTATTTCACTGTTAACAATGAACAAGTTTACAAACCATTGATCAAAATGTCTTGATGTCTGTGTATTGTGTTGCAGAGATATCTACAGACTTTAGCATGCTAACCAGATAGCAACCGGCCTGTCTGGTCCAAAGCTCATGTGCTAGCGATGTGAACACCATTGCTCTCCTTGTGTACTGACCTCCCAGTCCAGGCCGCTAGATGCACGGCTAACCGCGCTAACTAGCTAACAGCGCCTATAGTTTGCTGCTACAGTTAGCAGCAGTTAGCTTGTACTCTGGCGATATGCTGCCCCCTTTATGTTTGGAGTATGAATTAGACTACTGGCTGATTCTTAAGTGTAATTCTGCCAAATTGCAACTGATTTTATAAACTGGATTATAAACTTTTACAATTGCTTAATAAATGGTTTATGAAGCATTTCACTGTGTGATAACAGTAAAATAGGTATTAACTAAAGAAATAAACTCTAAATTAAACATTTACTAATTATGGTTATTATAAACTGTTACCAAATATAGAATAATTTGCTTGATATACAGCTAAACTAACTTTGATAGACGAGGATAGGTTATAATAAAATCTCAATGTAGTTTTCAATACAGTGAAGAAAAAGTAGCTTAATGCAACATTATGTATAAACTGGCATTGTGTGCGATTTGGCACCCCAAACCGCTGAAGCGTCATTGGGTTCATTATACAAGAACAGCAGGAAGAGCTAGCACAACACCAGACGTCTATATTAGAAACTATTTTAATGTAGCTTAAGAGAATGTATCATTCTAACTTTGACATCTTGTTATACGAGTTACAGCATTGACTTGAAATACAGCTTACTTTGGTAAACTACAGGTCCCTTTGTGTACCTCAGGAGAATGGCAAATGAAACCAAAGTAAGTAATGGGAAGACAGCGTGTCAGAGGGACGTGATGAATGGGGTCAGAAAATGTCAGTAAATGCCACCAGATCAAAATCATTTTTTTCCAGCCGTGATCCATGGCTTTGTGCTGTTCAGATCTGTTGTTGTGAAATCACTCACTGTGGCAGTGATGAGACGAGACGCTGCACAGAAATCACCATTGAGATTTTTAGGGGGCAAAGACTCAATTTGCGGCGGCATCGCAGGAGATTTCGAAGATCAATGCGCTGATACTGTTTACTAAAACATGTTTTAATAATGATAATGATAAAAAAAATAATAACTAAAACAAATGATGCAAATCATTATCAGGCCCCTATGTGCATGAGGAAATTGAGACACACCACACTCAATTTCATGTCACAGCTTGACAAAGAGCCACAGATTTTCCAAATCAAACTGTGTGAATATTGAAGAAATCAGAAAAAAAAATCATAAGCCGGGTAAACACAAAATTGTACACAACACTCAGTAAGGTGAATGTGAAGTTTTAACTCGGTGACCAGAAATATCCAGTTGAGTCCATTCGCTAATCTGAACCACTAAAAAATGTGCATATGCCGGCTGTCTGTTCGGGTCCAACAGCATCACATCAGGTGAATCACTTAGCTCGCATACCAACGCATTACCCAAATAAGTAGCTGTTGTGATGCTAAATTATATGGCACGGCTGTTTGGACCACAGCACAATGTTACATTTCAAAGTACTATAGCCAAATTACATTTCGTGAAAAAGAAATATTTCTTTCCGTTTCATCCATTAGCCCTAATGCGGTTAACATGCATTTTTTAGCGTTGTCGCGGAGAGTAAACCTGATTATCCCCCGCTAAGTGCAAATCAAGTTCACTTAGATATGGGGTTTTGTGCTCTGACAGTAACTACCTGCGTTATAAGTGTGGCACACTTGCATTAAGAGGTGTCCAAATGGCTCGAGTTAAAAGCATGCATTACTTAGGAGTCGGCACGGGTAGCCTTTCATAGGAGGCACATCCTTACCATCTATGTCTTTTTTAATTGTGTTGATACATCCAAGGTTGGTACTGCAGGGTTTTTACCTCAGTGACTCTCAGGTGTCAGACTGCCATTAGGAGCGAGACATTTCCTCGCTAATGTGCACGCACAAAAGAGGAACCTTGGTCTTTATAATGCTATAAAGAATTATCACCGCAAAACCAAACAAAATCGTAAAAAAAACGCTAATTTCCACGAACGCTTTCAATCAATCAGTTGCGTTTGAATGTTGTTAGTCAAGAATATATGAAGTGCGTGTGCAGCAAAACAGTCATTATCTGGCGTATTTGTTTTATGTGAAAGGTACCCCGCTGTGGCATTTCATTTGGTGATATTTACAGCAGCCAAGCTAATTTTGCTTAATGACTTTTTCTTTATTTAATGACTCTGCCCAGCTCACTCAGTCCATATCAATTCAGGGGTAATAGACCACAGTGAAAGTGATTTGAATTCTAAATACCAGCCAAACAAGTGCACCAGTCGATAAATATAAAGCGTTTCATGTTTGAAATATATTATCTCGGGCAGAAGAGTCATGTCATTTATTTCCATTCTCGCTGTCCATGTCCCTCTATTACTTAAAGGCACATAAACATGCAGAAACACACACACACACACACACCTTTTCTCCAGGGCAGCATTTTGTTCAAGTCTAAGATAACTGATAGCAGGACATCAGATAGTGTATCGCCAAGGTAAACATTTTCTTCTCGTTTCAGGTGAAATAAGGTCAGAACCATCACTTTACAGAGACGCTCTCTCGCAAAGAGTTATAGGTCGGCCCTGAGAGCTGAATGTGATCCAACTTAGGCTAAACACATGCAACACGAGCAATTTAAAAAAACACATGGCCAGCGTTTACCACAAGGTGAGAGAACGCAACCAAATGAGAAACCTGCGGATACACGAATACACAAAACACAAGGGTGGGATGACATTGTGGTTTGGATTTAAACCACTAAAGGGAGCGACCACGGTTGTGGTTGTGAAGAAACCAGCGTAGACTGGTGATGGGGAAATGAACAGTGCTCTCATGTGTTAAAGTTCACCTTCTATTTACCCACATACCCACTTTGTGGACTTAATGGCGCCAAAATAGTGACACGCCACTGTCTCTGCAGCTGTTAGGGGGCTTTGTCACTTGGACCAAATTACATGTCATTTTTGGGCAATTGATAAAATGGCTCTTGTTTTTCTTGGGAGCACAGTCTCTGGATTTTCCCACCTTTTAAAGTGCAATGTGCAAGAATTTCAATTGAAAACATTCAAAAGTGAACTAAAATGATCAACAGATTGTGAAGAAATAACAGTTTTGACGTTATGTTGCAGAGATTTCAGCTGAAGTTAGCATGCTAACCAGCTAGCCCTGGGCCTGAAAGCCTCTTTCTCCCAGTCGTCCAGACCTGCTGTGATAGTGGTGAGAAAACTTATACTCCACTTACTTAACTTATACAGACACTTTTGTCCAAAGCAACTTACAATAAGTACATTTGTCACAAGAAAGAAACCACAACATATCACCGTCAATAATACAGTAAAAAAGAAAAATTAGACACAATTTTCAAGCCCCCATCTGAGCATCGTAGCTGCTATTTATCGAGGATCTTCTTTGAGAGTAGAATTCAGTTAACAGCAGTTAGCAGATACCTTTGTGATATGCTGCCCCTATCTGTTGGAGGATTAATACGTATGGCACCTTTAAGAGCTCAATAAGTTGGTAACCTGACTACTGAGTGATAACCTTTTGCCTAAATTGAAAGCTGTTCTGGAATGGGTTCATCCTCTGGAAAGCACTGAGGTACCAAGTCGAATTTCTGACACAATATGTTCATTAGATATGTATATTTCCAGTGTCTGATTGGATAGTAATGCAATGTATCTATCCTCTGTGGATCAGGCACCTGCTCCACACGTTTTAATGAAATCTGTCCTTTAGCTTTCCATCGACCTTGAAATGAACCAAAAGGCTGTTGCACGGAGGGTAAAGTGCTCATTGAAATCCTTACAACCCTTCCCCTGGGGAGCATGAATATTTATGTGTAGTTTACTGTTGCTCGGTGTCTCTCGATCAGGACAAAAGATGAAAGTAGTGTGCGATCATGGGGGTCAGGGTCGTCATTTTTAAACGACGACAACCGCTGATGAAAATCTCTCAGGCAGAGACGTTTACGGAGAGAGGTGATGTCTAAAGTTTTATATAAGCTGTGTTTGGTGGTGATCGCCAACTTCGTTCCTGACTCTCTCCAATGAACCTAAAAAAGATGGAAGGGTAATTGTGTTACTGAATCTCGCCTCTTTGGTGCCAGACTGTGGCAGCAGCTGTATAAAAGTCAATGACAGATGCATGGAGAAGCACACTAAAACCAAACACATCTTCGTCGCATGACTATTGATGAAGAAATGCCTCCAGAAAATGAAAGGACACACTTCAGAGAGTAGGCTAACGTTTGTTTGGGAAAGGGTCCTGTTTGCAGTGTAACTGAAGTCTCATCAGTGGTGTTTGATCACACCAGCCCCTTCTGTTTGGTCACGATATTATCAGCCCCGTCAATCACTGGAGAAAAGAAAAAAAATGTCATTAACCTACACTCTGGAGTGTGAGGCGTTTCTTCATCAGAAGTCATAGGATGTAGATATGTTGGGTTTTAGAGTGTTTCTCAGTGAATCTCCCATTGACTGCAACATACCTGACACGACCGTCTGGCACCAAAGAGAGATTTGGTGCCATGATGACCCTTCCTTTCTTTTTTGGTTCCTTGACTCTCTTCCAGGAAATCAAAATTCCTTCCTAGCCACAGGCGTCTTGAAACGCACCGTTACCTTGAGTAAAGATTTCTGAGATTTCTCTGGGTTTGTTCATTGTTGGAAACATTTGTGAAGTACAAAACTAAACAGAAAAGGTCCAGTTTTGGGATGTTTTAGTGCAGAAATGTTACTGTACATCTCTAAAGAGAGGCTGCAAAATGTAGCGGAAAAAATAGCAGATTGTGACTGTTTTGACAGATATTATGACTGCGATGTGATTCCTGACGATTCTTTGCATCCTAATCTTCATTTTCGCTGAAAGAAACTATAAAAATCATAGAAATCTGACATTTGTTTGGGTCTGTACCAAACCAATATGTGTTCTTCCATCTAGAGAACAAGATTTGGATGCCAGGGCATCTCTGCAGCACTAAAGTACTTCATTTTTTATCAGAAGAAAACTATGTCCAACTACGATTCCGATACTTGACAAGTTATCCTGCAGTAGACCAAAAAAACACCCATTCTCAGGCTTCACCACTGGCCAGAATAAGATGTATTTGTGCCAAAAACAATCAGAGAGCAGGCACTGAGTGCAGAGAAAGCTTGACTTTCCCCTCGCTAATGTTGATCTTTCGCCTTCCGCGTCTCCGTGATAACTCGTAGCATTAATGATGACATTTGTCAACGCGAGCAAGCTGTGCGGAGTTTCTGTCGCACTGCAGGATTTGTGGCTCTGAAGGTCACGGCAGCCACGTCTCCGGTTTGAAGGGACTCAAAAGACAAACCGGAGTGGGCGGCGAAAGCGTCTCTGTCGCGGCCTTATGCATAAACGAGAGCCTGGATGTAAATGTGATGGAATGCACTTCGAGCGAGAGGGACGGACAAAAGAGAGAGAGAGGGAAAGAGAGAGAGAGAGAGAGGGAGGGATGATACTGTGCAGCAGCAAGTGTCCACTCTGGTCCTGACGCGAGAGTGAGCCATGTTGAGGAGCATTAGGGCCGAAGTTAAAGAGAACACTGACCTGACATATCTCGGTGAGTAACTGTTGTCTGCTGAGCTCGATAAATAATGGAGCAGAATTTGAGCTCCCACAGATAAGGGCGCTGAACTTGCCCTCGCTATCTCTTCCCCTCACGGTCTCTTGTACCGTCGCTGCCTTTGTGGATCCTCGGCGTCTCGGAGATGACCTTTTTTTTTCCCTTTATCGTTACACCACATCTTGTGCATTTTTCATCGCTGAAGATGTTGTATTGAAAGCCTTCCACCGAGATGGCATGGCCGGTTATTAGCACAAAGCGTGAGAATATACATAGCTTATACTTGTTGTACTTTGAGAATTATTTACACAGTAGCTCGCCTCTTTAATAAAACATGAGCCTGTGCCTCTGACTTTAATTACCGCAGCCATTTTAGCAGCGAGACTGCTTGTTAACATACCTCAAATAAAGGAATGATTTTAATCTGCAATTTATAGTGAGTTTTCATTATTAAATAGAACCACATAACCCCATTCGAACCATTTGAGTGTGAAAGATTCAGAATTTAGAGTGTCTTAATTGTGCTGTGAGGACGGGAAAGAGCGCTTTTGGGCAACATTAAATCTTAGGAAATGACTGGCGCTCTTTCCTGCTAACAAAGCGGACCCCCATACATCTTGCTGAATTCCTCGGAGACGGTACATTCGGCACAGCGCCGAAGCGCCGCCTCACATAATACGTATTATTCGAGTCCAGTTCTTGAGGAAACAAATGGCCTCCCTCTCCCACTTGCTGTGTTTGTATGAAGACGCTCGCAGTGTGTTTGTTTTGGATGATTTTTCCACTGACCTCCATTGTAAAATAAGCATAGACAAATAGAGAGCCCTGGCAGGAACTTGCAAAGGCACCCCCATCCATTCACATCGGTGTTATGGATAATACGCCTGCACTGGATATCGGATTATATATCAGTTGCCAGGGAGAAGTTGCGGCTGTGCTATCCTATAACTATAACACAGATGAGGGACAGGCGAGCAAATTGGAGCAAAGATTTTTATTCCTAAACACAGATTTGGATCAAGGGAGCCATATTCTAACACTTGCAAAGGACAACCAGGAAATTAAGAGTTGTATATTTTTGCTGTAATTAAGAAATTACAAAGGATCTGTTGCATTTTGGAATCAATTCAATTGAACTTTGGTTTCCTTCAACGCGCCGGCACATAATCAACTTTAGTTAAGCTGATTCCAGCTGATGCAAATTGCTTTTGAGCATCAATTTTGATTGTGCCGTCGTGTTTGACACAATTAATTATACTTTTCAACTGACTGCATGCGTGGGGAAAAAGGCAGGAATAGCTTCATGGAGGCTGACTTTTTATCTTACGGATGTAATTGTCTCTGTGAAACTGATTTAGTGTGCCGTTTCGTCGCCACCTGCTAAATAAGCCGACAAAACACATCACTTGAAACTCTGACATGTCGAACAATAACAACAACTTTCAAATGAATAATTATGATCGTTCGCATTAAGAATAAATCATCAGCAGTGTTAAGAGGGTGAACTGTGGCGGCATTATTTATTCAAGATTGCATTTGGCGTCAAATAAATGATAATGCAATCTAAAAACAGACGGAGAAAATGGGAGCATTAAGCCCATAAACACCCATAAAAATCGCATTAAATATTAAGAATGCTTCTTAAAGGTCACATATTTGCTAAAGAGTTGTGTGATCTTTAACATTTCCCCTGTTTATCCACTGTAATTTTAACTTTCACTCCGACTGCATGCTGTTGCCCGTGCAGCTGAAGATATCTTGTTTGAGGCACTACACAGGGCATTTTTTAATATGAATGGTGTTAATTACTTCATTGTGTTTCAGAACCATACGTGGCTTCCAAGTGCCCACTTTTAATTAGCCAACCTGGGGATTGCTATTTGTGCTCACTGTTTTGCCATTAGCCTCCAAAAAGGCAGTTGCTAAGATGCTATGAGCATTTGGCTCGACATCATTAAACACAACTGGCTATATCTCACTCAGACTAAACTAAGGACGCAGTAAAGCTTACACACAAGCTCCATTTTTGGAAACATGCAAGTCTGGAGAGAAGACGAAGTCCGAAAAGCCAAATATTTTATAACATAAAAAAATGAATAATGGCTGCATTCTATTCTTATGAAAAAAGTTAAAGAGCTCTGGCTCTTCTGCATGCTCATTCACTGACATGGCTAACTGGGACACTTAAAAGAATGGAGCCACCAGTGTCCTTATTGGTCACACCTTTGCTTTTCCTGCTTTGATAAGTCAAAATATCTACCATGTAAAGAATCAACTGGCTACATGACAAGTGTTTTGGAAAGACAACCTGAAACTATGTAGGACAAACAAAGAAGGCTGCATAATTAATATGTTTATGGCTTCTTGAAGGCAGCCAACCTTACAGATTATCACCTTGGCGCAATATCTAATGCATTAGTAAACATTTGCCTATCAACACACCAAATGGTGTACCGTTAGCACCCATTCTGATTTGTGTTTGCCACCTGATGAATCTGAGTTTACTATTCAGTCCACTTTTAGCACCATTTTGGTTTCTGTTTAGTTTCGAAGAAAGTATTTGGGTGTTAGCCACTAGATGCTGTACTTTTCTTCACCAGCATGTCGATAACTTTGTCCACTGCGTGGTACTGCTGGTAGCACACGTTGGCTTTTACAACAAAGTGAATAATACATGTATCGTCCTTTTTTTAAAACACAACGCTTTTAAAAGTGAAACTATGTTTGAATCCTTTGTGCTACATCTATTTTAATGAATTATTATTTTATTGCCATTATTATGGCAGTGGATACTTCTGTATCTCTTGTCAGATGGCAGCAGGGTGAACAGACTGTGGCTGGCGTGGGTGTTGTCTGTGCAGACGCATCACCTTCCCAGTGTCACTGATGCCTGGTAGATGGTTACTAGTGATGTTCCGGATGGTTCTACTCACCCACTGTGGAGCATTCCTGTCTTGGGCTGTGCACTAACCAGTTTGTGATGTTTCCAGTCAGGATGTTTTCTATTGCTCCTCTGTAAAAGTCGACCGGAATCTGGCTCCTGAATGCAGTGCTATTTTTTTCAGAGCTTATTTGATGAAACAAGCTACCTCCTACTGTTGCCGGGACCATAGATAGTAGCTGTTGATGAGAGTGACAGTGAACCACACAATAGGCTCAGTGTTCCAAATGCCACAAATACTGAGCTAAAACAGTCCATGAAGAGCTGTGGAGCCGCAGTCCTGAGTGACAGTTTTCCGTGGGTTTTGTCGCTACAAGTGTTATGGGTGATTCATTATCTACGACTATAGAATGATATGTGCATTCCTCCTACCCAGAGGGCAGCATAGCTTTTCGTCCAGACAGTCATCTCATACCTACACTACTGCGTCTTGCCCGTGGCCGGTGAGTCAACGTGCGAGGGTGATGGTTTGGCTCGCCCAGGCGCGAGAAGTACACAAGTGCCTGGAGATGCAGTACCATCAGGGGGCAATCATGACAGGGCCAACAGACAAACGCAATTCAGTGAGCCAGAAAGTCCACACCAAGAGGTGATCGAGGATGGTTGGGTGGTGTACTCATAGGCCTTCCACCTAGGCGACCAAGGTTTGAGTCAAGTGTGAGGATACAGCCAGTGGTGACTGTTTTGAGGAAGTATGTACTTAAGTGAAACCATGATCTTTTCCAAAAACCTAACCAAGAAGTGCTGATTGTTTTAAAGAAGTAGTCATGTTAAGATGATCTTTTCCGAAACTTAACCAAGAAGTTTTTTCGTGCCTTTCTTTTGAAAATGTCAACGGACAGGGTGTGTTTGTAATCGGTAACTCGATCATGAAAGAGATCGTGTTGATTTCAAGGACAGGTGACGCCTAATATGATCGTGACCCAGTGGAACGTTGGGGTCTATTTGGTGTGATACGGAGTTGGAGTGAAGCAAAAGACAATTTGAAATTTAGTGTCAGCATCCAGATCAGCTGAACTAAAACCCTACTTCCAAAGGTGGCTTGAATCTGATTTTCAAAAACTGCATTTCATGTGGACCTGGACCGGCAGTCTGAACAGGACCTTTTTACCAGTGTACAGTGTTTTTCATATTGCTCAAGCCTCTACTTTGATTTCGTCACAGTTTGACCTTGTATCTTAGTTAAATAACTTCTTCCTGACTATTATACAGCACTTTATCTTTCCAGTAAGTCCCATCTTATCGTTCAAGTCAAGTGTCCTCTTCTCTGCTAGCTTTTCTTTTCTTCTGTCCTTCAGCACATCATCCGAATTTTCTTTAGGCAGCCATTTCTTTTCATTGTTAACTTACAGTAATTGTCTCTGGCAGTCAGGCTCAGCACTTTTAAGAAGATATCTGACATAGTCTGGAGATGCAAGAGAGACCAGAGGCTATGTGCACTTCAGTTCGAGTCGGGGGGGAGGGCGGGGGGGAATTTAGGGATCGTCTGTGTACCATCACTGATTGTGCCCGCTGGCAAACAAAATAGCATATTCTTTTATATTAACAGTAGTTGTGAGTCAGTGACTGAGGGAAAGGAAAAAAAAAATACATAGTGTCAGGAACAGGATTACCTCAAGGCAGTGCGCTGGCTTACTTACTTAGCTGGAATGTACAGTCGCTCCTAAATTATGCACATGATCTGTAACACTATACAATATTTAATAAAAACAAAATACAGAAAAAAACATGAAAAATGTATGACAAAATAATGCTTTCAAATCACAAGGAGCTTCGAGCAAAGAGCACCTCGACACGACACACAAAAAGAAATATTAAATTTACAGATCAAGCAAAACAACAAAGCCTCCGAACTGACAGAGTCTCAGCGTGGCAGAACAATAACCCTCCTTTACAACGACAATTAAACACATTCACACAGACAAATCGGGCTTGTTTTTGCTTTTTGATATGTATTAATTCACTTTATGTTTTATTTATTTACAGCACCGCTCGTCATGTTTCCCTGAGCCAAATCCAGCGGAATCCATTTCCTTGTTTGAACACGTCTAAACTTTACACAGTTTCATTACACAACTTTAAATTGTGCTGGATTATGCGTTATCGAAGTAATTAAACACTACCCAGAGCTACATATCACTGCTTTTGATTGCTATTCTAGAAATAAATAATGCATTATGTAAGGGAGGCTGTTTACCTGGATGCCTCCGTTTTATCCAACACTCCAAGGACCAGTGCTGAATGAATGCAGATTGACTGTTTATTGTGGTATGTCACATCTGATGTTTGAAGAATGTGTGCTCGGTTTGGATTTGTCTGAGTTTTGGAACACATTCAAAGGAATGCAAAAGTAAACACCAGTCTTGCTTGACCTTGTGTGATCACTTCCCCAGTAATTGCTCTGATATATTTAGCCTGGTCAGTGTCTGGTTTGTTGTTTTCCTCCAGCATGTGTGACAGTTCTGCAGAGCCATAATTAGTCCTTTTAGCCATGCCTTGGCGGTAGCGCGTGTTGTTTTTCCTCTGTCCCCCGCTGTGTGGTTTTCAGTAAATCATTTTTTGAACTAAGCGTCCGTCTCTGTGGAGTCCCCCTGTACTCAGGTCCAAGTTTTGCTCCGGGTTACAGCAGGTCTGAAGAGTGGCGGGGACTCGGCAGGGATTGACCATGTTTCTGGCCTGTCGGTTATAGGTCACCACCACTGGTGAGCACCGGGTTTAATTGAACTCCCTGGAGGAGGGATTATCAGCGATTAGAGTGACACTGGAGGACAAATTGACAAGCTGGAGGGCAAGCATGGCAGAGTTGAGACAACTGTCCAGCAGCTCTCTGATGACACCAGTTTCTAGCATCATCGCATGAGCAATTGAGTCCAGTTTCTCCCATCCAGAAATTCAAAGTTGGGTGCAACACAGTCATGTGTCAGGCAGCAGAGAAGCGCTAATGTTCACTATCTGCCAACATGGTCGCCTGTCTCTTTACACAATTCATGGTTTGCTCTTTATCCATTGCATTTACATTACATCACTGAAAGCTTGAATCTCACTGACAGAGTCAATTTTGAAGCGCAGCAGTGAGGTTTGGCGCCTTCACCCTCGGCTTAGACAAACAATGGCACGGGTTGAAGTGATTCTGCCGCTGAGCATGTGTAGAAAGGCCTAAAACAGCAGAACCCGGCCCAGCGGCTTCCAAACGAGGTGCCAATCCTCGCTGCTCGCACAACCGCTGTTCAAGCATATGCATGCTGGCTCGCCTCCCTCTTCTTCAAACTCCTCCTCGCACCTGCTCCCAGTCTGCTCTTTGCTCGCATCAATATTTGGCTTCTCCCGCTCTCTGGGCCCTTGACCCAAGCCTCCTTGAACCTGTGAAGTGTTTGCGTAACCCAGAGGCGTGCTGACATTTCGGTATCTAACAGACTCGCAGAACTGTGAACAAGGACCATGTATTTAGCAAAGAGTAACCTTAAGGTAATCTACTATCAAGAACATGCACTGATATTTAGATTTTCAGAATGAATACAGACTTCTGTTTTTGTGTGTGTGTTCATTGGGCCTCATTGTCATTGCTTGTTGCTTCTATTATACACCATTGACCAGTTTCCATTGGCCCAGTCACAATACACCCCTTGCCTCCACCACTTTACTTTTGCCATAAACACTTTATCCTTTGTATATTTTGCTTATTTAACTAATATTTAATCCTTCATTGTCTTTATTCTCATAAAGCTGGGCCCAGTGTGTGACAGGTTGTACTGGAATATTTTCAGAGCAGTCTCTGGCACAAGAATTTCCTTCGGGATTAATGAAGTTCTACAGTATCTTATCAATATAATATTTGAATCTCCCAGTTACAAACCAAGAAGCTGCAAAGAGGTGCTGTTTACTGCGCAGTATATCCCGTATCTGGTATTATCAAATTGCAGATGCTGGCTGTAAAAGCATGACGGCTTCTTCACTCCCTCCCTCATGACCTCACCAGACAGCGTCTTCTCTGGCGGAGAAGATAACGCGTGAGCTGTTATCATGAGAACAACAGGATGTTGTGATGACAATCAATTTGCCCATCTAACAAGATTATTGCATTTAAGAAGGTTCAACAGAGTGCAAAATCTTGCCAGCCACCGGCGTCCGTCCCCGTGACAGAAGCGTGTTTTTCTTCTTGCCTTTCTGTCTCTGCTGGTTGAAGGAAATGATGAAATCTGCGGGATTCATCTCTTAAAGCAAGAATATCTCTCAGAGATCAAAGGAGGTCGCTGCCTTTGCTGCGTCCTTCCTGTAGTGTCTGGTGACAGAGACAGGACTGACCCGTTTTAATGGAACTTTCCTTTAAACAGCTCAATCCAATTTCTGTGCTCTCACACATGTAGGCCTTTTCCACCTCTGATTCTTCACATCACAGATGAAAGCCTGTCACCGGTCCTCTGTTGACTGTTGATACTGACCTGCCTCCTCTTTGCCTTGTACTTACTCCTCAAGGCTACTACAGTCACCTACTTTGTGTGGTTCTGTTCAGTATCCAGTGCACTGCAGATAGACGATATGAAAGATTCATGGTCGTTAAGGAGTTTGGGTTAAATAAAACCTTTGTCCAGATGTGCAATCAGAAAAAAAATAAATAAATAATTTGACTAAAGTCTTGACTTGAGGTGTTTTAATTACATGTAAATGTTCCATCTCATTTCGCTACATAAGTTCAATGTAAAGTGTCACATTTAATGTAAAGTTTTCCCATTACATTGCATCAATGTGAACAGATTAAATAACTTAGTCCAATTAAAATGTAATTAATGCAAACGTGTACAGAAACCCCATGTGTTTGCTTAATTATTACATATTAAGTATAAAGTGGACTTTCTTATTTAAGTATTTTACATAAAAGTAATGCGCTTTGACTCGTTTATTCTGTCTCCTGTTATAAGTCACACATCTAGTTAATCGATATATACACTGTCTTAACGTGATACGAGACTTTGCATTAAACATGACCTTTTACATTGTGCTCGTGTAATAGATGGAAAAAGTAAAATGTCATTACCATACTTCAAGTCATAATTATGTATAATTATATTGATTGCAGTTTGAGTTTATTCTAGCCGTTTTCCTGCCGTGTGTTCCTTTTGAAAACTTTATTATTTTTGCTCTGCTTGTACATGATGTGTTTGATTTGCCTTTTGTCTCGAAAGCTCTTTCGGATTTTTATCCCCCGTTTTTTCTAATTTGAATGCAATTCTCCTAATGTAAGCGCAGAATATAACTGACAGGCTGTCAAATCCCAAATGGCGTGCCCACATCCCTGTAATTTTGCCATTTTTTTTTTTTTAAAGCTGTTTCAGGCAAAGTTTAAATTGTTTTCATAAGCACAAAGAAGTCTTTAATATTCAAACAACCAAAATATGTATAATTGTTTAGCTAATTGGTACTTGTACTGTTCCATGTCACAAAGGAATTTTGTATTCAGACTTTTTGTTCATATCTTTTGGTTAAATCAGATACAGCCCCATCACGATTTTGTGCATCTACTGCTGCTCCTCTTGGCCTGTTTAGAGGTGTCGGTGATGTGGCAAAGTCATTTCAATGAGTCTGCTCTCTCCTTGCGGGCTTAATGAAGATCTCCCTGCCTCTTTAAATCCTTCTTCCAGGGGTTTGCTCTCCCCTCTGTCTCATAATTAAGTCAGTATATGAGCCGTAAAGGCTGAACTCTCCTGAAATAAACCCTGAGAATTCTCCGCCATCTGCTCTTCCTCTCCTCTCTCCGTTCTCCACCGCGGCCTCCCACCATCGCAGCCCTGGCCACCCCTGCTAGACTCCCTCCCACATGTTTACAGGAGGGAGAACAGTGTTCACACTGTCTGGAAGAAAAAAAAAAAAAAAAAGGGACTTTTCTTACTTTTCTGCACCTGTCATGGACAACCTTTTTGTTTTTTTTTGTTCCATTAAAATCCCAACACTCCTGACACACTTTCTCTGTCTCGCTCTCACGCGTCTCTATCTGGTTCTATCACTGCAAAGCACCAAGGGAGAGAGAAAGCAAAGCTGACAAAATGGGCTGTCCACTTAAGAGTCGGTATTCATTAATTAATCATATTGTTCCTTTCCAACCAGTGAGTACATTTCAAGTGAAATACAGACAGTGGCATGGGGACTGGCCTGAGGGTGGACTATTTAATTTAAACACTTGAATTTTAATAATCGTCTCCATATGGAATCTTTAGGGATCAGAGTTTGAATATCTGAAAATGAATTCCCTTGAATATAAAGAGAATTTTACGAGACACGCATCTTAAACAGTTTTGACTCAGTGTGATAATTCCTCTTATTCAGGCCGTTGGTTAAAGCTGTAACTTGGGATGGAGGACAAATAAAACAAAGTATTCTTCCTTCAAATAAAATGTTGACTTAATAAATAATTTGGTTTTGTTCCCCTTCTCTAACAGTGAAAGCACATTAGGACAGGGGTCTTTTAATGGCCACCATGAACAAGAGAAATCAGGCTGTTTCTACATTCACATGGGCACTTAAATCAAAATTGTGAATGTATCATTTATTAACTCGTGCACACAAATGACAAGTTTGATCAGCTTGTGTAAATCAAATGATTTTCATTTTCAATCATTTTGTCTGTTCCATTTTCTTTCTTTTTCCCATTTCTGCGTCTGCGCTTTGGTGAGTTGTGTACTTCCAAACCTTCCCAACGATGTTCAAACCCACAGAAATCTGTAATTATGCTAAAGGTAATGGTGCGTTTCACTTGGCCGCCTGTGGCTATAACTTCCACTAGAGTCAGGGTGCGGGGAAAGGATGGAAGCCTGCAGAGAGACTGAGCAGAACGTGAAAAACATTACCATCTATGCGCACATTTATGCCGGAGCTGCAAAGATTGTAGAATGCCTTGTAAATGACTCAAGTGACTCTTCGCAGCCAATCAAATCTGTGTATTGTATACTGTTAAAAATCAACTAATCACCTATTGAATCTCTTACCTACAACTCCCATGATCCAGTGCTAGGTAGATCTTTTGGCTTGACTGATAGATTTCTAGTGGTAAAAATGTCATACTGTGTATTTAAATCAATGACTATTGGTGGGATCCTATTGTTCCCATTGTTCTAATAGCTGAAACCAAATATCTCAGTCCAGATCAATCACTGCACTACACAGGAACATGTGTGCAGTTAGTTGCTAGGAGTTCTAAAAAATCAGTCTACTGATAAATTCAGTAATTTGATGCCTCATCAATACTTAAGTGCAGTCTGTAGCGGATGGCTCTACCCGTCCAAACAACCATATTTGTCGACTGTGAAATTAGATTATTACAACCGGTATCTACATTTTTTTGTGGGGCAGCGACCTCTGGTGGCTGTAGTTAGTATTACAGCAGCGAAGGAGGAAGTCAGAAAAAGTAGTGTAAGGAGTGAAAAGGTCTGCATATAAAGAGAAAGTTGGGTTCGGCAAGCACAGAACTTTCATCCAGGGGACCACAGTTTGTGTCCAGTGTGAAATTGCGAGTTGGCGGTGAGTTATTTTAACTTACTAGCCTAGTTAAGTTACATCACATAGAATGCAGCTTAAGTTAGGGTTTGTAATGTCTGTATGTTTATAACTGAATCTATATAAGTTACGTAGTTATTTTAACCCAAACCACAATGTTGTTTTAGTGCCTTAACGTAACCGAACTGTGACTTTACAACAAATGTCCGGTCCGCCAGTTGCTGGTATGCTGGGAGTTACGGCCAGTCGACCCATTCAGTCGCACATGTATGAGGACTGATCCCTCAGTGACTCAACCGGCTATGATGACTGCACGCATTAATTCAAGGACAAAGAATTAAGTAATTAGTACACAGAAACAATTATGTCAAGGGTATCGAATTATGTTTTAATGACCAACAATTTGAGTTTTTCTTACTAATGAAGCGAGTCATTCTTTCGTCCCTCCTATCCCCCAGCTGACAGGCTGGTCAGTCTGGGATAGCCGCTGGTTAAAGAAGACTCCAGACTCACTGGTTTTATACGATTGTCATTTATCATAAGCAACCCCGTGTCCACTCGCTGGCAGTGTTCTGGCCTCGAGCACCACTCTAACTGACATGACATCATTCACAACAAGCTTCTTCAATCTTTTGTTCAGAAGCGCTGTGGCCTGACTCATACTTACAAAAAAAAATCATTTCAGAGTGAACAAATTGAGTTTGCACACTGTTCCTCATAAGTATGTGTGACCCAAATCCTGATAGCTGCACAGCAAATAGACCCAATGAAATAATTCTTTTTTTTTCATGAGTGGTATTTAACAGAAAATTATTGAGGATATCACCCTGAAGTGGGAGAAAAATGACATTTTTGAAGACATATTCTGACTCATCCAGAATTGTATTCATTCACTCTAGACAGGTCCTTACTGACAACAATGTTTATTAGGTAAGTTCCACCTTAATATGTGTTCAAACATAAATACAGAAAAAGTGCCCACTCTGAGTCACATAGGTAAATGTCAATCTTCTAGAATCTTTTAGTGTCGCGGTCCGTGAAGCCGCAGTGACATACAATCGCTGGGTGCAGCTCTCAGCGAAGCATCGCACGTCAGTTGTGCTCAGGTGAAATATATCAATATCTGTGGGCTGATAACCGTTTAAGCCAGTTCGATCTCGCAGTGTCAGGGAGCCAATCCTTCACCTTTATTCATCTGGCTGGCCTTCGTCTGCTCCTGTCTGACCCGAGCCATTAATTACCCTGCAGCTGGATCCAAACACTGGCGACAACAACACGCAGCGAGCGCGCAGCAATAATAGAAACTGATGGGGACTCGCTGGCTGTGCTTCTATGCTGGCTTCTCCCCGGCTAGGCTGTCATGGTTTTTAGTTTTTGTCATATATCTGAGGCGATGCCTCCCTAAGCATCACTGCGCTGCTCAGCCCTTGCTTGTATATGTTTTGTCAGGAGAAATAGGTTCATACTTCCTTGACGTTGTAGCGGCGGATGCGCCGTGGCATATTGTGTGTGTGAACGTAACACAAACAATGACAAAGCCTTTATCTCTCTTGCTGGAGGAATCCACGGCAAAGGCTCTGTTCTTTTGTCGCTGCCGCGGAAACAAATTTCTTCAAAGACACTTTTGTAAAAGATTGAAATGGTGCTCTGAGACCGCACTTTGATAAACTGTGCAGAAAATGAAACGGGGGAAAAAACTTTTAAATAGTGTGCTCGGCGACTCAAAAGTTTGTCATTTCGTCCCGTGTGCAAAGACTTTTTCTTTTTCTTGACACTGTAAACAGCAGAGACCAGCGGGGAAAAAGGTTTGTTGGAGATATCACAAGGATTTTAAAGCGGAGTTAATTCCATGGCGAGGCACAATACCCTATACACTCATACACTCACTACATACATACAAGGTTTGTCAAACTTTGAGTACTTCATCATCTCTTGAAAGTTCTGCTAGAGCCTGTATTATTCGTCAAGTACAGTGACCTAAAGACAATTGAATATCCATGTTTTAATCATTTGATTAAAGTACACAATTTGGTCAAAATGTGTACTTTGCATTAAACCTCTCTCCCCCCAGGTCATATTTTGCACGGGGTCTGCTTCAGCTGGTTCTGAAAGGATTTGCTGAGTAATTGAAGGGATTGATAAGGATTAATGGGGAAGTCGGAGATCAATATCATTTCCAGCTCATTTACGGCACTGCAATTATTCCTTAAAGTAAAGCTCTGAATAATTTATCTTAATTGTAAATTGATCTATTGTAAGGGATTGGAATAAAACTTTGTGATGACAGGAAATCCTTGGTAATTTTGGGGTTTGGGAAACTCGCAATTGCTTTGTTACTTAGTTAGAGTCAGAGCTGTGGGTTTATCAATGGTGCCGTCAGCTGTATTTGAAGTGGGAAGCTTTATTGCAATGGGCGTGGAGAACAAGTTACACTGTGCAGATATCTTTTTAGCCAACACTTCCTCGTACCTGAAAGACACAGCAGGTCGTTTGCCAATGATAACAAAACAACATTTTTGAATACTCGATATATGACCGTCGCAGCGAGGACAGGTTCTCTGCACGTGTGAGGCCACTCTACCAAATGATACTCTAAACTTTGATATGTGTCGAAATAAGCTGCTTGCACAAAGGCGGCCAGTCGTTTTTTGGGGGGAGAGGGCGGTCTGTTTTTAACTTGATTATCTGGAAAATATCCAACTACTTAAAGAAGCAGTATGTGAGGTTTTAGTTGAAAATGTTCAAAAACTAATGAAAAAGATCAACAGAATGTGAATAAATAGCAGTTTTGACATTATGACAACAATGTATTCTGTTGCGGATATATCGACTGAGGTTAGCATGCTAACCAGCTAACCCCGGCCAAAGCTCCTGTGCTAGGACTATACAGCAACACTTCCCTGTAGCTCTAAGCTGCCAGTCAGGACCGCTAGCTGCACGGCTAACTAGCTATCAGGAGCTACAGTTAGCGGTTACTCTGGTGATATGCTGCCCCCTATTTGATTTGAGTATGAATTTGACAGGTTGCCGATTCTTACATATTGCACCTTTAATGTAAATTCTTCTGACCTATAGCTTCATCTTTACTTCAGTGAAACTAATAGAATAAATGACCATATTTTCTTGATTAAATTCAACCTTTAAAGAAGCTCTGTGGAGGAGAGAGGCACTCAGACAAGGCACTTAAAAACATGCATAAAGTCACATTCTTTGGATTGTTGAGGAAAATCTGAGTCCTTCAAAAAGAAATCCACAGTCCACAAGCATTAAACAACTTAAACAACTAAAATAAATCTATTTTTTCATGTCACAGTACAATCCGCTCACATACGGCCAATAGAAAGTGATTAGTACATGTTAATTGCGACAAAATGTCACATAGAGCCCCTTTAACATTAAAACATCCTAAAAATGGAGATAACAACACTACTTTAACATTTATTGGAAAGGGAAATCATATCAAGTCGAGTGCTCAGTAATAGGTCTTTGTTTTGGAATAAATAACTCAAATCTAAATTGGTTTAGACTGTTTATGTGCTGTTTTGGCTCAGCTCAACAAATTTTCATGAGAAATGTCACTTCCTGCGCCGCTGGTTTCCCCCCCTTGAACAAATTGCATTGTAAGATATGCTATTGGTGCACTGTGTTAATAACGTGATTCATATTAATTAATGGAGTTCCAGACCTCATTTACTAACGGTATTAAAATGCTATTTGGATCTGGAAAGCTAATCTGGATAAGTAGTGGCATATCTTATTAAACTAAATAATAATAAACGAGAGACAATGAGAGCGTGAGAGTGTTGAGTATCTTCTTCACTGCCCTTATTTTCCAATTTGTCACTCTTTTCCTTAACTGCTGTCTGTCATCAAAACTGAAAAAGGGGGGTATTTTTCTGAATTAATTTGTTTTTCATGTTGGAGAAGAAGTGTGGCGTTGCAGCTATAACTTGGCAATTTACCATTATAATTGCATTCACCTGGCAGAGATATGATACTTTGGGCGGCTCGAAAAGTGCACACCGCTGAGTAGGTTTCATATTTAGAATATCCGCAATCATTGAAGCACAGTTCAGTGAAATGTGGAGCCTTTCACTGACTTAGCATTCTGTCAGAGAGCTCCAACATGACAGGATTTGATTTACAGTTCTGCAGAAAATACTGAACGCAGGGAGTGCTGACAGCCACCCATAAATATGGATAGGGCACTCAAACTGCAATCATAGGATTCACAAATCATAGATTTTTATTTTGCTGCTGTCAATACACATGTGCCCTGCACTGCATAGCTGGACCTTTCGGTTATCTACATGTTTCAGACCGCGGCCGGAATCGTGCTGTGCTTCACACTGCGGCGTTTCATCCGTGGTTTGAAAAAAAAGTGCGTTTCTTTCGGTTGCAAAACAATGTGTGCGGTAAATAGGCCAGGCGGAGAAAAATAAATAAAAAAGTCCACACCATCTACTCATGGGCACTTTCCTGGGTGTCTGAACTAGTTTAACCTTCCCAAGAGTCCAGACTTTAGTTCAACGCTTTTCGTTTTTTCACAGAATAAGATGTTATATCACCGCCTGAACACACAGTCGAAGGCGAGCGCTGGCACACAAACACCCACGTACACGTTCGCGGATATCAATACCGTGCATTTACACCGGTCCCAGCGCACATTTAGACAGACACACACACAAGCAGACAATCATAAAGGTACGTAGGCAGCCACCTGTCTCCTCCGCCTCCTGCTTCCCCACAGATCTCAGGTATCAGCCAGCTTGGCGGTCCGCGGCAGATGGAAGCCGAGGCTTCCGCCGGCTCAGTCCAACTGGGTTTATGAAAGCGCCGTGGATCAAAAGCAGACGTCTGGAGATGCCTTTGCAAGAGCAGGAAAAACAAAATCAAAGTATTTTTAAAAAGCTGATAATTCAACAAGTGCAGCCCAGAGCTGGGCCGGCTATACTCAGGTTTAGATCCAAACCCAGATGCAAAGCCAAAGCACCTGTGATTGTTTACAGCCATCCGTAACTCAAGCGTCAGCATCTGAACAGCAGCGCTTTAATGAGGTATATTCCTCAGAATTTCGTCTTCCTTAATTTAAAAAGCTGCCTCTCAGCAGACAGGCCTCAAGTCCTGGAAAAACCGGTGGTTCAAAAAGCAAATGAAAGCGAGGCAGCGCGCAGGCAATGTGTCAGCGAGTGACAAAGCAGCCCGCAGCATGCGAAATGTAGCAAACAAGACAAAGCACGCAAAAAAACAAGGGTGTGATCCTTGAACACGGCTATAAAAGATGCATGCGTAAAGAGCTGGAAAACAACGGATTCACCTGCGTGTAACCTCGGAGCCTGGCAGCACTGAAGTGAGAGGGACGGGGAGCTTTATGCTCGGCGCGTACTTCAGAGCCGGAGATGCTGACAACCGCGCAATGAACACGAACACTTCAGAAGGAAAGTGTTTGACTGCGCACCTCATGTCCACCCATAAAAATATCAAGGATCAAGGATCTTTCTGGGTGACAAGTGCCACACTCGCTTATGCTCATGGCTCGTCAGAAAAATGCAACGCTTAGCGACATGCTAGCTTTTGCTTTGAAGAAAAATGTGATTGACCGTTTGGATTGTTCTACCGGAAGCTGTACATGCACACATGTTCCACCCATGGTCCCGGCCCCCCAGCTGTGAGTGAATATACACCTCTTCACTTTGTCTTCTGTGCTGTGATTGGATTTTAATGTGGTGTGAAAAGTTCCTGTTAAAATGAGGAGAAATGAAAGGAAATGCACAACAATGTGTGTCACACTTCTCTTTACTTCCTTGTTTGATTTGTTATCATTCAGGCCTTTTTGCATCTTCCATTTAAAAAGAAAATGTACCAGTTTTACACCGTTTCGAATGTTCTTTTTCGGCGTTAACACATTTACAGACATTTCAAAATTCAGCACTCCTTCGTTCGTCTCTTGTGTCGTCGCCCTGTAGCCTTCAGCGCCTCCTGAGCAGCCTGAGAGATCTGAAACCCATGAGCACCGTTCAGACGGTGCATGATGTAACTTTTAGCAAGACTTTTAACATTAATAACTTCACTTAAACCCCACACATCTGTCAGCGGGTACCTGAAACGGTAACGATTCTTACAAGTGGTTTCTGTATCACCGTGATGGGATGAGGTTGGTGTTATTTCTTTATTTTTTCTTATTGTCAGGTGTCTCATCTATAAATTGTTTTGTAGCACAGCTGTGCACTGTTTCTGTTAGCAAACCGGACTCAAACAGGATTAACATCTGCATGTGTTCAGGACTACATTACAGCTGGTGGATTTGGCGCGGTAATGAGTATTTACAGCACCGGGAAAGGTTTAGACTCAGAATAAAGCACTCGGCATGTGTTTGTGGTTATCAGGGAACGTGGCACACAGTGTAATTGTGTGACTCGCTAATGTGTTTTTAATAGTATTTGAACAACAATGGATGTCGAGGCACAGAGGAACAAGCCGTATCAGGCTTGAGGGAAATAGTAGGTTATATTAATTGTTGGTTTGAGTCCTCTTACAGGGTTTGGTGACAATAAGAACAATACTGAATATCCCCGAACTAACATTGAGATGGGGCTCTGATGAGGAGGTGCACCTCTGAAACTCGAGCAGGTTCTGAGCGAACGGTAATGCCGACTTGATCACTTTTTTGATCAACGGGATAAGGGAGGGTTTTTAATTAATGTATTTGCTAAATCAACAAACTTTTAGTGTATCAGCAAAGTGCACGCACATTCCCTCAAGACTAAAAGTTTGTTTAGACGCACATTAAAGGGTTTTTTGGGGGGGAGTTTTTCCTCATACAAATTCAAGGTCTAAAGGATAGATACCAAGACTGTGTCAGACCTACAGTGTGAATCCTGGTCTCTAGTGTCAAATCCCTACACTTGTAACACCCAGACATCTATCTCCAACTTGGATGCATTGTTTTTCATGTGCTTGACCAAACATATTCTCCTTTCCCCTCAACCTGTAATTGGTCAAACAAATCAGTGGTATAGTGTGGCCCAATTATCCGATTCTATAGTGTCTGTTTCCAGAAAGTTAGCTCACTCAGGCCACGTCCGACGAGGGACAGTGACGTGACCATGACTGTAATGCAGATGTGCAGACTGGGGGGAGAATATGTGTTACTGGATGGTGACAGCGATCGCTGCTCAGAAGCTGACAAGGCAAATCTGAGTCATAGTCCAAGCTTTCCAAAGCTTTCTATATGATGCAGTGACTTTCATTATAGACTAATGTGTGAGATTCTGTCAGAAACACTAGCTCAGAATCTCAGAAATAAAAGAAAACATTGAAAAACAAAAACAAAGTCAACAAGCATTAATCAGTGTATATATCTCAGTTCAACGTTACGCTGATTCTGTGTAGGTTCAAAAGGTATAAAGATATATTTATTTTCTACTGAGCTTTTCTAAATCAAATCTGAACTGAAACCTGCACTTACATGAGAGTGTGGCTGCTCAAAGAAATAAGTTTGATTTAACGAACGGTCACGTGTAATGAAGGTCAACATTCAACAATCAACGATGTAACGCCAAAAATAGTCAAGAGTTGTACTGTTTTATCCGTAAAGTTTACTTACCACTCAACGCTAATTAGCTTGACATGTCAGCTTGTCTAATGCGAAATAAGCTGAAGAGCATCAACAACAACCAATACTTAATAGACTTAATTGACATAAATATCCATTAAATCTAGGGTAATAAACATTACAATTGTATCAATGCGTGCTGTTTAGATTATAAACTAAGGTTATATTAATTATGACCCCTGAAATATAAGCGAGAGAGGAGACTGGTTGTCAGTTTCTGCACTAATGTCAGTGTACTCCTCTCCAGCACAGTCATTGCCAAACTATTATAAGTATCTACTACAATTATGTGAGCTGATGACACTCAGATGAAGTAAGTACGGGGTCCCTGTGGAGAACACAAAGATTCCCTTCTTTGGATTGTCCTGAAATCAATATGGGATTTACAGACACTATATCTTTACTCTCAACAGTTTGGACGGCTGTCATGCATCTCAGTACAGTTAGTCGAAGCTCAGAAAAGAAACAAGGCAGACTGCAGTAACTGTGTTTTGCCTTAGTTCCTGCATTTTTTATACCCTTTATTCTCTAAGAAAAAAGCGAGACTGAACTTCGACAGTGTCTCACAAGATAAAACAGACATTTAAAAGTTCAATCTGAGTCGTAACTCAATTTTGGCCAAAGTTGTAGTCGCCGCGCTCCGACTTTGCGCGGCGGGATAAATTGTGACAGTTCTCGCCGTGCCGACTGACTTTTATTGTCAGGTATGAAGTCGAGTTTTGGATCATTAGGCAGACTAAGGAGCTTAGGCTAACAGCCAGGTGAGAGGCTTAATCTCTAAGCTGGTTAGAGGTTTTTTGCCATTGAGGAAGTCAAAGGCAAACCGTGCTTGGCACCGCGTGGCGGGGTGTCTGACAACGAGCGTGCCAACTCCTCCGAGTGCTTACAGTTTTACCACACCGGCGCAGAGTGAATGTATATTATTCCTGGCAAGAATGTTCCTTTTTCTTCTATCTGTCTCTTAGGACTTGTGTGCCTGGTCTCCGTGCTGACTTTCAACACTCAAATAAATAAAACATAAAAATCCACCCAAGTACTCATCCGCCGTCGACCGGGCTCGACCCGGGTTTGATACTCTGTTTTTCCGCTTGCTATTTTGTCTCTTCCAAGAAGCTGCCCTCCTCCCTCCTTTAGGGAAATGGGCTCTGTAACAAGCACCGGCACGGATGAAGGATGTAGTCACGGGTTTAGTGCAGGACCCACGTCAGTCCTTACATTAAAGAAGCGCTCATCGACCCGTGCTGACGGGGGTTGAGCAGCGGCGTGTTGTTGTGGACGGAGGATGAGTGGTTTCGCTGTAGACGGAGAGGGTGTCAGGCGAGCGCAGACAGGTCATTTCCTATCCACGTAGGGGGCAAAAGCTGCGGATTCAGCAGTCCTGGATTCAGATGATGATGACAGCTATGGATGCACCCGGTTGGTTCCTCCACAAGGCCATTCCTCCTCATCAGCTTCTCAGAGGGAGAGTTCGGCCGAGTCAGCACAACACAGATAAAAATGTCGCTGTGTGGCCTCCTCTCCGTGCTCTGCCTTCGCATTCCTCTCCGCCGAGCGAGAGGAGAGCGTGCGTCTGAGGGGAAAGAGAGCGAGAGCACAGGAATAAAAGACAAAGACAAAGCGGCGGAGAGCAGAGAGGCTATCCTTGCGGGACACGCTCGCTCCGTCTCCGTCTCTCCGCGGCTCCTGTTGCTCGTCGACACGGAGGGGCACATCTGCGGTCCTGCGTCGAATTGCATTTCCAATTTTTCCTTGAACAATATTTTCAACAAACGCTGGTCACAGCATGCGGCAGTAATGGAATCCACCCTTATATTTCAATGGATGCACTCGGGAATTCAAAGGTCTCAACATGAGCAGCGCCTCATTTTGTCCGACGATTGCATTCACTTTACAAAAGCTCTTCGTTGAGAGTTCTCTCTCTCTCTCACGCGCTAAGAATGCTCGGGATGTTTTAAACATTTGATTCAGCAAGACTCCGACTGGGTCACGAGGAGGTAACGGAGTGAGAGAAAAGAAATAAACCACTCCAGTTTCTTCACATTTTGAGTAATGGTTTCGTCGACGGGGAGATTTTGTGCTAAATTAACCGATGAAGCTAAGCTTTGCCTCCAGGTTTTTATAAAATACAACCTACCCAAAATGTTCTCTCGCTCCAGCGCACCTGATGTCTACAGTATCTGTTGCATCCGATTTCACGAGAATTGAAACATCTGTTTGGAGTACCATTTGCATTTATTTTCCAAGTGATATAAAGCCAGTGAGATGCATCTGTCTGACAAATACGGGAATAACAAACTTTTTTTGTTATGATTTTTTGAACATCTGTTCAAAGTGTCCCTTTCTTATTGAAGTCTAAGGACCGATCCCAATTCACCCCTTGCCCATTCCACTTAGCCCTACCCCTCCAGACACATGCCGAAGGGTAAGGGGTCACGATTCTTGTTGGGGTAGAGGAGAAGGGTGTTAGAGCTACATTTTTTTTTTTTTTTAGAGGCACACTAGCCTTATGGGTTATGTGTCATGTGCCCTTGACTCCGGGAACAAAACACAGCACCTAATTAAATCCATAACCTTTAACCACTTTATTGCCATTTTAATTATTTGAATTGTTAGCATTTTACAGGACTGTATTTATATATAACTTTGAATTTTTTTATTCTATCTATTAAATTATCTGGCAGAACTGCAGAGTTTTAGGGGTTGTAGGTAACTTAATTTTATTTCATATTATTTCACGTTTTATCAAAGTTCCTCCCTTTTTTTAATGCTGTTGGCTTTTTTTTTACTAGCCTTTTGTGAGGCAGCTTTTTCCCCCATATTTCTCCTTGTTATTGTTCTTCCTTTTCTTTGTTTTGTTTGACTCAATGTCGTAGAAAATGAGAATTGCCCCTCAATGATCTCTCAAGTATAAATTAAGGTTGACTGATTGATGAGATCTTTCTGATGATCATAAGAAGCATAAAACAATCCCCACCAGTTTGCTATTTTCTTGATAGCTAACTAGCTAGCTAGCTAACGTCACAGTCCCACTTTTTTTTTATGTATTCCAACGTTTTATTCCTCCCTTTGTTATCATGTTATCGAGTTGCTGCAGTTGATACCGCTCCTCCAATATCAGTGCAGACTGGCAGGGTAGGAGCACGGGTTGCTAATGTTAGCCTATAAAGCAATGCTGTGGCAGGTCATTGTTTGATGACTCGACTGATCGAGTGAAGCAGTGAACAAACTGTGATCATCAGGCTTTTCTATCTCCATTAGATAGATGGCATTGCGCTGATACCAGAATTACCACAGCTGAACACGACATATCGGAAATGTCCGCTTGCGTCTGTTTACATAAAGGGCATCAATGACCACTGATGACATATGAGGGTCTTTAAGGGCTGTCCAATCACACAAGAGGGGATTACAACCATTCGCTGCTCCTTGTAACTCTGTTCTGAAGGGCAAAGAAAAAACAAGGGGCGGGGGTTAAAATTGGAAATGTGACCGAAACTTAAATGTGAGAACAACAAAGATGTTTTGTATTCATGCAAAGTAAATCAAAAAGGCCTTGCAAAGAAGGCGAAAGACCTAAAAATGTCACACAAAACAGATCCAAGTTGCTAAATTGCCATGGCAACTGCCAGTTCAACCCTGGCATGAAGATAACAAAAAAAACCACAAACACTCATAGAGTTTATGATAGAGCCGCAGGAGCTTTAGCAGCCCGAGCAATCTGGGACTTCTCTTAGACTCTCCTCGAACTCAAATGGTAAGTTTATGCGCTGACGTATGGGGAAGGGGTCACAGTGCCTGGATGCATGTGAGATACAACAGCGAGAAATGAGTCGCGCTCTGCCAGCCAGTGAGCGAGCCTGTCACTCACACATCAGAGATGATGCCCGTGCAGCTCCAGATTTGGAAACCATTTCAGCTGGTGACAAAACAATTCTTAACAGTTCGGTACCAATCATTCGAACCAGTAAATAAAGATGGGGAAAAATAAAGGAACAGCATGGTAACAGCTGTGGAAGCTCTTGTGCTTCTTGGAGCTGTTGGCAAGACCAACAAACCCAATTAAGAAGTTAATCAAATTCTCAAAGTGGAGTGATCTTTAAACGAGAGGGGCTGAGAGACCCTCAGCCTTGATTTGGTTTGTGATGGAAATGAGGAGTTGATTGTTTCAGTGATTATTCGAATTCCTCTCCTCTTTAGTGCATTGATGAAGGAAAATAGACATGAATTCAGAACGAACACCAGTTTCTTCTGCTCCACTTTCCTACTAATTTCTTCTTCATTCTCCTCCTTTGCGTCCCACGATCTTTTCCCTCCTGTGTGCACCCCAGTGTTTGCTCTGGCCTGATAGCAACAGTGGCATCACAAAACAGGGCCCCACCAGTTAGAGGTGAATGATGCTGGCTCGGTATCGACTGAGCCCGTCACGCGCTCTGATGACTCATGTAAAAGCGCTTTTTGACTAAAAGGATTTGTAAAAGATGTGTCACTCACGGAGCCCTTTTCCATTCCTCCATTCCCGGTGGTGGGCCTCCTCGGACAGGAACAGTCAAACCGTTATCTTTTCACTCTTGACTTATTGACAGGATGCTGGAAGAGGGCTAAATGGAGGTTAGCCAATTACGGCTATTAAGGTCAAGCACATAAATATACACTTCTCTGACGTGATGATAGGCAGTGTGAGGGCCAGGCTTTATTCCCCACTGGAAATCACACAGAGATCAAAGCTCCTCATACAGTGACTGATCTTGTCTTATTGAGAAAACTGTAGCCTTTTGATGTCAGGGGACAAAGCTGAGCACAGCTCGGGGAGAACAGTTGGCAGTACACAAGTGAGAGTGGAAAAAGCCCATTTATATGAGTAGAAAGCCTATCACTGAACACAGGTCTGTGATGAGCCAGGTTCACTGCGGGGTGTCCGACTCTGATCGTTGCACTTTGCCTTTGAGTCGAACAGCTGCTACGTGATTGAATCTTGCTCTCGCATTTCTGGAATTAGTCAGGGTCTAGTGTGATATTCGCAGATCTGAAAAACCGCTGCAGTTAATGTTGATTGTGTACCGCATAACCTCATATCGATTTAGCCCCATCAAGCCCCATATAGCACGTTAGAGTTGCACTGTTTGCACATTAAGGACAAAATGATTCATGGTGAAATTGGACAAAACAAGCTCTCAAACTGAAAAATAGGTCATTTGTCAGTGTCTTGCAAAACGCTCCATAGGACCATCCTGACACTGACTCATATGATGAATAAGACAATCACTTCTGAATTTGGTGCAGTCTGTTTTGCTTTCTTGGTGTCTCCAGGTCAAATCTCTGGGGGGTAGTAAGACTTATTTTTCATACATGAGGGGGCATTTTTTTAGAATTTGACAGAAAGAGTGAATGTTTAAAATACCACCACTCTTTCCTGAGAGACTAACCTGGTTTGTTGCTTAAAATCCGACTGAAATTAAAATGCATGTTTGCAGCTGTTTGTAAAAACCGTGACTTCATCTGTGTCGATGGAAAGCTTGCTTCTATGCCACCAGTCAAATTGCTTCACTTGTAAACATATTTGAATAAATATGTCAGCATGTATACATGTTTTCACTCCAAACGCGTCAAATAAGACAGCATTGGTCCGTGACCCCAGCTTCCAACTTCTGACGCTCTACTTGCCTCTATAACATTAGTTGTGCACATGCATCGCTCCACAGTCAAGTAAGCAATAATAAATACGCACGTATTTACACACAAACCTTTCACATTTTTTGGCTGTTAAATTTGTTAAAAGGTCCCAGTTTTGGTAGGTTTAAGCAGTTAAGGGTCCAATTTCTAAAATTGTTGATTGTTGAGTCTTATCCCTGTACTCGTCAAATATTGATGCTCTGGGTCGGTAGCCAGCTCAACCTACCTACCCAAAGTGTTGGAATTTGAGTTTGGGAATAAGACTCAACAATTAACTATCCTACAAATTGGACCTTTAATCTATTTTGTTAAGTTATGGGAAATATCATGGTTTTGGTTAAAATAAGTAGGTAAGTTGAGTCAACTCTGCCTTTTGGTTACACACGGGACTCGGGATGGAAAGCCTGTGTTTGACCCATCCAGCCATCCTGACTGACACCAAATATGGACTTTTCTTGCTCTATACACGACCAAACCAGATGGGTGCCTCCAAAAATGACACGACGGGGGTACTGACAGCGCCATTGTTTAAAGGTTTGGGCCATTGACCAAGCTACATTTTTTGACTTGTTCAGAGAGAACAGGACTGATCATATAATAGGCATAACCTGACGCACCAGATCTTTTGTTGTACAGAACCATCTGGGACGGTTCTACTGGTTCTGCTAATACTAAATTAAATGTGAATGAAGTCCAACCAGTCAGATCAAGAGGAGAATAGTGGAGTCAGTTGGTAAACCAAACACTTCTCACCTTCAATGCTGTCTTTTGCTCTATTTTCAATAAAATATACTCTACTGTTCTGATATAACTGATGCTATCGGCATCCAGCAGCTGCTCACATCTGTCAATAAAACACAGACACTCACTCCACTGACCAGCTCAAAGGAAAAGTGGCATTTGTGATATTTTCCGAATATATTTCTGTTCTTCTTTTTATGATATTAAACAATTGACAATACATTTGAAAACATACTAACATTACTCTTGACTAAATGTGATCTCACATTAACTTTGCATAGGCAAGTATATTGCAGTTTATTTTCAGACACAAGCATCCCTCCAGACAATGCATTGATTGTGCGAGATGTATCCATAACAACACTATACAGTATGTAGTTCAGTGAGTGCTGTAGTGTAGGCAACTGGACGTATTTCAGTTTCTTGAAGACGTTTCACCTCTCATCTGAGAGGCTTCTTCAGTTCTAACTAACCGGAGGGGAGTTGCAGGCTTTTAAAATCTGTGATGGAGCATCCTTACAGAGTCATTAAGGACACGTGTGAGCTCTGAGTTTCAGAGTCGTTAGGGCCGATGACCCAACCGACCTTCATGTGGGTTGCTAGGGCTAGGTTAGCCCAGCTGTGAATGGTTAAGCTGTGTGGGGAAGGAACTCAGTACTGCATTGTAGGTGATGTTGTAGGCCACCTCCTCTGTTCAAAGACGGTCATTCCAGTATGTGATCAAGATCATATACTTAGGTGAGCACATGAGTTCAGCAGGCTGCCCCAAGTGAACCTCAAATCACTGCTCTGTTGTTGACCAAACTCAAAACCTCCCAAAACCTGCTTACTTGAGGTTTGAGAAAACTTATCTCAAAGATACCAGGTCGGTAGGAGAGAGGATGCAAACCATGTCTCAGGTTGGAACACCCAGCCATCTCCCCAGTCGCAATGAATTGTACAGCTGTGCAGCCTCGCTTCAAAGAAGTCCATAGGGATGCACTCATTTCACACACAAAAAGTTGCATCTAATAAAAAAAGACATGTTGAGAGAGAAAAATCTGCCTACTTTCTCACCTCCCCTGGGTAGGATTGTGGGTTTTGTTATGTTATAAAATTTGCCAGACACAACCTCCCCAACTCCGACAATGAAAAGCTGTGTGGGTTGGTGGTTTCCGACAGTGTTGGACAATTTGACAAGCACATATTTTTAACTACACTTCACTTCCTCCATTGCCACTGAGACACACAGTCATTATTCTAACGACCACACAACTTTGCCTTTATTAAGATATAAACATAGATCTTGAGGAAATAATATAACCACAGGGTCCATTAGTTCTGGAGCATTTGATGGTGTTAAACGATGGTCCGCAGCGGAGGAAGTTTGGCCAGTTGTCATGGAATAGCAGACAGATCTTTATAATAGGCCAGCACAGTTCTTTTTCTGATGTGGAAAGTTTCAATAGACTAATGCAGCGAGACACCATTGTCATAAAGAACAATAAAGGCTAATGACCTCTCATAAGCAGATGGTCTCTTTTTTGCAGATCTGTGTCACTGATAAATGTTACATTCTGGGCAGATGGCTGTGGACAAAGTTCTACCAGGCAGAAAATGATACAAGGTATTTCACATAATTGCTACAAACAGATGTTTTGCTCTGTTGTCACCAGCAATGACCTCCTCAGACACATTATCATTAGATGCCAGCTCCTCTGACTGTGGCTGCCATCTTGAATTAGTGACGGCCTAGCGTGCAGAAGGCCTTCCTGTCTCCCTGTCATCTCTATGGAGACAGAGGAAGTGGATCTCGCCCACAGCTTGTGCCCACATTTCACATCTACTCAGCTTCACACCACACCATTCCTGTAGGCTGCTGCAGAGCACGATTCTGCACATGAAGCCAAGCAGACTTAATAAACATGATCAACTCTCCCATCCCTCTCCATTTAGGGCTTTAAAAGTCTTCAGATAGTCTGAGTACAACAGCGGGGGCGGCAGTTTGGCTGAATATGACATTATAAATTGAGGCGTAAGTGTATGCAGGCGAATTTGTAATTCAAATTGCAGCGTATTCTACCAAACATCTCTTAAGCTGCTACCTGGCATGCAGAATGTAGAGCTGTTGTTTCAGCTTGTTTCAACGTCCACTTTACAGCACTGCTCGCGGAAGCCAGGGAGGTAATGGACAAGGCATAAAACTGAATTGAAGTTTAATGCTTTTTGATCATAAGGGGGAAAAGGCACTTCTCCTGTCTGAGAATGAAAGTAAAGACAACGTTTAAAGATCGTTCCCGGGGGCCAGATGATAACACAAGAGGGTAATGAGCATCTGACAAAGTAAGAAAATCGCACATGAAATGGTAAGTTAACAAAAGTGAAAGTGTGTTAATTTAAACATGCTGATGAGTGCAAGACAGCTCTCGTTTATCACACATGAAAACTCCCGGGCTGACTTCTTTCATCCCATTTATTTAGACATACTTATTTCCTTTGCACCTACAGTACTTAGATAAAACAATAAAGCATAACAAAGAGAACAACGCATCATTAGAGGGTAATATGACAGGTTGCAGATGGCGCTGCAATGAGGAGAACAAACATGAAAGGATTATTGTTTTGACAAGCTGTTTGATGCAAGTCAAAGACACTGCAGATTGAAGGCAGTCAGGCCGCATTTACCGTATATATATATATATCAATCTTGACATTTAGCTTCCCTCAGTTTCAGAAGGCTTTATCTACTGTCACTGTCGAGGAAGTTCTCCTTTCCAAGGCAGAGTTTACCCTGTTTGACATTTGAAGTCAGCTCCACGGGGAGCTCCAGGTGGATAAGGCTTAATGGGGATGCGAGTGGGTGAAATATGAACTCTGCAGGAATCTGGAGTTCACTGCGCGCCACAGAGGTTGTAAATCTTTTTTGCATTCTTGCAAAAGAAGTGGAAATGTAGTTTGACTGTCTTTGAAGGGATGCATTGTGTGGATGATAGCAGCAGGGCTGAGCGTGGGACCAACAAGCAAACTTCAGACGGCTAAAGACAAAGCATGCAGGATGGTATTCATGGGGTGTCTCTCGTCCGCTAAATAATTCTTTACCATTTTTTTGGTTTCATGCCTCTGCAGCATTGTCCATTTTAAGTCTGCACCTCAGTCCCACCTCAGCTCTTCTGGATAAGATATTTTGCAACTCTCACGAGCATCTTTGTCTGGGAAGAAAGATACAGAGAAGAATTAATTATAGGAGTAGTACACCGTAAATCTGTGTTTTGAATGTCAAGCACTCACTGCCTGTAGGCTTGAAAGGTGGCTCCAAAAAGTCTGGCATGCCTCTAAATTACGGCGCATGATGACTGTAGTGTTACTAAAACATATTATGTGTTAATGACTGAAGTTTTTTTCCCAAAATTGTTTACATTTCTACTTCCCAGCAGTTTTTTTCTTGTCTGCCATTGCTGGTGTCTTGCTTTGTGTGCGTTGTGGCTTGCTAAGGCCACCTGTAGACCAGCAGACAGGTGCGCAGCAGTTGGCAGGACTGCCTTTCGTGTCACCCAGGCCACCCATTGCATGTATGTCTATCAAAGCAGGTCTATCTTTAAAGTTCCAATTTTTTAACAGATGATTGTTGAGTTTTGCTTGTCAAATACCGACACTTTAGGTTGGTAGATCATGCTGGCCATCAACTCAAAGCATCCGTATCTGACGAGATGTGATGACGAAATGTGACTCAACAATCAACTATCCTACGAATTGAACCTTTGAATTGAGATCGTCAGAACTTGCAGAGCTTTTCAGGGGTTTGGTTTGATACAAATGCCAGATATGTATTTTTGATACCGGACACTTACTATGTACATAAAAGTCGAGTTGAACTGTAACAGTAGTATTTCTATAAGATTTATTTATTTCTTTTTTAATTATATATTTTTTAGGTGCAGTACAAGTGACAAATATGAACATACATATATAACATGGCACAAGACGAGATAGAGGAACTAATAACAAAGAAACACAAAAAAGGAAGAAAAAAAACAACGAAAAAAACAAAAAATAAAAATAAAAAAACAGCAAAGAGACATACAAGGAGAAGATATGTAGGGTATGAAACTGTATGCACAGGAGAGGACACAGTATATTACATTATACTATATCATATTATATTTAATAAGTGGATAAATTAATTAAATGAGACAAAATGTAGAGTGAGTAAATGAATAAATACATTAAAAAAGAAAGAGAAAGTATTTCTATAATATAATGTTTAAGACAAACTTACCGTCTGTAATTCCACGTATATTAAGTACAGTATTTAGAAATGTAAGTTGACAATTTTGAGCATCTGGGCATCCTGCAGAAATTAACAACAGTGATTGGAAACATTTTGATAGACATACTGGTCCACTGTGGGAAACTGGGTCAACTTTCTAACAATCCATTGTTGACTGCTGATTACAACTGAGGTTCTTTGGGAAGAGGTGAGCAACAAATTGCAGGGTTTTCTTTCTTTGAAGCGTACGGTAAGTGTTACATTTAAAACATAGCTTTTCATTCATTAACTTCTTTCGGCTGACTCATAGCTCAGCACTGCTGTTGTACTTTCCTTGTTGCTGCTGTTGATTTGTTACTCTATCCAGAATAAAATACAACCATACTGTGTAATTATATCATAATTTCAAATGTCATTCTAAATGTCAAGCCAAATTATGTGTTTTTTTTCTGTTTAACAACTGATTTGTCATGAAGTGCTCCTGAGAAAAAGTGTAACACTAAAACCAAAATAATCTCATCTATACAAATTGCCCTTGTTGATGAACTCATAATGCGTCTCATGGCCATGGCAGACACAAGCAAACCGAACCGTTTTTGTCAAGGCTCTGGCATCTCTTTGTATGTAATTACTCATCGTCACACCACACGCTATCTTCATTGTCATCTCTTTTGCCGGCCCGCGTGTCATCTTATCGTCCTCAGCCTCTGTGAACCGTTTCCTCAGCCCGGCTTTCCGAGCGCAGCGGGGAGTGGATATCTCAAACTTGCCTTGTTAAACACAAAATAGAAGACAGGCCACAGAAAGGCTGAGTGTCAGAGCCACTGTGTTTGTTCAGCAAACACCATCAGCAAGAAAATCTATGTTTGTGCAGGGGAGACGCTGACAGTGTGTGAAAAAGGAGGAAGGGAAAGGTAGGTACAAGATACATGGATGGATGGATGGATGCCCCGTGGAAAAAAAACATAGAGATTTGATGCCCCTAACACCAGGATGTCATTGTTACCATCATATGATTTGGATTAAAAAAGAGTACTCTCTTCAGGTTAGGGAACCATCATCATTATGGTGACAACAATAAATACATGGTTAAGGATAAAGAACAATTTTGGAACAATTTTGGTCTTTTTTTTTTCAATCTTTTACCACACAACCCACAAAAACGCCAAAATGTGTAACAGACCTGCCTGTCCACCATCTGCAAAAACAACAAGGCCTTATCTGTGGTCAAGTTACCAGTGACAAAACATGCTGTGTCCAGTCAAATTTTCAAAATAAGGGCACCAAAACCATTTGGTTGGGTTATGGAAAAGACCCAAAGATTATGCTTAAAATACTTCCTCAAAACAGTCACCACTGGCTGCCTCTCACAGGGCTCAAAGACTGGTATCATGGGTCAAAGTCCATTAAATAAGCCACCCAACTATCCCTGACCTCCAAACGCGGACTTTCTGGATCTTTGAATTGTGTTTGTCCATTGTTGTTGCCTAGGTGAGCCAAACCATCACTCCCACACGCTGACCTCTCATAGATAATCTATGACCAATTCAGATCCCACTTGAAGCCTTCAGTATTGGTGGTAGGAGGATTTCATTATTGGCAAGTAGTCTGAGAACAGACTAAGGACCAAATATGAACATCCCTGGTATATCAAATTTGATCATGATCTCGTATTGAATGTTTCTAAATAAACAGAAAAAGATGTTCAAAAATGTAATGTAAACTCCAGAGCACTAAAAATTATGTTCTGGGAATGGAGGTGCTCCCTGTGATGTTTTGCTTGCTATGCTTTCATAGAGATCATCTTCTGTGATGGTGCCTATATTTGTATGTTCTTAAGAAAATCATGTACATGTTACAAAAGCTGTTATATAAATGAATAAAAGTATTAATTACTGGCAATGTAGGTTTATAACATAAATAAAAATATACTTTGAGGTTACACAAAGTGAGTAAGGAGTACAAATGTATTGTAAGGGAAAGCGATGATATGGTGAAGTATCTGTTTAAATTATTGCTGCTTTTTAATCCTTGTTATTGCTATTTGAATATATTCTTTTTTACTCTAATCATATGTGCATTTTTATTTTTACATAATATAAGCCTCTCAGGGACTTGGACAACTCTGCTGATATTCAGTATGTATTTTCACACACAAAATACATAATGTGCCAACCACTTCCAAATATATTGAAATTATAAGAAAGTAACATCATAGCGGCCATATACTTACATTTCTAAATATGTAAATAATAGTAAACTTGTAGCCCCTCAGATGCAAGGTGCAGCCCCAAGCACCAGCCATGAGCCCACCACAGGTCCAGAGTGGGCAGGGAGGATTGCTCACTGAGTGAATATTATTAGAATTAAAATAATGAAGAGTGTGGTGTAGACCTGCTCTATATGAAAAATGCCCTGAGAGAGAATTGAGGATGATAGATGATTCAGCACTACAATAATGAAACTGACTTGAATGTTTGACTTAAAAAAGGGAAGATTCGTGTTAAGAATAGTGTACTATTGTAGGCTTAACATGTAAAGTTATAATTACATTATTTTAATATAATAGGTTGTGATCTAAAATGGGCCGGTCTGAAGCATGAAACTCCAGGGATGAAAATGAGTCCCACTCCGGCAGTGGTTACTATGTACATAAAAGTCGAGTTGAACTTTAAGTGTTCTTTTTTTTTTTGCCTTTTTGCACTTTGATTCAATATGAAGTAACCCTTTGTGAGGAATCTAAAGTATTCACTAGCTCCTCTACTCTTTCACTTTGTATTTTTTTGTTGGTGTCTCCCTAATCTCTATATTGCTTAAAGAAACAGTTTTTGTCTTTATGCTACACACTGTCTCCCTTTCTCTCTTACTGTCTGTGTGGGAATGTACACGTGTGCGTCCATACGTAGACCAGACAATAGTGTGCCTGGTTGTTATCCGTAGGGAAGCTGAGAGGAGATAGCAGTAAAGCATGATGAGTGGGAGGTGTATGATGCTGGCGTGCCACATCTACTCCCCTGGCTCTGCAGATGACATCGACCCAGAAGGCAAAATCTTGACACTGGATGTCGCTGAGTCATGGGGCAGAGGGCCACAGCGAGATGAGATCTCTACTTCCTCACACACACACACACACACACACACACACAAACAAACAGTGGACTATACATCTACACCACCAAGCGTGGACCTCTGTTCTCTGATCATTTTGAAAAAAACAAAATAAAAAACTTACTTCAAAGGTCTTTTTGCTACAGATGTGGTTTTGTTTTTTTGTTGTTGTTGTTTTTTGTTTTTTTCAGAAATTGCCAGGAGGAGACCTATGGTTTTACAATTTTATTAAAATCTTTGGTTGAAATGATGTATTAACTGGAAATACACTGCATATCCTGCATGTTTCCAAGGCCAGTAAAGATGGACAACACCACATTTATACACCACACCACACACACTCTTTGTGTCACTGTTACATGTTCATGATTGTTTACTAATGTTAACTTGAAGCCACACACACACTCAAGATGACAGTCTGATCCTTACTGAAAATGTTAAGTTAGTATATTTAACAAGTACGCACAAACATATGGTTTAATATATATATATATATATATATATATATATATATATATATATATATATATATTCCCAGAGTTGTTTGATTTGATTTTGATTTTGTGTCCTGTATATATCTGTATTTCAACAGTGTCTGTTCACCCCTAGAGGGCTCAATTTACACAGATGCCATGCTCATTTTACCACCACCTTCGGGCAAGTAGAACTACTTTTTTTTGATTGGTCATTGTTCTTAAACTTGTTTCAATTTCCACAGGTACACAACAACCTGAGCTGCATATTGCAACTATTAATTGACATAAATACACTTCTGTTTTGCCGAAAAATAATCAAATGTAGAAATGTTCATCTTATCTCGCTCTCCCCTTGAGTTAACAGGACATACAGATTAATAAAAAACACAGTGTCAGTCTGGCTTTATGTAATTGTCTTTTTGAATTAAGTAAATTTAATGTGTAATGACTAAAGCCCATAATTACATTACAGCAATGTGTCTGATTAGATTTGTTTGTTAATTCCACTTGACATTATAGTTTTCACACAAATACATACACATTCAGTCAACCCTGGAAAACATTTTGAATTGCCCATACACTGTTCTATGGCTCATCATTTTCAGTTTTTCAGAGTGATTTTTTTTTTTTTTTTTTTTGTGAGAGAATGAATAATTTTTATTTCGGTTATAGACATTATAAGAAACAAAAAATATTTCACACAAATTTCTCACAGTCAATGACCAAAAAAGGAATCGGCTAAAGCCCAAGGCTTATTTTGTTCTGCTGCAAGAGCATTTTGACCACCATAATGTACAGTCAATCTTGCAGTAATAGAACAATCTTCGAAAAATTGAAAAGGAATTAAGATAAGTGCCAAAAAGAGAGAAAAAGAAGAATGGTGAAAGAGTATGGTTACATGGCAAAGTATATCTTAAATCCAAGTTTCATCTGAATTCTTGCATTCATTATTTTTAATTACATCTTTCTCCTTTTTTCAGTATCTAAAAAAACTAATACATCTCAGCAGATACAAAAATGTATATATTTTTTTTTATTCAGAACAACCTCTTGAATGTGTCACATGTGAAAGAAAGGCCTCATGTTCCAGGCTTTGGTTTATTTGCTCTCTGAAAAATCTAATATCAGAGAAAAAAAAACAAAACACAAAGTCATTGTGTGATGGCTGATTCTTCTTGGTATGTTTACCATCATGCTCCAATACCAAGAAGTACCTTTTGTGATGTATGTTTGTGATTTCCAAGCTGCACCATTGTATAAAACACAACCAGTGATTGATTTCCCTGTGCACAAGGAGAATGACAGTAGGAAGATTATCAGTTTGTTTTTCCTCTGTCTCTCTCTTCACAGGTAATTTTCATGTTGTAAATTGAGGTATTGATTGGCGCTCTCTTCTGTTTGTCCTCGGCTCGGTCTATCATCTGAGGAGAAAACAGAAACTTGCACAAGTTTGACTTCATAGCATGGGGGGATGTAATCAATGGCTCCAACATTCTCTGAGGGAAGTTTGTTACACTTTTGTGATTTCATTTAAATTCCACTGTAATCTATTGATTCAGTCTTTTTTTAATATCCCCACTTTCCCTCACTTCTCTTCAAGTGTTCTTTTCATCCTTTTTTTTTAGTATAGAAAAGAGAGGCGGGTCTTTGTCATTATTTTTTTTAATTATCTGCTTATACATTTAGTTGAAATATAAATCTGTTACACACACAAAAGGGAATCATAAAACCTGTATTCCTCATATATCTAGGTTACCTCACTAGCAGACAAGCAAGGCGGCATTCAGGTGTAATATCGGTATACAGGGACATATCAACAAAGAGATATTTGTACAGAGAGGCAAGACTGAAATTGTAGCCCAAATGTGCAATTGTGGTTTTAATTAATATGCGAGAAGGATGGAGCAGCAAGTATAGCAGCTGAGGCATATTCTTTAAACCCACCACAATCGTCTCGGGTCGCGCTAACCCAGGATGTGACGGTGTCCCTACAAAATAGTGATGGTGTGAACTTGATTTGAATGTGCATTAAAATGGCCAAATCTCCGCCAAAGAAAAGGTAACAGCTACTAGCTTGTTCATGTTTGCATCGTTAGCGAACAGGTTAGTGTCAGAGTAACTTTTCAGTTTTAGCGTGTTGGTTGCTAGCTTGGAGGTTGTTCACACAGTACACATACAGTAGATAGCAGAATGAATGAATGAACCCTTTATTGTCACGATCACAAGTAACTGCGAAATTGGCCAAAGGCCAATTGGAAGGAAGGGAGCAATATGCACTATTCCTATTAAAAGCCCAATGACAGGCTTTTTATACCAACAATCTACATCTGGTAAGTCACTTTCGCTGTAGCTAACTTTGGATTTAGCAACTGGTTGCCGGTTGCAAGTAGCTCATTAGCTGTGGAGTCAAGTCCAACATAGTCGGCAAGACAGTAGCCTACAAAGATGTCTGTTTTTAAATTTTTAAAAATGTTTTAGACTATAGTAATCAAGGAGAATATTCACACATTAAACTAACTCAAATATAGGTGCACTGGAAAGTGTCACTTCATTGAAAAAAATAGATCCCATACAAAGCTAGCTCTTTCTCAGCATCACAACTTATTCATTATACTGACACTGTGGTCCCTCTTGACCTTCCTCAAGAGTGTTTCCAACTAATGTTTTAAACTACAATTCCTGCTATATCTTTCTTATTGCCTCTTTAATGATGATTAAATGTGGGTATGTCACTCTGAGCAACCTCTTCCACATCCAAATACTATTTTTCTGAATATTTTTTTTTACAAAAATATTGAATGTTGCACCTTAAGTAAAAGAAAAACCAGAACAAACCTCTGCCGACATGTCCCCATCCATTATTTGCATGAACCATTATTTGTAGTAAGGACATCTTGCAAGCACTGTGCAGAAGCCTCAGTAAATCTAGCCCTGACTGTCTTGCCAACTGTGTCTCCCATAAATGATGTTCATATACAACTAATTTAAATCAGCAAACCATTATGGAGGAAACAATGCCTGGGCTGATTGCAGCGGGGGATCTTTGTTGAGTGTCGAGCGAGCTTGTGACCGTAGGATCACAGGCTCAGTTCCCCAGTGTGGCAGGATAAATCTGGGCAGGGGAAAGCGAAAGGCACTTGTCTCTCCGTGATTACCACCACTGAGGTGCCCTTAAGCAAGGCCTTTAACCTCAACCACAAGTTTGGACTCAGAAATCAACTTTTCTTACAAATCTTTAACAATGAAAAAAAAACGACAAAAAAGAACATTTCTATTGAACATAGCTCAACATAGCCAATACTATAGCCTACAAGATTCTTGGCAGAAGATATATATCAAAATCTATTAGCCTACATGAAGTAGATATATAATGAACATAATTTATAGGAGGCTGGGTTGCCTCCGTGCCCAGGGGTATGTCCCAATTTGATCTTTTGCTTCACTGAGTGCTGCTGCCTGCTCACTCTGAGGTTTGTTTTCCCGCCCTGTGACCCCGAGAAAGTCGGGATGCTGTGTTAAAGGTAAATAAAAACAGAATGCAGTCATTTGCACACAAACTGTTTTTTTTTTTTTACCAACAATGGTTTTGAGAAGTTCCTGAGCTCATGTAGTAAAATCCTTTATATACGTGTGTATACAAATACAAATTGATGAACCTCACCCAATCCTTGCTTGGATGCCTCTTTCATAAACAATCATGGTACCAATGGTATCACCAGTTACCAATGGACCTGCTTACCTGTGGAATGTTCCAAACAGGTGTTTTTGAACATTCAGCAAATGTCCCGGTCTTTTGTTGCCCCTGTCCCAACTTGTTTGAGATGTGTCGCTGACATCGCATTCAGAATGAGCATATATTACAAAAATCGATGGCGTTAATTGACAGTCGGGGCACCTCGCCTACAACAACACGTCAACGATTTTCTGTTTACCTTCAGTTATTGAGCAGTTGGACTTTAAACAAAGAAGTCTCCTTGATCCTGGATGCCAGCAAATTCATCAGTAAAATATTAAAAAGTCTTGTTTGGTCCATGCTCACATCCAGCAGTACTGTTTGTGCTGAACATGATATGCATACATTTAAATATGTTCTTTCTAAATGAAACATTAAACTCATCAAGTGTTGTTTAAAAACTTTTAGTTGTCATCCCCATGAAAGCCTCATACGTTTTAAGGTTTCAACTGTATATCCTGAAAAGCATATATCACATTTATGTTCGATTTCAACGTACTGGCAGTCCACAAGAGCTCTCTGGGTGGTAAACTGTTCATGTCATCGTTATTTACATAATGTATATTAGCTGGGCACATCCTCAGTGATTTTGTATCCCTTCTTCTTTTTTTTTTTTTTTTTGATGTGGCTGAGTTCATGTAAGAGCATGTTTAATAGAGTTACATAACACCCAGTAATAGAAGTAAGTGCGTAATTTCCTTCTGGCAACCTTGGTTGTACACTTGAACTGAAAGAGAGAGAAACGAAAGAAAAAAAAAAAGTAAAATAAATATGTTGAATGCCAATCAAATGCCTGCTTCAAGACGTGTTAAAATATTTTGTTGAAAATGAGAAAAGATGTCCTTAAAGCGCCGAACAATACCAGGGCATGTTTTGAGTGTGGGGGGGGGGCAGTTCACTAACAGACTGTAATGTCATGCTTCAGTAAAGCTGCTGTGGTCAGAGCAGCCAGCAAAGGACGAGACAAGAAAAGCAGCACCGGTGACATTATTTGTTGAATCAGTGATGTAAGATTCTGCAAGATGCAAGATTCTGTGGAATGCTTTCCCTCAGAATGTCCCATACTGAGGCATGCCTCAAGATGTCTACGGTTGTTTGTTTATTACGTTATGTAAGTCCAGCCCAGTCTCCCGGATGAAACGTTTCTGCAAAACACTGATTCCTTCACTTTCGCACGTGTCACAGGCCTGTGTACCTTATTTCTTACAAAATGTGTCATGTCACGTTCACATTACATGGTTATGAACTGACTTTCATGTTGGGAGGTGGAGGGGATGGTGATGGTTTCAGGTGAGAAGGCTGCCAAGACAGTGACCACAGTTTAAGACGGCGTTCTAACATTTGTAAGCATGAGCGTGACACCACTGATATTTGCAAGAAGACCTCAGGACATTTTCCAGCCAAGTTTGAAAATCTCAGGCTGTATTCGAGGTGACCCAAGCATGTATTTTAGGCCAATAACATGATGTTTTCCTGACCCTAACCGAGTTGCTTTTGTGCCTAAACCTAACTGGAGCATGAGCACAGTGTGACCTAAGGAAACTTAAACTTGCAATATAAAGAATTGAAGTTTCAACATATCCATGCTTCACAGAAACGTACATTGCCAACATTCATTCTAGTGACTGGGTTGATAAAGTAATAATCCGTTGCAATGAAAATGTGCTTAAACTCTGAGCAAAAAGTAGAACTTCATATCCAAGGAAGGACACTGAGGTCCTTCCCTGGACATCAAATTGCAACATTTTTAGTATATTGATCGTCCAATGAGTAAAATGGGCATTGATGTCCATCTTAACTTGAGTCATCTTGAATTCTAACTGAGCTCACGTCCGCTCTATTGGATTTACTCAGTTTAAATGGGAACATATGGGAGCTACAGCAACACCCTTTCAAGAAATGAGATTTAGCTTTGGCCACTTTTTCTTCGCTTTTATTGTGTATTTCACTAATGGACAGCAGAGTGTAGCAGGCTTTTCACCCAGGCCATGGCATAATCTTTATGAGCGCAGCTGCAGTGTGATGCAGCATGGGAAACATCAGCTGTCTTACAGAAGCAGAAAAGTGAAGTCACTGGCTTCTGACCCTTTTCTGGAAATGCTTTACAATTTTACTGATTTAACCTTCGTATTTACTCCCTAGACTTCAAACCCATTTGTGTGAGTGAAAAGATAACAACTGTATTTTATGTAGGTTGGATGGAAATTCCAATAGCTATATGACAGGGATCATCTCACAAATCAAGATCCTTCCCTCCCTGATAAGCAAACAGCTGTCAGGAGGAGGAGGAGAAGTTGTGTTTTTTTTTTTAAGTTTTGCAGTAAGATACGTCGAGGGACTGTCTCAACCTATTTTTTCTTTAGAATATTTTTAGGTGATGCTAGATCTGATAAGATTAATTATGCCACGGGCAGGAAATTAAAGTTTGTGGTATAAAGTTAAAGAAAGATCTCAAAGTAAATTAGATGAGTGTCACTTAAGTGTAAAAATATGTATTAACGGTGTGTTTTGCAGAAGAGTTACTCAAGAATGGAAGTAGTTCTGTACAAGATGTTGGCATATACATTCGATGTATACACGAATACAGCATAAGCAGTTAATATTCTGTAGCTCTCTATTCATACTAAAGTCACACTCACATTTGCAGCTGAACACATGGTCCATCACAGCTGCATTTAACTGATAAGGCACTTAAGGAACAAACCTGATGGCAGCACTGAGACCAAAGACCAGTAAAATAGATTGACTGTATAAATCCCATGTGGAGCTTTCCATATCTTAATAGACCAGCGAGAGGGCAATGATTTACAACACAACAACCTATGGTGTTAGGTTGGTACTATGCGTGTGTGTATGTGTGTGTGTGTGTGTGTGTGTGTCTTTGGTACATGTTTGTGTGTTTGGCAAGCTCAGGATTTTCCTGTGCAGGACGTCACATTACTTTTCCCCGAGTAAAGAAATACAGCTCATGCTCCGGCACATCTGCTCAGAGCCACAGAGGGACCCCGGTGAGAAACCAAACGAGGCTGTCTGCTCAGCCGACGCTCTCCACCCACTCAGACGTTTTCAACAGTCCACAGACTACTTACTGTTTATACCTTAATCCTATCCGTACCTGAAACTGACAACACACCCAAATGAAAGTGACACTGCAGTTGTTGGATCGACCGGAGGATGTGTTTGATGTGTGGAGGCTCCAAAGCGTAGAGAGGGGAATTTGACCTGTTTTTTTGTCTGAATGTTGTTATTCCCAACCTGTAAGCCTTGACCCCCCCTCCCACCACCACCAGCTTTGGGGTTGCAGAATGGGGTCAGAGGATTAGGTGGTAGGGCCATATTCAAATGTATTTTGGACAGATGTTCATGGTTCCTACAGGATGAACACTACTGACTCTGGTAGTACTTTAGTACCTACTGCAGGTCAATAGTTACCCATGTAGAGTGAACGATCTCAACATCTACTAGAGGGATTCACATGCAATTATAAACAGACATTCATGGCACCCAGAGGATAAATCCTATTGACTTTTGTAATCTCCCTGACTTTTCCGTGAATGCCACTAGTTGTAACTTTTGTAGTATGAGGGAATTATGTTGAATTGATATACAAACTGTGACGATGGGCTATGTTTTGGACAGATCTTCAACCAATGTTTGGATATGGTTGCCAGAAGATGAACACTGCTGACTTTGGTGATCCCCTGTCTCTTTCTTTAGCACCTACCACAGGTCAATAGTTCCCCATGTAGCATGAACGATCTAAACATCTACTAGATAGATAGATAGATAGATAGATAGATAGATAGATAGATAGATAGATAGATAGATAGATAGATAGATAGATAGATACAGACATTCATGGTACCCAGAATCTTATTCAATGTGCTGTGTGCCATAACTGCTTCTATTAAAAAAACAAATACTTCCTAATACAGTTACTCTGAAGTCATGACAAACAACTTTTTTCTTAGCCCCCCAGGTCAAGCCCCACCTTAGCACTGGCAGAGAAAAAGTCTTGAGTCTTGTGCCTTCCATGCTCAGACCAAGCCTTCAGCTGGCTCATGGTGACATTTAACCCACGCTTCTGTAATTAAGTCAACTCTGTGTGGGCATACTAAACATACATGAGGTGGACTGGACAACGAGACTACCAGCTCGACAATCAAAAACTGTGTGTGCATTTCCCCACCTGTGTGCGATGTTTTTCCACTTCTTGTTCGGAAAGTTTACTCGATTTTCCACCCTTGAATGCAAAATAAAACTTGGCACTGGCAATGAGAATTGTCGGCATCGACTCCCGGGAAGCGTAACCACACTTTTGAGCATTTATTTCTCTGTGGTATTGTCATAAAGGCAGGGTCTGTGTGCGTCTGTGTCTGCCTATGTGAGAGACAGGCGGAGAGAGAGCTCCTCCAGCACACGACAGGCTCCAATAGAGAGATCTCCTTTCTGGGTTGGGAATAGCAAAAATGCATCACAGAGAAAGTCTGTCCTGACAATATCTTAATTTCTCCAGTGCCAAGAGCAGCGGCAAAAACGTAGGAGCATATTTATATTATGGTCATTAATAATTTAACCTTGAGGGGCAGCTTAATACCTGTTTTTATTACGTAGCCCTACTCCAGTGTTTGGGTGCTTATATATGTTTATCTTTTATTTACTTTATGATCAAGGAAGTACATTTAACTATATACAATAATTTAGATTCGACTACACATTGAAAAGCTTTGGGATGAGGTGATAAAAATGATAACTACAATAGCAATTATCCAACCTAACAGGCGGTAACCTGCAGGCGCCAGATTAGATAAATAAATAAATAAATAAATAAAAAAACTTTCATATCACTCATGTGGCTGTTACCCAAGAGAATCTGTCCTGATTTTCTGAGACCTTTGATCTGGGATTACACAGGGGCTGCTGAGGACAGAACTAAGTGTTTGGCCTGGAAGAGCTCGTGGTGCCGCCTGAGGTGGTCAAGGCCTCTGAAGTCAATACTGCTGCTGCGGAATCTACTGAGACCAATGAGGAAGGTTGAACTTTAAATTAGTGAATATTCAGTAAACAGATTTATGCCGCAGGCTTGATTTAAACCGGTTCAGATCATCATAATCATCAATCACCATTGCAAGTATTTGAAATGTGTGATATACAAATGAATTTATTTACACAATAGTGGCTTTCGTATTCGCAGTAACGTAAGAAATAATATTGTATACAGCAGGGAATTAATTCGGTATCTATTTTATTTAAAAGGAGCAATTTGTAAGACGTGGCGAGAAGTTAAGTTCATTATCAACAGCGTATTAAGAACTAATAGTTCATTATCAACAGCGTGTTAAGAACTAATAGTGTTGACATTATCTTATGTAAGCATGCAATTATAAAATGTAAATATTTATAAATATATAATCACCTCATTAAATCATCGTAAAATACACTTCATACTCGACATAAACCAAATAAAACTCACCGAAGTAGTCTTTGGTCTAAATAAATCCTCAAATCGCAGAATGAGATGTTCCGGCTCTACGCGACGTTTTCATCCATGACTGACCCTGTAAATCGCCTTCGTACTGTATCCCCTGTCTTCAAACCCTCATCTGAGGCAGGCAGACTCCAGCTAGCTGACAGGGCCATTAAGCTCCACAGCTTACTGAGCTAATTGCTAATGTTGCTACAGCCAAAGATGGCTAGAGCAAAGTATAGTAAGTCGAGTAGAGTGAGCAGCAGACCACATTTATGCTGCCCCCTATAGTTATGTCTCTTTCTTACTAATTATACAGTTAAGGACCATTATGATAATTTACTTCAAATAAGTATTGAATTTGTATTGAAACACGAAAAAAAAATAATGTGATGTTACCCCTAGATGGCTCTGTATTTCAGTTCCATTTAAAGGATTCAGGGGGAAAAAGCATTGAAACGGATGAAGCACCCTTTCTCAAACAGCCTCGGGCTCAACAGCTCACTGTACTTTAGCAAGATGTCACCTCCCCTCAAACCAAAGGTGTTATACAAAATATTGCACAATATGTGTGTCATACAGCTTGCCTCAGGTCCTTAGACTGAGAGCTGAGATGCCTGCTGGCAGCACCTTACATCACTGCACTCACCATCCTCGATGAGGTGAATCCTCGGAGTAAAAAGACTTTCTAATGTAAAACAACGCGTCGATGTGTTCTAAATCTCGCAATTTTCTTTTCAATTAGCCTGAAATGAAGTTACAGTGGGTTTTCTTCTTTTACCTAAATGTTTCTTTCCTCCTCCTTTCCTTCTTTTTTTTCCCCCATCAAAAAGCTTTGAATCAATTTCATGCCCTACAAATGCTGTTTACCCTCTTGGGTGTGAAACATCTGCTGCTCGCTCCCACTGGCTGCTTGAGCTTTCCTTGCTCTCTCTCTTTTTCTCTGGCTCTTTTTTTCCCCAAGACTTTATAAAGAGGCTTGTCGCAGTTCAGGCCCGCTGTGGAAATGGTCGATTGCTCATAATGTGCCTTCAAGAAAGGGCGGGTGTGGCGTATTCATTTCCTGCATTCATTGATGAGGGACACAGCTACAGTCTATTGTTAATTCAGACTGCAGTATATTTTGGGCTGCAGTCTTTCCCTTGCATTCTGGGATTCCATAGTGTGTCTATTGTGCTCATCAGAGCTGTTGAAGAAAACTTATCTCCGAGGCCCAAAAAAGCCTTTACAGTCTATAAAAATTCCCACCATCTGGAGTATTTTATAAGTATTTTATATGAGACACTTCAACACTTGGAAATACAAGTTGTATTTATGGACATCCAATAAATGATATAAGAATGTCTCTCTGTAACTTGCCCTCACAGTGTTTGTTTTCACTCTTGTTAAAGTCGCTGGTCTGGGGGCTGTCGGCTTCGGAGTCATTTTACGAAGCCTAAAATTACCGACTCACCCCGGGGGTTTCCATGCTAACAACTGAAAATCAGCTGGTTATGTTTATTTTATACGTTATTATGTGTAGATAGTTTTAATGTCCACTAATCTACACAGACATAGAAAGACTTGTGTTATTTGTGTCCAAGCTAAAAGGAATGTAACGGGACAGTACATATCATTTAGCGTGTCTCCATCCAGAAACATACTATTGAAAATGTTATTTTTAAAGCCACGGTGACAGCCTCAAAGGGAATTAGGGCCACAATATTAAACAATAGAGGAAGGGAAGTGAAGAAGGGAATTGAAAATCATGTTTTGTGCCTTTGCTATCATGTGTGCTGTAGTATTCTCAAAGATGCCGATTGCCTTTTAAAGTCAGGATAGCAACCGTGAAGTCTCAGACCAGGTAACACCCCCGACGTGCGGAAAGGTGGAAGTTTTCAGTTGTGACTTGGGAAATGCTACTCTTTTTCTCACTGAGAACTGACCTTTTCTCCTCCCAGCCAGAGTTTTCCATTAGCTCAGCTGGAGATTGCAAGGTTTCAAAACCCGCACAATAAATGTTCCCTCAGTTATCACAGCCACTCCACACAGAGGGCTGGCGGCCAGGTTCGTATGACAGGTCTGTGTCCACAACCCCAATTGTTGGAAATAAATGTCAGCTGTGTATGTTTCTGCAAAGAGCAATCTTCACGCTTGATTTGCTGAAACTTTACAGTTCTTTATGTCGCAACTTTCCGATCCTTTATTTTAAATTATTTTTCCATGTTAGGGTCTGGTTCTGTTTAGGCACAAAAAACACTTGGTATGGGGAAAAAACATATTTTGACTTATGAGGTTCATGGAACCACAAACACAGCTGGAAATGTCCTTGATGTCTGGTAAAAAAAATACCTGGTTTTGTGCTCAATAACATGGCCAGAAAATTATCTGACATTGTCTAAAACAGCATCAAACAAATGTTGTCTCAAACAGTGGTCTCTCGCTCTTCACACCACCACCATCCTTCCTCCTCCTTGGGTGTAAAGTCAGCTCATGCACGTTTAATCCGAACATGCTATGACAGATATTGTAGAAATGTTGATATGATACATATAAAATGTTCTAATTTATTAATGTATCGGTGGATAACAGAAACATACAATTGCATAATTTTTTTCCCAGGTGACTGGGCTGATTTCCCCACGGTTGAAGTATAAAGTTGTGAGATAAATAGATATTGTTGTATTATCACCAGTTCCGCATGCAGTTCTTTTACCCCTCTGTATTGGCTCCCTGTGGCTTTGACAAAAAACGGTTATTTTTCATTGTTTTATTGTTTTATTATCATTGTTGCCTGCTACTTCAGTACTGCTGCTCTTTCTCAGAGTAGTTCCGCACATGCCAGTGGATATTAACTTCACATCTCAAGTGTTTAGCTTTGTGTTTTCTTGGTTATATCATCCTTCAGTCAAAAATAACAAAGATGGAAACCGTTTTCTTTCACCACCAGAGTAACTGCTAACTGCTGCATGATTGTAGCTACTGTTAGCTTGTTAGCTCAGTTAGCTGTGCAGCCAGCCAGAAGCACAGGAGCTTTGGGCTGCTGGGTGAAAGGTATTTTCAGGCCTGTGGCTAGCTGGTTAGGGTGTTAACTTCAGTATCGTTGCAACACAAAGAGGCCTTTGACAAAATGTCAAAACTGTTATTGCCTCACATTCTGTTAAATTTCAAAATTAAATTCTTACATATTGAAGCTTAACATAGAACCACTACAGCTGACATGATGCAGATACAGATTTGTATGACGAGCTGGTTTACATTAGCAATGCAAAGTACATTGTTTGTATTTCTGTTACTCAAATCTTCCTCATGCGTACACTGCACACAGGTTACTTCAGGACATCACAGACTCAAGTTCACACCGTCACACTTGAGTCAACTTTCATCACTCTGAGCTTCTGATTTTCTCTCCCATAACTCTCCATTCATCAGAGTCAGACTCAGATGACCATTGTCATCTTCAGCGATCATTTGTCAGCTTCAGCTGCCCCTCATCTTCTTCAGCTATACTTCATCAGCCTCGGCTGTACTCTGTCAGCCTCACCTCTTATTCCTCAGTGTCAGCTGCACTTCATCAGCCTCAACAGCATTTCATTACCTTCAGCAAGACTTCTTCAGCTGGTCGGGATGGATCAACACAGGCTCATCAATCTGCGTACAAATAACATGACTACCGAATGGATTGAAGCGACTGGGCTGAATAGATAGATGGGTCAACAAAACATTGTTGTTTGTGTTTTTGCCTCTAAACCTTATGAAACCATAGCTGTGTCACATCGTGAAATCATTTTCAGCTGCTATTTGTAATGTTTTTGAAAGGCACACATTCTGATTTAAGAAGAGCTGGGACGCTGTAAAATGTAAATAAAATCGGAATGCAATCGTTTGGCAACATGTAAATATAATATAGTTTAAATTAATTAATAAAAAAATGATCACGTTAGTTTACACAGCACCCCAGCCTTTGTTGGAATTAGGGTTGTAGGCTACTTACCACATATAGAAATTATCTTAACATTGACCGCCCTCCAACTTAACCAGGTGATCCCTGAATGTAGGCTTACCGGTGGCTTAAGTTAGCAAGTCCGATAAGAAGACCATGCATGGCATTTAACTCCTTTCGTAGAAGGTGACACCCCCAGCTCGTCGGCTAAGCTAACACGACAAGGCTGAGTTGGTCCTCTTTCCAATTGTGTACATGTCAAACAGGAATTGAGAAATGGTCACGTTCTGTTTCGTGTTTTACACAGCATCCAAACGTTTTTATTTTTTCGAATTGGGGTTGTACTTAAAACATGTAGTAGTACAATGTAACAAGCAGTCGGTCTGTTTCCGGGAAGTGTCGAAAAACTAGCTTAAAATTAGCCCTCCATCTAAATCAGGGGATTCCTGAAGCGTGCCAGTCGCTTATCTGCTAAGAAGACCAGGCATCACCTCCAGATCCTTTGCTAGGCTAACACATCAAGGTCCACTTGATGCTTTCACATAAAAAAAAGGTTAGAAATATTATTACCTTCTGTGTTATTTGTGTTTTACCTAACTTTTTTGGAATTGGGGTTGTACTTCGTCAACCTCAGCTGGCTGTTGTCATCAGCTTTACTAAGCTTTACAGTTACTAAGCATGCTATTGCTTATCCTTAGCATGATACGCTACCAGCTGCACACTGGTGGCTTTGGCTTCTAAAATACCCAGTGTCTCAGAGAGTGTCAGGTCTCAGGACATTATCGCTTTACAGTTTCAGATTAAAGTCTGAACCCTTCCATCCCCCCCCAAAAAAAACAAAAAGAAACAAAACATAGTTTCTGTTGTTCTATTATTCAAGAGGATTTAGCCGACATTACAATATGATGCTGATAAAACATCGCACCATCGGCCCTCTAAACCATCACGGACACACACGTTTAATCTTGAAAGATGTGTTTGATAAAAAATGCTCACTGTAATCCCAGTGATCGCAGCTGTAGTGTGAAGCACAGGCGATAATGCTCTTATCCAGTAGATTAAGGTCAGAATACAGGCGTAAACATGTGCCAACATGCTAATGTGGATATTCCACGAGAGACACATTTATCCAAATATTGATACTGGGAATCATAATTCTGAACATTATAGTCTATGATAAGTCAGACTTAAGTGTATAATCCTTTCATTTGTCTGATGAGGAGAAGTCTCCTCTGAACTTTTAAACCTCAACATATGTTAAAGGCATCCAAGAAAAACTATGGGCTTATTTTATTTTTTTTACCATCTCAGAGAAGTGTTTTTACCCCGTGGTGTTATTGATACAAAATGGTTCATTACAGAATGCTTACTGTGTTGTGTGCTGTGAGTGTTGTGTTGCTACATCTAAGGTGGGCTGTTTCTGTTAACCCTTACCTGCGCCATAAACGGGTCACCACTCTGGGGAGGTGATTATTCTCTAGCCTGGCTAATGGTCCTTACTGACAGCACTTAATGAAAATTAATGACCTAGCTTTAGGATGCCTGCACACAAATAGGGCAGCAACTGTATTTTGCTTTAAGGTCCCATATTCATAAGCCAACCGCAGTGGATTTAGATAGATAGATAGATAGATGCATCGAGAAATACAGATGGATTGGGTGCTGTGGGTTTACAAAATTGTATCAACGTGTTCGGGGACCGTGCCAATGTGTCCCTCGGCAGAATGAACATTCAAAAATAAATCAAGCCGCCCCGCGGTAATACCCCAAATTTACTTGATGAAATGAACTCCAAGATGTATTTCTGTCTAATAATAACAAATTCCAGATCCTGGCCAAGCCTCTGATGAACTACCTTGGCACTATTCTTGCTTCATCATCCACTCATTGGTCGGCCCAGCTGGCTGCGGAGGGAAAGCAACACCGGCTCCGAGAGATCAGCGTCAGCCTTAAGCCTGTGAGAATCCCATTAATGAGTATTAATGGATGTCTTGGAATGCCGTGATCCCCTCAACATGGATGGGATCTACAGCCTCTTAACCCGACTCAGTCGCAAAGATTAGGCCTTACTGGATTTACAGGTAGATACATTTACTTACTGCCTTTGAGACTTGTTTGCAGTCACTGTACACACAGGCACGCAGCTGATTGGTCCGAGTTGGTCCAAGTCCGTCCGTTTCTTGGACAGTGTGGCAGTCAGTAGATAATTGTCCTCCAGTGTGTGCGGTGTTCAATGATAAAGATGTTTGTCTTGTGATATTAATTTTGAGGATCAGAATCAGGACTGTTGACAAGCACAAAGTGAAAAAATTGAATAATGTAGCAGTTTGCCCTGAGTTCATCCAGATTCACCTTGCTCTGAGAGGTTCTACATCTTCAACCGTCTCTGCAGAGTTCCATCATCTCATCCAAATTTGCCTTTTCACTCACCATTTTGCCTTTTGCCAACTAAATTACCAAGGTTAACTGTTTTGGATCAGTCTTAGGTGAGAATTCATGTTCTTGCTGATTTTGGATGGTTGCCTAGTAACACAATGTCAACCTGTGGTTCAGTTTTGGCGTCCGTAGTGTTTTGATTTTTATTTTTCGATGAGGGCTTTGGGATTTGGTACTTGCACAGCATATTAGGGATACACGATATCAACACTTCATCTGCATCAGCTGATAAATTGTTGAACATGAAATATTGGAATTGGCCTGAAGGGAACATTTCTGCCGATGCGGCAGGCCGATGAAATGACGTGAAAACTATTGACTGAATGTGTACAGTTTGAAAAGCATTGTACATCTGCATCTGACAGTAAGCCATCACCATGAAAGGAGTCAGAATAAAATGTTCATTCCACTACAAGAGAGACAAGAGAATGTTTTGTAATTAGGTGGAAAAAATCAGCCAGAATGAGCTGATGAGTTGAAATGAGCAAAATATTGGCGTATCCATCATCAAACATCCCTATTAAATACAACCGTCCTGTCTTTGTCTTGTTGTGAGTCAACTGTTTCAGATAGTGCTTCTGGTATTTTGGGAGTAAATTGTAACATAGGTCATTACAGAAAATTCTTTTAAGTTTTTGCATATTCATATTTTCTTCCTGATGTACAAACAAATGCTGGTCTGTTACTGTTTTGCACAAACCTAACTCACACACATATTGTTTGGTGGAAAACAACTAAAGTGAGGAGCAAACTTTGACATTGTACATTCTTGTTCTAAATAAGTTATTATTAGTAACTTAAACTGTGCTCTATAGAGGAAAACCTTACTGTGGCTGATTTTCACTAATGGAGCGTGGGACAGGAGAAGTTCTTCAGTGCAATGTATGAAGTTTTGTTGATGTCTAACAAGAAGTTCATGTTCTTGGCACTTATATGCATGACAGACTAACTAAGGCTACTAAAATAGTTCAACCCTGTCTTCATAATGACATGATAATAACAACTGCGTACTGATAGCACGACTTCACTCTTTCAAATTGAGTCCAATTTTGCGTATAGGTGATACACAGTGCCCTCCCTTTCGCTTCAGGTCCACAGTCAGGTGATCCTTGTTATGGTAAAATTAACATGTAACGGTCTAAGCTAGGCCATTAAGCAACAAAACTAGTTTTTTGGAAAAAAAATTAGGTGACATGACACAATTTGAGTACATTACGTTGATTAACTTAAGGATGTAAGTTTAAACAAGTCAGCATTGACTTTTGGTTTCACCTGCTACACACCGACGGTCTCCAGTGTGTTCTGACATGAACCCCGACCAACACCTGTCACGTTTGTTTTGTCAAGTTCCTGTTTCATGTTGTGTTTAGTTCTAGTCACTTCCTGTTTTATTTTGTAGTCGTGTTTCACGCCTCGTCTTCCCTGCTCTGTTCTGATTATCTGCACCTGTCCTTTTGTGTCTCACCTGTGTCTTGTTCCCTCGTTTGTGTCATGGTATTTAAGTCCTGGTTTTTGTTCAGTCTGTGTCGCTTCACTGTTTGTGTTGTAGTCCTTCGTGTTCGTCATGCCATGTTCATGTTGGCTTTTTTTTATTAAGATAATTAAAGACCTTTTTGAATTGCTGCAACCTTGATCAGTCTATTGTCCGTGCATCTGGCCTCCATGACAACACCCTCACAATCACTCTGGACCGTCTCACTCTTGTACTAGGTCGTACTAGGTGAGTTTTTATGCATGGTATGTTTTCCACAGGAGTTAATAGGAAAGATTGGTGTATCACCTGCACACAAAAATGGACTTTGGCATATGCACAGTGTGCAGTTTGGCAGTCTAAAGTTGCTTTATTTGAACACAGATTGAAGCATGTGTATGGTGTTGGACCTTGGAATGAAAAAAAAAAAATGTGTGTTGTTTGTGTGTTTTGTGCCTCTGCAGGTATCATCCATCAGACCTCGGCAACATTACGAAAGATGCATCTCACCACTGTGGTCCAGCTATTTCTCTTTTCGGCAAGGTCAGCAATTATTTTCCCAAAAAGGGGCCACAACATTGTTGTTGCTTGCTCACATGTTTCTCTTGTATACACCCTCTAATCAGACGTTGATGACTCGTGGAGAAAGGATTCATCCCACCAACATGTTCCAGCAGGTTCAAAGAATACTCGGAGGAGGGCAGTGTGTTTACACGCCAAAACAAACCCGTTACATATTAGCTGAGGGGCAAACAACATGTTTATCCTCGCTCGGTCCCCTGTGAGAATAGATTCTTCATTGAAGGTGATCTCCGCTCTGTCAGCAGCGGAGTTCACTGCCAGCGCGCTTTTTACATAAACAGCCGGCGTGTCGCTCTTTTAATTGTGATCGATTTTGTGCGTTGTGCATTTTAAAATACCGCATAAGTGCTTTCGTAACACGCTCGTCGCGAAGCGCCCTCGGAGCGTTCCTGTTTTTCGCAGAGTCAGAGGAACCTTGGTGAATGTGCAGAATTGGTGAATATTTAGCGAAAAAAAAAAAAGGTGTCATATTCAGCAAGACAAACACCTTTCTCCGTATACAGCACATCAGGGCGTGCAGGACATTTGCATGAACACGTACTGTACACAGACGGCGTAGCTGCACAGTGTGTGTAACATGTAAGAACGAGCACGCTTGTGCATCAAAATGCATGTATGGATATTGTTTCCCACCGTGTTCACACGTGTCTCGCTGCAGAATCACGCCGTCTCTCTGAGGTAACAGATATTTCTGTGCGTCTGGTTTTGCTCCCGTGCTATCCCACAGAGGCCCGGCCCGAGATATTAGCAGTCAATACTTGCATGGAGCATCTAGAAACCATTGCAATTTATAGGCCTTGTTTCTGCTGATACAGCCCGGCTGTCAAAATCATCAGCGTGTGCACACAAACACCGGCCCCTTCTCGAGGCACGGAAACGCATACAGAGCAGACGCACCGCCACACTCTGAGCACGGCGAGGCGAGGCGGGGTGGGCGGGTGGGAGGGAGAGAGAATTGAATCTCTCCCTCTCGCTCCGTCTATTTCTCTCTATTCCTCTTTTCTTTTTTTTTTCTCCGGCTGTTTGTCTTTCCCCGGCCTCTCCCCACACCCCTCGATACGAGACGCCGTTCAGAGATTATCTTGTTTTTCCTCCTCTTCCGCGGCGCGCGAAACCCCATCAAGCCGGGGCGCGTGTGGAAAGCCGCCATTCAAAACCTTTCATCCGTGTGTTTGCAAATAATCTATAGCATTAGGGGGAAAATGGCTGAGATTAGCGCGTGCATGCCGGATGGCGGTTTTGAGGAAGAGGGGAGATCTTATTCAGCGATGGTCGGCGCGTGAGGGGAAGTTTAGGGTTTCGACTTTCTTGCGTCAGCATTCAATAGGCTTGGCAGGTTATACACATTTTTTTTTCTTAGTTAAATTTTTCATCTGCCGTGTTACAATTTGCGATTATTACCGGCACTTTTGCTTTTTTTTTGGAGACGGTTCTTTGTATCTCAGCTCACCCTGTCCCCGGGGATTAGTGTACACATCGAATCTGCTCTTTCATATATTTCAATTGGCCACACTGGATAAGCCAGAACCCCACAGAGATAGATGAAAGAGGGTGGTTGGGTTTTAAAGCTATCAAGGACTGATAAGTCAAACTGATAAACCCCACAATGGTTCCTCTGGTGGCCTGATCTAACATACCTGTTTGTATCAAGCCATACTGTCAATAGCGCGCGGTGATTTGATCTCTGCCTCCGAGGCCTGTGATAATTACCCTGCGAGAGCATCAATGAGGATTTATTGGTCTCCGCTCCACAGTGCACAAAAGAGCCTGCCTTTAATCTTTGCGGGGTGAGAGACTTCGACTTGTTAGCAACGTGCGAGAGGCCCCCATCGCTTCTTTATCCTTGACTAATCATTAGTGGAAATTAGCGCGAACGGGGATGGAGTGAGAGCGGATGCTGTGCGGAGGGAAATGTTAAAAGTGAAAGGTACTTAGAAAGTGGACGGTCGCCATCCATAACAAACGAGCCACGTATGGCCACGACGGGCCAAGGACAAGGCAGTCCGTCGAGTGCAGAGGGAAACATTTCACTAATGCTGAGTAGACAAAGTCATTAGCGGAAATTTGAAAACGATTTTCATTATGTGCGCCTGGTGTGAATCTTTCTGTCATCTTTGCCCGTGTGTGTGTATGTGTGTGTGTGTTTATTTGTATCCGTCTGTGGCCACATGTGGCTTCAGTGTTGAATGAAAACAACCCAATGGACAGGATGAATGTTGGCAAGATATTTTCTGAAAAACACGGAACATGTTGAAATGTGACTTGCAACTTCACGTTTCCTGGGTTCAATTTTCAATCTTCCCACAACACTGTGCTTATGATCTGGTTAGGTTTATGTAGAAAAACCACTTGGTTGGGATTAGGATTAGCGTCAAGAGGGATATGTTTCGACGCTCTGTAAATGTAATTTAATGACATATATGAACTGTTGTACTGTACATTACGTGAGCGATGCAGTGTGATCACATCAGTGGGTGGCAGAACAACGACTGCCGACATTTTACCCCGGCAACTGGGCTGGAACAAACCAAAAGAATCTTTGTGAGCATCAAGTTGTTTGTCCGACACCGATATGCATGATTGTGTAACGGGCTCTGAATGCTGTCAAAATGGATGTTTTGTGAGTCGCTCGCTGGGCGAGTGCGCCGCAAAGGTTTTTCAGGCCTCTGCAGTTTTGGACCCATAAATCACGGGCTTTACAGTCCTTTGCTGGCTGAGCTGGCACATATTCATGGCCTGAAAATAATTTACTGATATGGCTTTTTGGAGACTTTGTCATTTGTACTAAGTCACTGGTTTCATTGTGTGCGCAAAAGTCGTTTTGGGCCACTGGACTTTCCGTACAGACTGTGGTCCAAAACTGCTGCAGAGCTACCCCTTGTAGCCTCGTCCAGATGACACATTTTCGGTCATTTCACGTTTTTGTGATGTCACGTTATGACAATGGCATAATCAAATGAGAGCAAAGCAGTATCACAAACATATTGTCTGGTGAGGTATTCTTAATTTACTTGCTTAAATTCGAGAGCTGTTGAATTCAAAGTCAAAACAAACAGGGGGAAACATTACACCTGACTACTAACTGCTGCCAGCTTTTTAAACTAGTTGCCGTAAGCAAGTTAGCTCAGTTAGCCCTGCAGCTAGAAGTGTGGAGAGGGGGCTCAGAGGACCGGGGGGCTGTTGGTGTTTACACCGCAAGCTCAGAAGCTTTGGACTGGGTCAGGCTGTGGCTATACTAGCTTCAGTGTATATCTCTGGAACACAATACATAGATGCCATAACGTCAGAACTGTTAATGTTTCACAGTTTACTGATAACTGTGTAATGTTTTCAATTAAAATGATAACACAGACAGAGATATCCACCCAGAGTTCATTAGCTAACATAAACATCTGTACCAACCAAAGCCCTGAGGCTAAAGAATGTAGAATGGCGGCACATTATTTATAGAATAATTTTCATTATTAATCATTATTTTAACTTGTAAGGAGAATGTGCCATTTCTCATTAGAATAAAGCAGCCAGTGTTATTTTTTATTATCAATGGCTCGTGGCTGTGTTACGTAAATGGGGCTGCTTGTAGTGATGAATCTATAATTGTAACCTTACTTTCAGCATCTTTAAACTCATAGTCGTTTAGTATCAGCGCTCCCATCAATGTCATTTCAAGACAGAGCGCTCAGCTGTTTCACGCAAAGAAGCTCTGAGAAGGCCGTGGCAGTAAATGGCAGATAAGGTTAGCGACTACTGAACAAAGTAGGGTTGGGCCAATGAACGATGCCATTATGCATTGCCGATGGTTTGCAGTCATCGACAAGCACAACAGAGTGGTGTGTCTCCTCAGAGTTGCCGTAAGGCAAGAGTTGTTTTTTTGTTTTTGTGACATGTGGGAAAGAAAATGAAAAGAAGTTTGTTGCTGCTCAGTGCAATAATGTTATGTCTCCATGTCCAGGTTATTATTTTCTTATTAAACCAAGGTGCTCAGTTACTTCTGGGGCAGCTGATAATGTTTTTCTTTCAACCTTGCTATTGTTATTCACATTTTCTTAGCTTAGGCTCCTCAGTATAGCTAGTTGGCTCACTCAGTTCACGTTTCTGAGGCTGAAATCAGCTAAGTTGTGGACATTAGGTCCTGAGAATAAGATATTTTTAAACCCAACAAGGGGTTGTATGTTTGTCATAACGGGATCCAGTTTTTACTGCTGGATGAGACAGTTGGAGGTTGCCATCAGAGTGACAGTGGGAATCCGCAGTTGTTATGGTGGTGAGTCACTGCTGTGACCCAACGATGATGTCATTGTCCATCATGATGTTTCACTGTGAACATTGTCTTAAGCCAATTTGGGAGAAAATAGGGGAGTATTTAACAGCTAAAGAGCCAGATGTTTCCTTCAGGAGTTGTTGAAGACCAAAACAGAGTTCAAACACAGGTGAATATTGGACTCATTCACTATTCACTAGATGAACAGACACACACACACACATACACAAACGCACACACAATGAATGATAATGTTTCTCCATGTGTAAATAAGAAAGTGTTGGGTATACATTTCTCATTCAAAGACACTTTAAAGACAGGTGGTAGTAATGTCACCGAGAGTACAATGTTTCAGCTGGCCCCAAATCAGGTTTAGGCAACGGTAAAGGTTAAAGTAGCGTCAAGGGAATGAAGTCAATGAAATCTCCTAAATCCTCTCTCTCTCTCCCTCTCTCGCTGTGTGTGTGTGTGTGTAGTCTGACTTATGCCACTTTTGGAGACACACACCAGACACAGTTAATTTGGGTACCCGGTGCACACTGGGACAAAGCTCTTTCCCCAATTTGGCAAAGTTTTTGATTTGTGGGACACTGGTTGGTATGGTTATGGTGAGGGCTAGGGTAAGGCTCCAAGAAATGAATGTAAGTCTATGTAAATACCCAAAAAGTGAGATTGTGTGTGTGTGTGCGTGTGTGTGGTAGAGCGCATCTGTGTTGTGTATTCCCATACCGTCCAAATCTAGGTCGCACAAGCCAGTATGTTGTGCCCTTGGCCTAAGCGTGTGAACCCTGAGGTCTGAGGAAGGTGACTCCCACAGTGTGTAATTAAACAGCAAACTGCCTCACTAAACATGGACGCTGCCCTACTGAGCGCCTCCTTGCTCTGGCATCTGTGCCCGACACCAGACAGGCTTTCTTCGCCCATTTTTCATGGCGCTCTTCACGCTGTAAAAGAAGTCAACAGGCAAAACGAGGGGGAAAAGAGCTGCAGCGCGCCATCAGCATCAAGGGTTACGAGTCAGGAACTTTGGAGAGCACAAAGAAAAGTTTGTTTCACCTGAAGTAACACATCTCCAAGTGCCTCATTATACTGTATATCCCACAACACTGAGGTGCCATTTACTAGATAGCAGCAAAGAGTACACTTTGAAGATGAGCTTTATGTATTCCCTCGGAAAAATGTCACGAAATGTCAGAGACAATAGCAATGAAAGAGGAAGGTCTCTCAGGTCCTTTACCTTATAGCATCCAACTTAAATGTCAACTTCTAGCTGATATTGAGACATATGGAAAGAAATACACTTATTTAATATTCATTTACACCACTAATTTAGCTGTGAATATAAATGCATACTTTGTGCAATTTATTAGAGCTCCTGCAGGGGAAATGTGAGATCCTGCAGAGTTATGTTTATTATCAGCTTGCATCAAAGCATTTTATAAACTCGTGTCCCAGTGCTCATGAGAATCGTCTTAACTACCTTTACTGTGTTTTTACACATCTTTTTGTTTACAGACAGTGACATAGTATTGTTTAAGATAGATAGATTTGTAAGTGGAAACACTGGATATTTTAATTAATCATTTGGTTGGTTTGTTGAGTGATTTAGTCAGTTTGTTGTTTGGTTGGTTTGGTTGGTTTGTTGCCATTGGTTTGGTTGGTTGGTTTGAAGGTTGGCTGGTTGGTTGGTTTGGTAATTGGTTGGCTTGGTTGGTTGGTTGGTTGGCAGCAGCACAGTTGGCGGGATAATATGTTGTCTTTTTATGTTACTGCAAACCACAGATAAAATCACGTTTGTGAACATTACACATTACATGTGTATGAGCTCACTGCCATGAAGTAATGGGGGTGGTGGTGGAGTGACAGCTAGGTAAGACGGCTGCATATTGTTAGACCACTGAGTTGGTGTTTCAGCATTTGTAATCATGAAATCACTGGATATTTGAAGAAAAAAAAAAACGAGCTTTTGGCCTTTATTATGATAGAACAGCTTAGAGAGATGACAGGAAATGGGCAGAGAGACAGGGGATGACATGTAACAAAGGTTGGAATCGAAATCAGGCTGCTGCTGAGGACACAACCTCCACACACGGGTTGCACGCTCTACCACCACTGGATATTTTAACATAACGCTGGATAGATAGATAGATGTATAGATGGATGAATGGATGGATGGGCAGGTGCGGGCAGGTGGTGAGGTAGTAAGGGTAAGTAGGTCGGTAGGTTTAAATTTTGCTAAACACCCTTGAGGCGCTTTATCACTTGAAGTGAAGACAATATCAAAGCCATTAAGACTAACCTGCATTCATCGAGGGTTAATTAACCTCTGCTGGAAACTTCTTTGATGCCGCGCCAGAAATCAGAGGTGCTGTACATGTCACACGGTGCACATTTGAACACAACAAAAAGGCCATAGCACGCGAGCTCCAAATCAAATACTCACTCGCCGTGCTACAAGTAATGAAACCTTATATTTGTGTGGGTTTGAAAATGATTCTGTGCATTGGTGTTTAACCACGGTCACCCGTATGAAATAGCCTGAGACCATCTGCGATTTATGATTCGCTCCCAGCCTCTGGCAAGCCAGGCTGAATAATTTACATTGTGCTGAGGTCTACGTGCCCAGAATGTCTGATGCCAAAAATAGAGAGAACGAGGGGAGCAAGCAGGATGAGGGGGACAGAGTCAGACGAGCTACCACTATTGTGGGGACGTGGCACAAAGTGGGCGTGTCGAGGAAAAAAAAAGGGAGTGGGTAGCACGCTGAGTAATTGGACAAACATGCTGAGTCACATGGAAGTGCTCTTCAGAGCCGGGCTAATCTGCGCGCCTCCAGTGTGTCACCATGACACTATAAACACTATGTGGAGGAATCTCTTTCCCCGTCCTCCTAAGCGCTAGAAAGGGATGCTCGCACCGAGTCTGTGATCCACGTGTCAACAATAAAACATCAGGGAAGGATGATTTCCCTTCATCTGTCAAATACTATTCATCCAGCCCGGGTGAAAGTCAAAAATGGGAGACATCAAACAAACAAATGAAGCTCTCGTACATAAGCCTCAGAATAACAAATGTAGATGAAAGAGAGGTATAGAAAAAAATATGTTTTGGACTTTTGAGGAAATCGGTGGCGGCGCACGTTTGTAAGCGTGTGCATGTTTTGAAAAAAATAAAATAACGTCTGTTTTCTCCCCAAGCGCCTCCTGGCTATAACCTTGGATGGCTCTGACTCTCTCACAGGTGAATGCACTTTAACAAAGGTGCAGCCCCGCAGCTCCCAGCCCTCCCAAAGGCCCCAAAAACTGCAAGATGGGGGGGAAAACAAAAAAAAAAACGCAACGACGACCCTGTTTTTCACGGCTGCGTGGCGTGTGTTCACTTAGCAAAGGTCGCGAGTAAGAGAGTCATTAACATTGCTGGAATTATCGTAAATAATGAGATACAATAGGATAACAGCGAGATGATATTGCCTCCACCTAAACGCTATTTTTCACTCAGCGCATAAAATGTGTCCTTGAGGATGCTTTTCTTGTGTCTTTGAACACAAAAGTAAGCAGGAGAACAGTGATTGCGCTCGGTGATAATCTTCAACTTGTGCCAATCAGCCAGCCTAATCACATTGGGGATTTAATGAAAGTGGAGGACCACAGGCAGCACAAAGTTAAACTGAAGCAGATAAGAAACTCCAGTGGCTTGTAATTGGACCTCATTGATCTGCTGGGTATATAGATCCTTATCATCTTACATTATGTAAATTCTTCCGTCTCGCAAGAGCATTAGCAGACATCCCTTGTGTCTCTACGTTTGACCCCCGCGCGGTTGTAAAAGGTTCTCTAGAGGTTCTCCGGGGTCTTTCCGTCTAGTAGTGCCAACATAAGATCACATCAAAGCAAAGGGAACTCAACTTTATAACTTAATCTATGTACGTTTCCCCGCCCTTAGAATAAAATCCTGATCATTCCCGTGGAATATCCCCTGAACTAAACTGGAATCTATCTGCCTACCCATGTTCTACCCATGTGAGCTTATGTCCACAGAGACCCCATGGGCAGTTGACAGATGGCAAGGCACTGCCATACACAGATGCCCACCTCTTATCTCGCGCATCTCTGCCAAGACAAAACACATGAAGCAGGCAATCGGAATCGAGCAGTTGGGGGAGCAAAAATCCAGGGAGAAAAACGGCAAATGAAGATAGGCTTAAAGATTAGACAACGAAGACGAAATGTGTCTGATCAGCAAACACTCCCATCTTCGGCGCTGTCACGTGTGGCACGGGCACACAAGGAGGATTATTTTGTGTTCGGGGAACGTGTTTACGCAGAGATATTTCCAATGAGAGATGATTCATGCTTTGAATTGTGTTAACATGAGGTGCAGACCTCACTTGATATGTGACATGATGTGATAAAAATTAGCGCAGTGTTTTCAAAGTTTTAGCTCATTTGTTACAAATCATGTATTAAATGTGCTTCTTGCATGAATATAATTACAGAAGTACCATCCCTAATTACCATTACCATTGCTAGAGCACCTTTGTGTTGCCGAACCACAAAGAGAACTCTGAGCAGATATTCCTACACAGAGATTAGTCCAAGAGAGGCTAATTATCAGTATATGCCACTGAATTATGAGCAATATTACAAGCGTTGCGGTGGGTGGAAGAGAACTGCACAGACAACATGATAATTGCCTCTAATAGTGCTACAGTATCCTCAGAAAATCATTACATAACGCAATATTCTGTTGGTGAGGACGGTACACACCGGCTGAACAGTTAATGAAGTCACAGGGAGTTGATGTACAGGTTCCATTACGGAAATATTGTATATGTTTCACTGTACAATATGTACTGCTGGAATCTACTATCTGAGAGGAAAGTAGTAGAGAAGGCAATGATGTTGCATTTGAAAATGCTCACATAACGGAAATGATATAGTCACTTAACTTCTCAAAAGTATGTAAAGTAAGTTTCATGCACAGTTTACATTACTGTGTGTGTTCTATTAAAATCTGCAATTCATTAAATTAAAACATCTCTGCATTATTTTCAATGTTTGATTTTGAAGTAATCAAAAGGTAATCAGAAGTATACGGATCAGATTACATTTATTTGTAATTCCGTGTATTACATTACTGATTACAAAAGCTGTAGATGTTGTGATGTTGTTTATATTCAGGAGCTGACTACATCTTGAAGTAACCTGATACTATTATTGCATGATTATGAATACTCATTGACAAATTGAATACCTTGCTCTACTAATTGTATAACAGCAAAAATAATCAGTCAGCCTTTGGTTTGGAGGTTTTTCACTCACTATCAACAGCTATCTCAACATTAGCCAGGTCACTAGGTCACCACATACAGCGCTCCAATGTCCCATCGTCAGAGGTAAATCGCCTCCATCTCCAAACAGAATCAGGTGATTCCTGAATGATGGTTTAGAAGATGCTAACGTTAGCGATCCAGCTAAGCTCAGGCGTCGCATTTTTTTCAATTTGGTCAAGCTTTGGCTAATCTAACATGTCCAAACCCCTCATTTAAGCTTTGGTTAATCAATACAACTCCCATATATATGACACTAAGCGTTTCATCACTTACCTCATAAAAAGGAATTCACACGACTATAATGTGTGACAAAGTAATGAGTTACAGCATTGTTTGTTAATTTAAACAAAATGAAGATAGATTTCATGATAGATTTAAGCACGAGAGGGTTCTCTCATCATCTGTGAAATGTTGTCACTTACTTATTTGAAATGGAATGGCAATTTTTGTGATGTAATCCACTGGATTACAAAAAATATGATCTGATTTGAAAACTTTTGGATTACTTCAAAAGACTTAGGAATTACACTTAGGAAAAAAAGTAACTGGGATCATGGATTCGGCTTCAAATAAAGGCTATAATTTAAACATGTTATCAAAATGTAATTGAGTAATCCTCGAAAATGTAACTGTAATCGAATTGATAATGTAGGCTGGCTTTAGTTACCTTTTTTGCAATCTGATAAAAAAAAACTCCCAATCGCATGTATTCTGATACGACCCAACTCGGCCTGCTGATACAGTATATTATCCGTTTACACATAAAGTATATGTGCACATAAAATAAAAACCTATAAATACCTGAAATGCAAGTAACACTCACATTTCTAAAAACACAGCACCGCGGCTGGCAGAATGGTTCCCCTTGATTTAAGGCTGGGATGGGCGGTCACAGAGCTGAAACATCTACTGGTGCGGTCCCTTCACACGACATTGGAATTCTCCTCCTTCCCTCTGCGACGATACAAAGAGTGTGCTTTCTCCTGCTTGTTTAACATGTCTCAATCACTTTACATATGTCTGCTTCCGTGTACATCCGAGCTCCAAACACCTCAGCCCCAACCTGAGCGGCAGCGTGCGGAACACAGCTCTCCAGATTGGAACCCAGCTTGGGGTAAAGGTTAATGGAAGCGACCTGCAAAACAGAGATTTACAGCTACTGCATCTGCTGTGGCAACCTTGGCATCATAACATTCTTTGTACCAAAAACAACTTTTTAAGAGGGAATGAGGAAGAAAAAAAGAAAAAGAAAAAAGCAAAGGGGAACAAGAGAATGTTTTTCTTTCTGCGCGGCACAGTTTGGGCTGTATAAGCTGTCCCTGGATATTCGCTCGATGATTCACATTCATAGGTGAACTCGAGAAACTCAGTGTCAGGTTGAAAATTGCCTTGAGGCAGGTTAAGATGATTCTGCCAGGCTTAAGATCAGAGGAAATGGAAAAAGAAAAGAACACTAGAGAGAACAAGTCCCAGTCTAATGTGAACAAGGGAAGGACAGAACGGAGCTGTCTCTCACCCTGGAGATAGCCCGGAAATATCTTCTGTTGTCAGAATCACTTAGACAGAACACACGCGGCGGTGAAGGCCATACATCCACCCATACAGGCCGGTCATGGAACCATCGACAGCCTGTAAATCCACCGTGTGTCTATCTGTTTGTGTCCCTATTATCCTCCAAACATCCAACGGTTTAATATATATATATATATATATATGTATTTAATTGGCAATTTTCTATATCAAAATAGTGCTTTGTCATAGACAGTAAGCATGATAGACAGGACCACACGCACTTTTCTATTTGGTTCCTCGCGGCTTTACTTATAAGCCGAAGAATTGCTTTCAGGCGATAAAGATTACCTCTATTTTAGTCACTTAGTCACGCATTCAGACATTTATTAAATTTGTGGTTCGAGCTCTTTCCTGTTTAACTCTCACAAGAATATGCACATTGTGTGAACACCGCATATTGTCATTACTAAATTATTTCCATTTCTTTGTGCCTTTTTTTTTATCACACCGGCTCCGAAACACGGAGTTCGCGAGCATGTGCTGGATGTTTGTTCCATTCGATTCTATCAATAGCTTATGAGAGCGCTTTAAAAAAAAAAAAGGAGTGCTATTGAAATCACCGAAGGCCTCAACATTGGCGACCTGAAAGATTATTCAACATGTGAACGTTGCCGAGCAACAAACACGGCTGCGAACGGGGAAGTGTTTTTGGTAAATGTTACCTATAAAGCTGTATTTTGTCTCGGGGGGACGCAATTATTCATCAAAGTGACCGTATGCGGTTGGCTGTGTTGCCAAAAACCAAGAAAATACATTTTACGTGAGAGAGAGAGAGAAAAAAGAAGAGTCCTCTCCTCTTTCTTTCTCTTACAAATGCCGGATACTGCCCACCTGACAGACACTTAAACCAACAAGCAGAGGCAATTCATTGGCGGAGTAAAAAGGTGAGGGTAAACGATACAGTTATATTTCTCGAGGAGAGAAATCACCGCCGGAGCCCGTGGGCTGGCACCGTCTGTATCTCCATAACTTCACAGGGTATTAATTGTTTCAGCACCGTCAGCAGAATGGCCTCTGCTTGTTGAACCAAATCCAGAAGTAAAGTCATCAGCCAAATTGCATGGGAGCAGATACCGAGGCTGAGCCACAGGGCAAGATGCTGAATTTTAAAGATGGTGCCGGAGAACGTCGGGCTCCATTTTGAGAGGTGCAGTAAAAAAAACAGAAAAAAGCAAACAGGTAACCCACACTGAGCAGAAGAACGGGCAAATACTCTGCAGGCTCATGGAAAGGAATTGCTAATTTATCAGGATTACTGTAAAAACGTGACAGGATTGTCTAAACTGTCATCTGCATCCATGTGACACGCTCTAACCAGCGCTGACTTACGACAGTGCTTAGTGTTCGTGACTACCTTATACCATTAGATCAAGTAAAGAGGGGCATTTGGTGCCAATCATGTCCCAGTGATTAGCTGAGAATAAGTGCAAGAGGTGCTGCAGGGAATAAGAGCGAGACTTTCATTTTCCAACAGTGCTACTTTACAGTGAAAGACAGCCTACTTAGAGTGATGTTCTATTTAGCTTCAACAGGGTTTGGAGGCCATTTGGTTGAATATAACCGAAGCGTCGCGGTGAAAGTGGCGCTCAGATCCTTCACTGAAGTAAAACTCAGGGTACGACGATGAAAAAAGCGCTCCAGCAGAGGCGAAAGACCCGCGTTCAGAGACGTGCATCGGCAGAAGCGCCAAAGCACAGCTGCGAGAGCTTACTTAAAGGACAAGTCCGCCCACGGATGGAAATGCCGTCGTAATCTACCCGCCCCCGTGCCACCTGGATGTCAGGCGAAGTTTTGTAGTCCGTACAACATTTCCGGAGCTTCACAGCAAAACAGTGTGGCAGCATTGTCCTACACAACTGGAGTAGATGGGGACTGGTTTTAAAATGTTGATTGTTGTTGGTTCATGACCCCAAAAAAACCCATCAAATAGCTCCGTACAGTTTGTCTGGCATAATCAAGGTCTACAGAAGCCCCACAATCCCAGATTGATTTGGAAAGATGTTTTTTTTTACACCCTACATGCACAGTCTAGTTTGTGCACCCAGTCAGGGTGCGCGCTATTGCTTTTAGCTTAGCAGCTACAGTGAAGAATTCAACCTAATAAAAGGTCTGGATAATATCTCTTCAAATCAATTTGTGATCTAGGGGCTTCCGGAGACTTGGATTATGTGTAAAAGCCATTTTATGTATTTGGCTATGTTTGTTGGTTTGCGAGCAGGATTACACAAAAACGACTCAACGGATTCCCATGAAACTTGGATGAGGGATGGGTTTCAGCCTAGAATAGACCTCACTAACTTTCTGGTGCGGATCCGGATAAAGGGACGAATCTGGGAATTTCTTCTTACTTTCTTTATCATTGTGAGATGTTTTGAGGGCATTTTGAGACACTTTCTTTAATTTCTCATGGAATGATTTGTGGATCTTGGCAAATGTAGGTGGCTGGTATGTCTGAGTGAGTAAAGTTTCATGCGGATCCAAATAAAAAATATAGATCTAGCGGACTAAAGTATGTATTTATTTTATATTGGATTAGACTTGATTGAAGTAAAGGGGCCTGTTGAGCCTTGGCACTTAAGTTATGCACACTACTGAGTGCCATTATAGTTGCATCTTTGGTGGGGTTTTTTTGTGTTTTTTTAATCATTCTAAAACAAGTCCCTATCTACTTCCATTGTTTAGGAAAACGCTGCAACCCTGTTTTGGCGTGAAGCTCCAGAAATGTTTTCTGGACTACCGAACTTCACCCAGCTTTCCATCGGAATGGGGCAAGCAGATAAGGACTGAATTTTCATATTTGGGCGATGTTATCCTTTAAGTATAAAAAAGTAACAGTTCTTTTTCATTTTGCAGTTGATCCGCGTTCCAAGTTCAAGGTTCCAAGGTCATTTAAACTTCTGTACAGCGACAGATATTCACCTACGGTTAGTGAGCTCATATGTTTTGACTGGAAAAGATAGTGGAGAATAAGTATTTCACCGCTGAAATGTAGTGGAGTTAAAGAATACAAATGGACGAACGGGGAAACCCCCAAGTAAAGCACCAGCGCCCCGGCTATTTGGTAAACAACTCATTTTTCAAGCGGTTTCCTTGTGCTGGAACACTATTTACGGCTGCTGCGGGTGTGAGTGTGAATTAAAGGGGCAACACAGATTAGTAACCCAGCGCAGATGCAGTGCGCATTAAAAATTCAGTTGCCTATTTCCTCCTTAAATACACCCAAGCTTTAAAATAGGCGGCCGGGGCGACGCAGGGGGAGGCCCGCCGTCGATTAACTACCGTTGCATTTCCTATGCGGGTTAGTGGCGGAATGTTAAGTATAATTCCGTTTATGACTTCTGCTTCGGTCGTTTTTTTTCCCTCATAACTTGTGTACACAGAGGCTAGGAATCAGTCCCCGGGCAGTTCCAGGAAAATCAGCGCCGCTTGTATCCAGTCACTCAAACGCAACCATTTCAGCACCGCGGACAGCGAATTGTACAGACGCACGGTGTGAGGCTGTTCCTTCCTGTACTTTCTTTTCTTTTTTACAATGGAGCCCATTCTCACACACAGTGGGATGCTGTACGTGTGTATAGGCACACTGTAACGACATAATGTCCGCGCCATAGGCCCCTAACGGCGCATTTACGCACAATATGTGTCAGCAGAACACCCCCCAAGCCTCCATCCACAGCTACTTCCAACTCGGAGTTTTCATAAAGATCGGTCGTAATATCACTTTTCACCATGAAGGGCTCACACTTATAATGGTCCTCACACATATAGAGGAGCACACACACACACACACACACACATACACACGCACACACCACAGCAAAGGCGATTTCTTATGCGGGGAACGATAACTAATGATTTCCTCGTCATCTACAAGTGCGCATGCTGCATTCATGAACACCCTCCTATACTGTGTGATATCATAATTATTTATATGCACGTTTTGCTTCTTCTTAAGCAAATAATGAAGCTGTTAAACTGAACAGAGGGCGCTTTGTTCCCGCTCTGATGACAGGATTCATTTCGGTTTCACCCTTTCTTTTTTTTTTTCTTTTTTCTTTTTTGATTTTTGTGTTTCTTGTTTTGTTGTTCTTTTTTTAAAGCACCGCGCCACGGTCACGTTTAACTCACGCTGCACCCTTTTTTTTTTTCCCCCGGACGAGCTCACGGGTCGCAGTCTCGCCAGAAGAGGGCATTCCGATTCTGCCTGACAAAGTTGCCCTGACATGCAGACGTGATTAACGACAGCGTCATGCTGTATTTCAAACCGAGCCACGGCGAGGAGGAAAGGGAACATTTGGACGAAGAGGGGAAAAAACAGGGGAGATATTTGGATATTCGACTGTTCCGCGAAGGCGCGTCGCCGGCGCGTTTCTCGCGGACTTGTGGATAAACGAGCGGTACTTTTTTTTTTTTTTTTCCTTTCCTCTCTGTGCGCCATGCGCGGATCTGACTGAGCATCCTCGAGAAACAAGAGGCGCCGGGGTTGCACTTGGGAGAAAGGAATCTGAAAAAGGGCTGCTCGACTCCTTTTTTGGAAAAATCTTGCTTTTTCTTTGCGGTTGTGTTGTTTGGTGCTTCATGCCGACGCATCGGTGAAGTTTCGTGACGGGATTTTTTTTTTTTTCGCCGAATCTCCATGCGCATGTGAGACTGACATGAATTACTTGGATGTGGCTTCGTTACCGTCTGCGCCTACTGCGGTACTCTTTTTGGCTGTAACTTGAAAAAAAAAAAAAGAGAGAGAGAGAGAACGATTCTTTATTTTTCTTCTTCCCTCCCCTGCGAGGAACATGGATAGGTTGTTCTGAGCGGATTTCTTTTGTCTGTGTGTGTGTGTCACCCTTAAATCCGGAGTTGGAGGTAAATGACAGTTGCCCCGGTTCAGTTGCACGGTCGTAGATGCAGAACTAAACCGGATAGCGCATCCAGGTCCGGGAGAGCAAAAAGGGCAGGTGCGCTTTGGAGTCGGCGGCTGCGCGGAGAGACCGGGGCTAGTGGATTAGGACGGTACCTGTCTGTGGAGAGCGCGTCATGCGGACTCGGATGTCGCGCACAAGAAGCCATTAAAACCTGTAGGCTGGAGCTGACAGATAAGCGGATATGGGTAAGTTCTGTTTCTGTTACCATCTTTTTTCTTTTTAAAGACGAAGCGTGGGTTGTTTCGAAATACAGTTGTCCTCCTTTTTTTTTTTCCCTCACAACACGGCAGAGAGAGAGAGAGAGAAAAAATGTCTCGCCTCCTCCGAGCAGAGCTGGCTCGAGTCAGATTCAGGGGGAATAAAGAAAAAATGCACGTCTTATTTTAAATGCGTTGTTGGAACAATCTGATGGGTTTTTTTGGCGTCTTTGGCTAAGTGGTTCGGTTGGGGGGGGGGCTTGAGGAATGTGGCAGGAGGCTGTGCTGCAGAGCTGAGCTGCGATGTTTTTTTTTCTCTCTCTCTCCTCCATTTCCCGACGGTGTGACTTATTTTTCTCTCTTTTTTCTTTTCACATCGCCGTGCGCTCGCAGATTTGCCTCAAAATCAGCACCGGGCAGGGCGAACAAACCTTTTTACGTCTCAGTGAGGACTGTCCCCCCCCTGTCCTCCCCCTCCACCTCCGACTAGTTAGACTGGCTGCCTCATTGACATGGACCGAAATGCTAATCACGGGTAAATGTTGGAAGGCGGTCAACTTTATAAAGCGTGGCCCTGCATAATCATTGATTGTCCTTAATCTGTGCGCACGGAGAGCCCCGATGTCCAGTCCGAGCTCGGTGCTGCTAACGCCTCCCCCCCCCCCCCACCCCCTCACTAAAAAAAAAAAAAAACTCTTGTGGGTTGAAGAAAGGCACCGGCTCGTGCAGGTTTTTTTTTTTTTTTGCTTAGCGGACTGATTCTCATTCAGGAAAAAGCCGTCGTGTTCTGCACCTGGCACCAAGAGGGACTCTCCAAAAATCCAGCATGCAACTGTGCGTCCATCCATCACTCCTCTCTGTGCAGTCAAGACCCCCCCCCCCTTCCCTCCTCCCTCCCTCCTCCTCTTACTTCATACCTCTGTGCCTCATGCATGTGTTCTCTCCATCTCATTCCCAGAATCCACTCAGAACCCCTCCACCTTCTTCCCCTCCTTCTCACGGAATTCAACAGTTCTGCCTGATCCCCCCCCTCCCAAAAAAAAAATGTCAAACAATTTGCCCCATCACTCTCATCCTCCCCGTGCGTCTGGTATCATCTGACCGAGGTAGCCTAATCTCCTCGACCGGTATACAGATGGCCAAGTTCACCGGCGGTGCTGTGCCATTAATTGCGAGGCCGCATGATGTATCGACCCACGGTGGGTTACTGCACCACATCGATATGAGCTACAACGGCACACACACACACACACACACACAGCCGGTACAGTACGGTAGGCTGTGGGAGCTCGGACGCGATTTATGTGCACTGCAAAGCGCCCATGTATGGTCTCGTCAGAGAAGAAGTCTCCTCCGTGGGCCTGCTTCTTCATTTTGATATCCAAAGTCCCTGGAAGGTGGACACATCCCTCCCCGTCCAGGTGCTCGAATCAGCCCGGAATCCCAACTTTTGCCGACCCCACGCGGCTCCTCATTTATTCCAAGATGACATGGGCGCCGGCGTCTCGGTAATCCACCGGCGCAGCTCGCCGCGATGCTCCTCATTAACGCCATGCGACGCACTTATGTTTCATGGACCATGTCATTAGAGAGGGGCTTTGCAGCAGGGGAACGGTCGGGAAGGGTTGGTGGAGAGCCTCAGCCTCCAGCTTTAAGATAAACCGAGAGACCACGCTGGTATTTTAAGCACCTTCCCTGCACCTAAAGAATGTTTTCTGCTGTAAAAAAAAGATGCACTGTCGCCTTGTTGGAATGAAAATCGGTGCGATGCCACCGGCCGTATTGGCTCGTCGGCGGGTTCGCAGCGGCTCGGCGCAGGAAACTGATGACCTTCTGCTGGCCCTACAGCGTCCAACGGGCGGCATTGTTGAAATGTCAGGCGAAGCAGGTGAAGGGCTCCGGGGATCAACAGGTCCTCGGAGGGCTTTATCTTGGCATTTGTTATTTACATCTGCTTATTTTGAACGCCAAAAATCAATAGCGCGGGAGGGTCATCGGGATCCCAGCAGCCGTTATCTACAGTATGTATACAGATCCTGTGCAGGGTTAGCAGGGGGCCGGATGCACTGATACAGTACAGAGTGGAAAGGGATGCCAGTGGCACTCTGGCAAACAAACTAGAAATACAATGCATGAGAAATGGAATACGTAGATGGTCACAGACTGCAAGTGAGTATTGTTGGTCAGGGTGGTCGGTGAGGAGGATGGCCCTCAGCTCAGCAGATGAACAGCAGACGAAAAAAAAAATCTATTATTGATGATTTAGTGCCACTCTGGAGTATGTTTATACCTCTTTTGTGAGGACAGCTACTAGCTCAAAGTGTTTCTCACCCCCTAACCTTAGCTTAAAGGGTAACTGCACCAATTCTTTCACATGAAAGTCTTTTTACAGGTCTTGTGTATGTGTACGTGTAAAGAAAAAAAAAGTAGTGTAAGGCTTTTTGTGAATCCAGAAGAAGCTGCATGCAATCTGATAAATTGCCTCCGGCGATGTCACTCAGCTGGCCACGTTGCATTGTGGGTAATGCAGGTGCCAGGTTTTTGAAAACAAGAAGAATTTGTGGAATAAAAAATTCATTTTGATCGTTTGTTTTTAAAGGTCGATAATGAGGCCAAAGCCCCTTTTGACATATGAACTCCAGACAATGTTTCCAGAGAATCGGATCAGGTCGTCCACATTTCCCTTGTTCACACATGCAGCGCGCAGCGGGAGACCGTCCGCGTCAGACGTGTTCACACGTGTTCGGAATGCTCCGTATGGTGTGGTGGGAGGCTGCAGACTTGCTCTGTAACGGTGACGTCAGTGCTACATGTATTTGGACGTATACCGCGACAGCAAGAAAAGTGTGGAAAGCAATATGGTGGGAAGGCAGATAAGAGTATGAAGCTGCTACACGGGGCGCATGACCATCCCAGCGTAGAAAGAAAGCTGCAGTATTTTGGATCCGTGTCCAGCGGCGGCGTGGACGGGCCACGTGGAAGCACGAGAGGCCGAGCGGGGAAACACTCTGGGCAGATGTTTTGCAGAAACTTAGACGAGCAGTTTAGACACCATGTCCCATAACACGGAGGATTACACGCCGCCAACGCGACAGTCGCCTGCTCTATTTACACATGTGGCTCGCCCGGGCCGGCGCCGTAAAGTCCGGGCCAAACAATGCAGACGTTTGTGTTCACACACACACACAGCTCCTCCAGGTAAACCCAGAGTCACAGTGCCTGTGTGTGAGGGGGCTCAGCAGTGTTGTAGTAGTGCAAAATATTACCCACAATGCAACTTATCCACTGAGTGACATCACTGGAGGCAATTTATCAGAAGCCTTGCAGCCTCCTCTGGAAGCCCCAAAAGGCTTTATACTACTGTTCTTCACATAGGCCTGTGCAGTGGTGCTCCCCAGGACCTGTGTAAAATCTGTGGAGTTACCCTTTAATAACCACACAAAATCGTCAGTTGGTCAAAACAAGGAATATTAAGTGGTATGTAAAATGGCCGAGTCATTTTTTTACTTTGATTAATCAACTTTAATTCGTCATTAACCATCTTTTCCTGAAACTCTGACGGAAGCTTCATTCTAAAAGCCCGGTCTGCTCCTTTAAAGATGCACTGTCTAGTTTTGGAGAAGAAATTCTAACTCTGTTTTGATTTTAATATTAACAATATTAATGAGGTACTCAGAAAAAAAAATATATATATATATATTTTTTTTTTTTCCATAACTGAATAAACAAGCTGTTCTCAGAGGAAAAAAAGGTCCCGGAACACTGTTTGAAGCTACGAAGGTGGCAGGGTCCGCCACATATAAACAAAGTAAATCAGTGTGAAGTTGTTTATTCAGTCATGGAAACGAAGAGAGTTTGTTTATTTAGTTTGTTTAGACATAAAACAAATAAAATAAAAGCAAAATAGATCCCCCAACGCACACAACATTATCTCTTCCCACTTTCAGAACTGTTACTGTGGTGGTTTTTTTTCAGGACTGTGTTGTCCGCTCATAAACGGCAATAACATGACTGCAGATTCACTGAGTCACCCTGAGCACGATGTTGGTCTTTTGCGTGGCATCTGGGGTGCCGTGGTAGAAGACACAACCTTTTACAGCGGCGTACGGGGCGAACACCCGGTGTGTATTGAACTCAAGTACCTGGAACAGAATTTCTATTAGCACCGTGCCACTTAGAAATAATGACAAACACAAGGAGGAGCTGTCTCCTGGTTACTGTTTATTTACTTACCCGTTCACCCTTTGCTTTCCGCGCGGGAACTCACCCGCGCTAATTTTTGTTATGGCGGGCTTATCAGCAGACACATCAGCATGCTGTGTTGTCACAGTAACAGTAATGTAAAGCACTGTAGTGAGCTCATGCCGCCGCAGTACAGTGAGGCGTGAGGGCTCGTTGGTTATTCTCCCATCACCCCACCTGCACGGGGCTGTCGCCGCCGGGGGAAATCAGGAATCAGACGAGCTTCAAAAACAGGACGGTTAAAATATATATTTATATATCCCGTAACGTGAATATATATGTGTGTTTGAGTCACGACGGCACTCCTCGCAGTGCCTCTCTATGCCTAATCAGTGCTACAAATACAAGGCAGGCGCCGGGACGCAGTGTTTTCCAACCGCTGTTGAAATGGGTCTAACTTGGCAGGCCTTGCTATCATCTCAAATATAATTGGAGACTAATAGGATGACTCGGGCCGGCCTGGGGACGTCCTTCCCCGTGCGTTCGGCTGCTGTCCGGCCTCTGTGTGCAGTCAAGGCCGGGGCTGGTAGCATTTTGTCAATGACAAGCAGCAAATAGCAATGAGCCACTTGTGTGCACTCAGAGTGCACCAGTTAGCGAGTCCATTTGCCAAGTTATTAAGCTACATTTGGTTTTATTTTAGGTCAGCAGTAAAGTGCACTTACTCGCTCTATGTGTTGGGGTTGAGAGGCAGAAATAGCTATCTTCTCGTGCTGAGGACAGCAGGGCTGTCTGCCGCATAACTCAGCGTTACGCGCATGCCTTTAGACGAACTTCGGCTTCGACTTATCCGGCCATATTAGATTTGGACGGATACCGGCAGAGGGTGACAAAGAAAAATGAGACGCCCAGACAGATTGTCATACACACGGCACTGAAATGAAAGCACGAAAATCATCTGGGAAGTTAGATTTGAAAGCCGGCGAGAAGGGGAAGAAAAGAAAGTTGGAGAGCGAGAATGAAAGCGAGGAGATCTTCTGACCGCGTGCATTCAAACAGGCTTCGCGCTATCCTGACGGCCCGGGGGGTTCAAGGACATGCATAACTAGCGTATTTTTCAAAAGGATGAGAGAGAGCGAGACGGAGGAGAAATTGTTCACCTGAGAAGATCTGGCGCGAGAGCGGCGACGGCGAGAGGTACATCAGGTAACAGGTAATAGAGACACAAAACCCCATGAGTGACACCTCGGAGGGTGACTCGTGCTCCTTTGTGCATAAGATTAGAGGAGTAGTGGGGAAGGAGATGGCTTACAGAGGCATTAGCGCGCCGAGCGCTCATTAAACCACATACAGTGTCAGTAAAGGGGAGAGAGGTGGCTCGTGAGGCGGGCTCAATCTGAAAGAGATGGCAGAGTCACTTCTAATAAAGCAAGCCTATTATGCACACGGGGAATAAAAGCAATAGGGGGCCGTTTCGACATCCTCCTGGGACGCGAGTCAAACACGAACTGTGGAAAACATTGGTGTTTTAACAGCCCACACAATCTGTTCCGCTGTCAAAAGTGTTGTCTATTAAAATTCCCTTAAATGCACATGGAACATTACACATGGGTATTGTTCTATATCAGCGTAGTTCTGCGGTCTGTTTTTTTTTTTTTTCTTTTTCTTCTTCTCTTCTCACCGTGAGCCTCTGAGGCAACGCTGTTGTTGGCAAATTAGTTAAAGTTACATTCGGCAACCTGAGAAAAAAAAACAAATTGGCTGCACATCACATCCTGTGATCACCGCCGCTCTCTCTCCCCCGCGATGTTTACAGCGAAAGCGTCACAATCGCGCCATCCGAGATGCAGAGAAACGTGATTGATGTATCCGCGGGTGTAATCAATAGCCAGCGCAAATTATCTGTACAGTTCCGCGGCTCCCTCCATCTGTAAGGGAATGATGAAAGATTCCTCTGAAAAAACAAACAGTAAGTGCGCGCCCGCTCGCTCTCTCCCTCTCTCAGTCGCACTCTCGGAGACACACACTCATACAATACCCATATGGGATCAGCAGATGCTTGGCAAGGAGCGAAATGGCTATGTTAGATAGCATATGCCGTGTGATGCCTCTCAGCCACTCTATGTCAGGGAATTATTTCTGACAAATCCGGCGAAGATTACGGAAAAATACTAGAAATCTGAAATCGTGCCTGTCGCCTCGACTGCAAAAAACAAGTTTTCCGAAAGGCCCGGAGACTCCCGTGTTTGGGCTCGAATTCACCGCCGAGTGTGATTTTGATAAGTCGGCGAATTCACCGAAACGCTTCATACATTTTTTAAGCTAATTAAAGCACTGGCTACCTCTCTCCTGACATTAATCTCATCTCACTCTGATAATTGTAATAAAGTCCATACTTGATTATATTGCCTTGAGAAACACACATAAGTAGTCCAACCTCCCCCCCAACCGCCATACCACCTCCTCAAGGGGAAATCAATGTATCTTAATGACACATCATTAGTGGCTCTGTAAAGGGGAACGATTTTAATGGAAACAACTCTGTCTCACCTCAGAACGAGGAGCGATATCACGGGCAGCCGCCGACTGCTTTTTCCGCACTTTTTCGATCGCATTTTAAAAACGGAGAATCCACCACGCGTTCTCCGCAGACAGGACGCGCTAAATTTGGCACCCGGGTGGTTGTTTACTGTAGCAGAGATGAGTTGTGTAATTCCATAGGGTTCATAGTGATTTTTTATTTGAACCTGTGGGAAGCAGGGGCGATGATTCACGCTGAACCCGCGCTCGCTTTGGTTTGGGTAAAATGCCGGAGTCTAAATTGAAATGCCTCCGGGACTGTACACACAACCATCAGCTCTTGAATGTTAATTTGCGCCGTACGGGCTGCCGTTCACCACTTATCTGCCTCTGCCATTGGTGCAATGACGGCTTATGGGATGACTGAATATAAATACAGATAGAGATACGATTGAGTAAACGGCAAGTCGTTTTCGCTTCAGCGCTGGACGTCAGTGTGTGTATTCATTGTAAACATACAGTGCAAATTACATCAATCCAAACAGCTAAGACCATGTAATGGGGTAATGAGTCCACACAGTGTGAACTTCCTTTACGTCAGGATAGAAAGTGTTTTTTTGTGATTAAAATAAAACTGAATTACGCCACTTAAAGGTTAACTCCACCAATTTTACACATTCAAGTGTGCTCACAGGTCTTGGGGAGTGCAGATTTGAAAAAAAAAAGATAAGTATAAAGCCATTTGTGGCTCCAGAGGAAGCTGCATGTAATCTGATGAATTGCCCCCTGTGATGTGACTCAGTGGATAGGTTGCATTATGGGTATCGGTACCAGTGCTTTTTCTGTCACATTGCTGATAAAATGTTTGCTCTGATGCAGCATCCTCCCACACAATGTCCCATTATCTGATTGGTAACACGTCACGATAAATAGCCCGTGAACACCGAATAATCAGAATCTGAAAAGTAACTAGTAACTACATTTTATCAAATACATGTAGTGGAGAGGAAGTATAGCCGAAAATCAGAGGTCTCAACTAAAGTACCTGAAAATTGGACTTAAGAACATTACTTGAGTGAACTGAACTTAGGTTCATTCCATCAATGGTTGCTTGAAGTTTTGACACAAAGAGCAGTGGGTAATGTGACACAGTAATTGTGGGTAATGTAGGTCCAAAGTTTGAAACGGAAGAGGAATGCGTGCAATGCTAGGCCAGTGGACTGTTTTCACTGGGATGTAACTGGGGCTGCTCTCTCTCCGCTCTCTGAAACTTTTTTTACAATTCCCAATAAGAGGTTATTAAGATAATATGAAAATCAATACATTAATAAAATCCCCAGATACCCTGGTTAGGGTGGTCTCCTGATTTAAGCTTTAATGTATCGAGGTTGGCAAGTATGCTGTTTAACCAGACTTTCATTCATCATGATTATTGTGACCCTGATCCCTCTGGTGTGCAATGTCACCGAATGCCAACTCCACAAATGCACCTACTTCACCGATATCAAATCTCACTCCAGACTAAATAGAGAGGTTGACAGCACTGCTTATATACATTTTAACATGAAGGACAACCATGCACTTATTTCAACACTTTCAAATGTCGCACCACCACTCTGGTCTCAAGTGAAACCAGAGCTAATCGTAAAGCTGCAAATTCATTATCATGACCACTTCTACACCCTTAGAAACAAAAATGCTTTCACTGGGTTGGAATTTCGCTATTAGGTATAGGTCATGTTGAGCTACGCACAATTCATGAACTTACTTCAAGCTGAAAACAAGTCATGCTGTACGCCTGATAACATTATTGTCACTGTCATGGGGAACAAATTGGTGTCAGACAAGCTGCTGTCCCTTTGGACCACCCACTAGAGATCTGACCATGAGATTCAGTACAAAAGTAGACAACATAAGAGGACTGGGGATACATTACATATGCTCTGGAAATAACAAAAACAAAAGCTAAGCTTATGAGGGGAAAGTGTCATTAATGTATGTGACAACCTTGGAGACTAAAATGAAAGGGATGCAGGGAGTTTCTAAGATATGGAACGGATATGAAACCTGAAAATCTGCAAGAGGAAAGGGCATAGTATATGTGGATAAATCTGACAAATTTTAATATTGACAAAGGGAAGGGACTCGGTATGTTAGATGAATGAAGGAAGATATGGAAATTGAGTAGGGGAATCTAATGGACTAATGATCTAGTGCAGTGGTAGGAAAGATTTCTGAAAGGAAGCCTGACCACTTTGAAAGCTAAAAACAGTCCTGAAAGAAGGTCCTGTGGAGTGGCCCTCTTTTATAAGTTCTGGCCTCTCTGTATCAGGCAGGATGTAAATGAAGAAAAGGATTTCCTTTCACAGCTCAGTGTTACATTGGTTGGTTGGTTGGTTGGTTGGTTTGCTTTTCATCTCTGCTAATGTCTTTTTGGCAAAGGTGTCCTTCCCATCCTGATGCACACAAATCAATCTTTGAATGAATAGGAGCTAAAAAAAACAAAAGAGTTCAGTTTTCAGCAGGATTGTCATTTGATTAAAACCATCCAAATGTAGAAGCGTGTATACTTGATGCTTGCCTTAAAACAGCTGTCCAAAAGTTGAAGCAAAACTGCCAAGACCACTGGGTCTCATCTATTCGCAGGCAGTAATTCATGTCAGTGTTTGTGTGTGCTTAAATGTATCCTCTCATTTTGTCTTGTTTGTATCTTGCATGCATTGTTTATGAAAGGAAAATGAGAAATTATTCATAATTGTTTTCAGAGTTTGCAATAAACTCATCTGCTTAACTTTATTTTCCTGTTCTTGTTTTCCTCTCCCCCTTCCATTCCCATTCCTGTAGGCTCTGCTCTGCGGCGTCGCTGGCTAGTGGTCCAACTCCTGATGCAGGTGTGGCTGGCGGCAAATCCATCTTTGAGTGAGCGCCCATGCCCCAAAAGCTGTCGCTGTGATGGAAAAATTGTCTACTGTGAGTCAAGCGCCTTTCGCGATGTCCCCAAGAACCTCTCAGGAGGCTGTGAAGGCCTGTCTTTACGGTACAACAGCCTTGCGAGTCTTCGTGCAGGCCAGTTTGTAGGCCTCAACCACCTTATTTGGCTCTACTTGGACCACAATTACATTGCCTCTGTGGACGCAATGGCCTTCCAGGGGGTCCGCAGGCTCAAAGAGCTGATCCTGAGTTCCAACAAGATTACGTCGCTCCACAACACCACATTCCACCCTGTCCCTAATTTGCGCAATCTGGACCTGTCGTACAACAAACTGCAAGCCTTGCAGCCTGGGCAGTTCCAGGGCCTACGGAAGCTTCTTAGCCTCCACATACGCTCAAACTCTCTAAAAATTGTCCCAATGCGTCTGTTCCAAGATTGCAGAAATCTTGAATTCCTGGATCTGGGTTACAACCGCCTGCGTAGTATCACTCGGAATGCATTTTCAGGCCTAGTGAAGCTCACTGAGCTGCATCTGGAGCATAACCAGTTCTCAAAGATCAATTTCTCTCACTTTCCTCGCCTCTACAATCTGCGGGCACTTTACCTGCAGTGGAATCGCATTCGCTCAATGAACCAGGGCCTGACCTGGACTTGGGCTTCCATCCAGAAACTGGATCTGTCTGGGAATGATCTGACGGAAGTGGATGCTGTAGTTTACCAATGCTTACCCAATCTTCAGACCCTCAATCTGGACTCCAACAAGTTGACCAATGTCTCCCAGGAAGTTGTCGATGCCTGGATCTCCTTGACAACAATTAGCTTAGCTGGAAATGTATGGGACTGTGGCCCTGCCATCTGTCCTCTGGTGGGCTGGCTGAGAAATTTCAGAGGGGCAAAGGAGACCACAATGATCTGCGCCTCCCCCAAGAAAGCCCAGGGGGAGAAAGTGATGGATGCAGTTGAAGCTTTTGGTGTTTGTCAATCAAACCCATCCACAACTCTCACTGTGAGTATTCCTCCAACCTATTCCAGTGTCCCTGTGCAGACTGATCGTCGCCCAGCCATTCTGGCTTCACCTACTGGTTCTGGAAAGAGAGGAGAAGGATCTATTAGAGGCCCCACATCGTCAGTTGTTACACCACCTGTGGCACTTCCCCCAGAGCAAGACTTGGAGCCCGTGTCCTTCCATAAGATTGTGGCTGGAAGTGTTGCCCTTTTTCTATCCGTTGCGATGATCCTGTTGGTAATCTACGTGTCTTGGAAGCGCTATCCTAGCAGCGTGAAGCAGCTGCAGGAGCACTCGGCTGCAGCCCGCAAGCGTCGCAAGAAAGCTAGAGAGACGGAGCGCACCCTGAGCTCTCCGCTGCAGGAGTACTATGTGGACTACAAGCCCACCAATTCTGAGGCCATGGATGTGCTTGTCAATGGGACCGGACCCTGCACCTATACGATCTCCGGCTCCCGAGAATGCGAGGTATGACCCACACCACCGCCACTCCTCCTAAACAAAACTCTGTCCACAGCGAGACGACCAGAGGTAATTATTTACACTGCTTTGAAAGATGATACGTCTGCTACTTAACTACATAGCCTTACAAAGCAGGTTAGGTAAATAATGTTTTCCCGTGGACTATTATTGGGTGAAGCAGAGGTGTTTTAGCATCACTTTGTGTATAACAAGATATCTCTTGTTTTCCGATAGGTGTTTGTATATTCGCTTAAACCCAAATCTCTGTTGCAAATGTTTGTTTTGCCTCAGAACTGTACAGAAATACAGATAAATGAGACTGATTACATTTCCCATTCTGCATAATCTCAAGCTTAAGCTGTGCTGTTTGCAATAAGACGCTTGCGATTGTCTAGGTTTGCTTTTTTTGCTTGCATATCACAGGCTTTGTGCTTTGTGTGTTTGCTCGACTGCTATTCAGTTTTTGATGAGCAGCATTGTGTGGGAAGGATAGCTGAATGGGGTGGGAAGATTTACTTCCGGACACTGGATGTGAATGCTAATAGAGACTCTTGTCACCGAAAAGAGCTTGCCCTGAGCTGATGAATTCACACTTTTCTTGACATAGGTATGAGTCAGGATAGTTGGAAAAATATTTGATGCTCACAGTCCCCCAACAGCACTCCCATTCTGATTGTTTTCCTTCCTCTTTACATCGACTTGCTGAAGTTACTCACTTGTCTACTCACCGGCGTAATTGATTTGTCACACCGAAATGCATACTTTGGCTGGCCCTCCGCAATTTAACTCGCGCTAAGAAAGAATAGAATACGCATTGTATGATGCAACCACACACACTAACACACACACATACACAGAGAAAGAAGTCTTGTTTGATAGTCCCGAAAGGAGTGAGAATCCTTTGAAATGTTCTGTACACAGGCAAGTGAATTTCTTCAAAACAGTATTTACAGACTACAGCAATGTGGGAATAGCACTTTTTTTCCTCTCGCTTTCAGCTTCTGCAGTCTTGTGTACCTGACATACTGTACCATTCTTCGGTAAACCTTTTATTCCACTGCTGAGTTTTTCAAGCTACAGCTGAGCAAGGCTTCTGTCGAAATGTATTTCTCATCACTGATTCACTGGCCCTGTTATAACAGGGGGCAAAGGATGGGTTTAGCCCACCTGGATGATCAGGTAGCCCACCCAGCGAATCTGTAACCCATACAGCATAAGACATATTTCGGTTAAGCCCTCTCTATATTTTCACATTACCAGCCCACTCATGCTTGGTCTAGTTCCTAGATTTTCTCTGCATTTCCATGGCATGAATTTCTGGCAGGCTATCTCTGGAGGAATGACTGTAAATGCAGAGGTTTAAACAGCGAGGAGGAGGAGGAGGAGGAGGAGTGCTCGATCCTCCACATTCTTTTCCATTTCTGTTACTGGCCGTCTGGCTTTCCTGAAGGCAGGTCATCTGTTAATATGTAACACTTGCAGGTTGCTCACAGTGGTTCGACTGTAAAGAGGGACAACAAATCACAGCTGCCATTTTGTTGTTGTTTGCTCTCCCCCCACACAGGCTTTGAGTGCCTCCTTTTCCACCTAGGGTACTGCTTTATGTTTAGTGTGCGTCTCTAAATGTAAAGTTCTATTGAAAGTGTTGCTGGATGGAAAGATGGGGAAGAAATAGAGGCTGATGTCGTAAGTTATTTCCAGAGGCTGTACTTCACTCTATAGAACGCCGTCAATTTGAATTATTCGGTTTTCACATGACCTCATTTTGACAAGTCTTTTGTGCCTTCAGCCCAGCGCGCCACGGCTGTCGGCAAGCCAACAAAATATTCTTATTTTTGTAGATCAAAACTTGACGCACAGTATGATCTCAAGCCAGCAATATGCACAGATTGCACAGAGGCAAGATATGACAACAGTCCAGAATCCAGCACGATAACACGAATATGCCTCAAGATTTGAAGAAATGCACAGAGTCTTTGTGAAGTGCTAACAAAAATATAAACTTCACAGAGGAGGTAGTTGTTGTAAAGCTGTTTTGGACATCGTACGCTTGTACAGGAGGTCATGCTATTGTGTCAGGCCCCTTACAATTGAAATGATTAGTTAATCTAATTGGCATGTTAATTTGCTAAGTATCTAACAGGAGACACCCGCTCACAGGTATCACACCAATATCAACAAGGCATACTAATAATTGCAACAGAGGCGAACTTTAGGAAGAGGTCGTGAAGCCAGGAAATGGTATCCTCAATCAAAAAGAAAAAACGTTAGATGGATATTGGTGTAACTATTATATTGTTTGATAGCAGGGCTGGTTCTAATTATAGGCAATTTGTGACATAATTATGTTATACATATTCAAATCTAGTCTCTGCCTTTTTAATTGTCTTCTGAAAATAATAACATATTTTGAAAATTGCAGTTTTGCCTCATATGGACAGCTGGATTATAAATGGGATCACTGCAGATTCTTTGTTAAACAGTTTGAGTTGTCATCAGGTTCTGTTATTTTTATATAGCCCCAAATTATTAGCTCACACCTGTGTGTTGGACCTATACATTAACATTGCATGTCAGAAACCTTTTGATTAATTGTAGAGCAATTCATCTAAAGGTTTTGTTAGCAGTATTGCATTGTGGCCATGTGAAATATCCAAATCGTAGGAGTTTTTTTTATGAATCTAAAATGTATTACAACGAGAGCACAACCCATATATTGGTTGGCCCACTGATATATCGATTTACAGCCAATATTGGACTAACACAGATATCCTGCCTTTGTTAGTGTGATAAACAACATTTGAGAGATCATTAAAAAAAATTGCTTTATTTCAATATCTGAATTGTTTACTCTCCAATATTGGTATCAGCATCGGCCTCTAGTTACAACATGCCTTTATATATTTAAGCACTGTGGTGCTGCATAGATGTCCAAATGTAAGGGGACATGTTTATTTGTGACAGACCCCAACAAATGTCTTGTCGTCATCATCATTTCTATATATTTTACAGTAAAAAATGAAATGCAAAGTTTCCATTCCCACTTAAATCCTGACTCATACATCAACCAAAATCTGTCAAAATAGTAGATTTTTTTTCCTCCATATTGATAAAACCTGATATATCTTACCAGTGTTTGCCAAATATTATATAACTGTTGACATTACCAATTCTCTAACTAACAATGGATGGCTGCACTGCACCGAGGATCAGGAGGAATTAACGGCCCTAGAGAAGAAGGGATACTGTCACACTGGAGGCTGATCCTTTGCTTGCCTTCCAGTACGTTACATTACAAGGGATAAAATGGCTGATTGTCTTTCCCAACACTCATTTTCAGTCCCGATGCCCCCGCCAGAATGATCAGACGATTATCAGATTTGTACTGCACGGTCCAGGGAGGCGCTTTTTCAGAGACCTTATCAATTGAAAGGTGTCGTCCACGTCCACTCAAAGGGACCTCACGCAAATCAGCCCACAGCCTCTCCATCAGCGTGAGCTCGAAACAGGCCCACCGTTTACCATCGAATTCACTGCATCTATCATTAGCCTTTTTATCTTGACTTGATTGAACTTGGCAATTTAGCTGACTCTTTCATCCTGTGAGCCAAATAGAGCAGGAATTAACCCTTGCTTAGAGGGGCCAAGGGCCAAATCAACATTACAGAGGCGGCAGGGTGTAACAAATCGGAAAAAAAAATGAAGGGGCTCGAAATATTTGCGATTATTCAACAAGCACTCGTATTGAGGGAGAGGGTTGACGAAGAAGCCAGAAGAAGAGCAGCTTTGTTTTATAATTAAGGGCACAACAAGAATAGATCTAGTGATTGAAGGGAGGCGATAAAGAAGAGGGTTAGCGAGTGTCTAAACAAAGGCTAACGGTACAGAGGAAGAGACGGATAAAAGATATTCACAGCGCTGTGCAGCTCCCAATATAAAGTTTCAAATTATACAGCTGGTGGTTCTCATGAATAGCAATTTGAACACGGATTCTGGTATTCTCCACCTTCTTATATAAGATAGGACAAAGGGAGGGTAGGCACAAACAAGTAATGTAAATCCGTAGTGCTGCAACTCATCATTATTATGTGAATTGTTTTCTCGATTCTGGATTAATTAGTTGTCATCAGTGTTTCCCGAAGTCGAAGGTGACATCCTCAAATGTATTGTTTTATCCAACACCCAAAGATATTCAGTTTACTGTCTTAGAGGAGTGAAGAAACCAGAAAGTATTCACATTTAAGAAGCTGTTACTTAAACCAATCAATCAATTGTCAAAGCAGTTGGTGGTTAAAGGTGCGATTATCAAGAAGTTTAGGAGAAAACATTCAAAATGTCACTATAGTTAACAACAGAGTTTGAAAATCAGTTCTGGTGTTTATGTGTTGGGTTGCAAACATAGTTAGCATGTCTAACCAGCTAGCCCCAACCTGTCCCGCTATAAAGCTCATGTGCTGGCGGTGGAAACACCAACGCCCCCTCAACTCCCTGAGCTCCCGGTCTGGACTGCTAGCTAACGGCAGCTACAGATAGCAGCAGTTGCTTTAGCGATACGCTAACCCCTGTTAGTTCTGAGTATGAATGCGACAGGTGGTCAGTTCTAACTTATTGCACCTTTAATGTAACAGCTGACAACTAATCGAATGATTGATCGATCATTGCAGCTATATGCAGCTCTACAAACCAGGACATTAACACATTTTTAATCTTAAGAAGGTGAGGTGTAGAGCCTCGGCATTGAAATGACATCACTCGATGTGCTTTGTCAAGTAAGGCAAATGAACTCCAAGACGTCATGCTACAACTTTTTGCCTCTTTATATGAAAGCAAGACTGCTCTACGAGTGAAGTCTGTCTACTTTTGTCCACTCTTAAGGCCTTCTTGGATACATGGGAGTCTGTGTTTCTTCGGAGTGACACGCAGGCTCTTACTGCAAAATGAACCACCAATCACAGTCATTCTTGATCAGTCTATCCATTAAAAAAAGAAAAGAAAAAAAAGCAGGGCCTTCTGTGGTTGTTTTGATAAAATGCCTCTCCTCTACAAAATCACCCCAATCACTTTGGAAGGATTTCGTTTTCCAATATGTCATAACATATCGCGAAACTTAAATATTGCATTTTTTTCCCCACCCTTACTGAGATGTGTTCATAACAGGCTGTAAATATAAATTAGAGTATATCTGAAGAAGCGAATCAAAGCCTATTTCCTAAAGACAAAAGTAATATGCAATTTGATAGGGAGCCCCCTGACGTGTTTGATGTACTGTAACGGAGTTGTGCTGTTGGAAAAGCTTGCATTAGTGTATTTAATGCTCTAACCTAAGCTTGTGTCGTATATTAAGGTTTAAACAGACATGTCCATTCCATGCTAAATAAACTCTGTAGGGGAATGGTTATTGTCACCAGTGTTACATGTAGGCCTCTGGGCTTTGATAGCTATAGCCATGTTATAAAGCCGTATAAACATACGGAGTGAGCGAATGCCCAGAAGTCCGCTACTTCGCAGCTCCTTTCCATCACCGCGCTCTCCTCCTCCTCCATTTTGTTTCTTCGGATATCCTTGAAAACGCGCTCTCTCTCCCTCCTGCCTTATCTGTTCCCCCCGTCTCATCTTAAAACATTGCAGAGGGGAGACAGGAACTATCAGTCAGCAGTCCGCAAAGTCCTGAGTTCATCTGGGGATGCGCTCCGATCTTGTTTCTACATTTTGTTGCTCCCGCGTCGACATAAATCACCCGGCAGCGCGCGGCGGCGCCTGCCGCACTCTCCTCCACCTCGCAAGCCCCTCGCCGCCCGTCCTGTTTCTTCTCCCCTGAGTGGGGATTTGCTTATTCTGGCCGTGTCAGTCTCACCAGTTTTTTTTCCATTCAGATCTCACGCCATCACTATAACTCACCCCGGACCTCTTCACATGATTGTCCTTTTACCTTCCACCTGACATGAATGTGAGTTCGGCGGCCTCTTTGGAGAATTGCCTGAAGACGGTGCAGTCCTCGTTCTCCCACACGTCACTTCGACCTTCCCTCAGAAAAAGCGCGATTCCTATCATGTCATTTCCATCTGCCTTTCACACCTTTCACTTACATGTATCAGAACATCGCTTGGCATCTTTTTACCATTTTCTTCTAATCTATTCTGGTAAGCGTACCACACGGGGCTTTTCCTCTCATCTCCTTTCACTTTATACAATGTCCAGCAGCTCTATAATCATCCCCCGACCTCCACCACCTCCCGTCTGATTCCTGCTCGTCCGTCGTACCCTGCCCCCTCGCTGCTCGGGAACCGGCCATTAAGCGGACTTTTGCCTTCTGCGTCCGACACAAAGTGGCTCTAATGTTGTTCTTTGATGCACATTTTGACGATATTCCCGGCCTGCCCTGCCAACTACCCAGCAGCGCTAAACCCCTTAAATCACTCGCCGCCACCTCGCCGCGCCCGACTCGGACGGCCTTATAATCACCTCGCCCTCTTGACTCTACATCCGCGATCCCCCTCTTTTCATAGCGCCGCTGACCTTTTCCAAACTGGAGTCGTCCACTCTGCATAATGTCACGCCGCATACGGCTGCCTTTTAAGTAATTAATGATGTTCCTATTTTTAAGAAACCCCCGACTCATCTGATGCTCAAAAAGTAGACAGGTTTATACGGCTCCAACTTCTCCAAAATGTACTTCCCTTTCACCTTTTTTCTTTTTCAGGATTGGTCTTGCAGAGCAGCGTTTGAGAGAAATCCACCTGCCCACTGACTTTAATACATTAATCATTCAAACTGCTGACCCGTGGCCTTGCATTAGCTCGCTTTCGCCCCGACAAGAATATCACTCAAAGCAGGAAAAAAGGAAACTGCCAAGCGACTATCTGCTGTGTTCAAACAAATTAATGTATTGATTAATCAGTTAGCTGGTCAGCAGAAAATTAATCAACAAGAATATTAACAATTGATTGAGCCGTTCGTCAAGCGGAGCCGGCGAACGCTAAACAAACAGCGGGATTCCTCCTCCTCTTCCTCCCTGCGTCTCGCATGTGCTCCGTTTTTGAATTTCGGTTTATTTTTCTTTGCCGTTTATGGATTTTATGGATATTGATCCGCGATGAAAATAACTGTTAGTCATAGCCCCGATGCTTCGGCTGACATTCAGCTCCACTTTTATCTTCCATTGTGGCAGAGTCAGAAATGAGCCGCTCCGCACTAAAACAACAACAGCAGTCATCAGAATAGAACAATAGGAGGTGCATGAGTGAATATGAACATAGTATATTTTCTTATCGTAGTATATATATGAGTGTATGGAAATTGTGTGTAAGGACGAAGGGGAAAAGCGAGAGAGAGGAGGAGGAAGGGGAAACTCTTGAGTGAGGGTTGAAGAGGGGTAGAACCAGGACCAGTGAGGACAGCTGGCTCCGGCGTTCATTTATGTCTATTTCATTCTCCCTTTCTCTTTTCCATTTGTCTATTTTGGTTTATTGTATTTTGATTTGTTTGTTTTCCCCCCTTTTTTTTATCCTCCTCCTCTGTCCTTTGCTTTCAGACCTGACCCAGTGGATAAATGTTGGCAATGTACATTTCTGCAAACGACAGATCGTTTCCCCTATGTTGAATTTTCTTTTTTTTTTTTATGTCAGTGCTTTACTTATAGTCCGGTTAGGTTTAGGCATGAAAAAACACTTGGTTAGGAACGGTCATGTCTTGGCTTAAAATATCTGTTTAGGTCACCCCGAACACGGCCGGAACAAGGTCTCCTTATAAATATCCACTTACAAATGTTTAAACGCAGTCTTGAACTGTGGTCTCTGGCTTGGAGGCCTCGTCGCCACCACCGTCCCCTCCACCTCCCGATGCGAAAGTCAGGTCGTAAAACACGTGACGTGAGCACAACGTGACATGTTTGGTAGAAATGTCGATGCGGTGAGTACGGCATGTACAAATGTGAACATATCAGTGGTTTTCAGAAATGTTAATTGGCAACACTTTTTTTTTTTATTTCCTGGCGCCTCGGCTGCCCAGACCCGTGGGAGGTTTCTGGCCCGACGTGGCGGCACAGAACGTTGTACTATTCTTTCTCTCCCCTTGTACATTGAGATGATATTTCAACGGCGCGCAAAGGCCAATTATCAGGAAGTGTAAACGGGCGATTATAAGAGCGCTGCCGCTGGTGTTGTTTATTCAGCGAGGACGTGTACCTTGCTTAAAATACCAGAGTGTTGATTTTCTCAGTTCTGTCGGGATTTATTATTCGAAAGAGCGTTTTGTGGAGTTGGTCGGATGACTTTGTTTGTGCGCTTTGATGTTCGATTTCATACATTTATATTACTCGGAGGTTACGGTGCAAGGCCCGAGTGAATTAAAAAAACACACACTTTTGTAAGACATGCCAATATTTGGAGGCAAAAATACAGTCGCGGTGTTTCCCCGGCGCCGTCGTACCAGCTGTCTCTGAAGGTGTGAGGCAGCTTCCCTTCTCTTCCTGTTCCCCCTCCACCCTCCCTCCTTCCTCTCTACAGTCCAAGGTCACGGTGTCAGATTGTTAATTGCTCGGAAAAAAATCAACACAAACACTGGGAGGCTAGCCAAGGGCAAGTAAGCTATCTGTAATTCAGTGGGGAGGCTGAACTTCTCGATGCTAGTGTCTTCAGTCGACAATTAGCCATGTGGGAGACTTCAAAACACGCACCGCGCGCGCGGGAGAACATCTCTCTCATCCGCTAATCCTGTCTGTTTCACACTCTGGTTCCGTGCCGGCGCTTTCCTGTACCGCCGTTTGATCCGCGCTTAATGAGGGTGTTAGATCACCAATATAGCAATTGCATTACCTGGGAAAAAAAAAAAAGAGGCGAGAACTCTTCTCTCTTTTCCTCCCGGTTTGCACAATGCAGCCCCAGAGCGTCGTTAGCGCTAAGCTTCCTGATGCACTGCCTCTGTTATCGTCTCTGGTCGGCGATTCTCGTCTTAAGATCCGCCGGAATTTACATCTGATGTGGTTTGAATGTACTCGCTCTGAAATTTTTTATCAACCCCCACCCCCTCCCCACACACACACACACACTGGCCTGTCCACCTTCGAAGCCATATTTCAAAAGCTGTGCACAGTTCTCTTGCCTTTTTTTACCACCTCTTCGTTGCTTCCCTACCAACTGATTCAAGTGCAGCTGCTTTACACAGCTTGTTCAATCCAGCCCGCCCATATGGATGAGAAAGACAAATTGTAACTGTGTGTGAATGGACAAAAAAACCCAGAAAACTGCAGTTTCTGTAAAATTAGGTGTAATACAGGAAGCCCAGATTACTGACACAGAACAACTGCTGAGAGGGTCGTATCGCGTTAGAGCCACGCGACGGGCCGCCTTCCCATTTTCCGACGCTGCGGCGACGAAAAATGGGCCTCAACCAGCAGCCGGCCCTCCATTACATTTAAAACTCTCCCTGTTAGAGAAGCTGTGAGGGAGAGGTGCACCGAGCGAATAGCGAACACCTTCATCCTGTCAAGACGGCTCTCTCTATTAGCTTTGCTTTTTTAGAATAACCTGCACGTACTGCAGGAGTTTTTTTTTTTTTTTTCCACCACGTTTCCTCCCTTCTGACAGATATTCTGCAGCAGGGCTGGGAAATACTATTATATGGGTATTTATATGAGACTTGTTTTGTCTTACGATACTGTTACATCAGGGTGTTTCATAAGCGGTATCTCTTCCCGGCTTATAAGGCTGCGTTACACTGAAGCGATGTCACTTTTGGAGCTCACCAGGCTGTTCTACAAAACGGTCGCGATACCGATGTTGAAGGATTTGGTCAAAATGACTGTGATATTTGATTTTGTCCGTTTAGCCCAGCCCCTATCGTAGACCCTTTTCACAGCAGGCAGTTTGACTCGTCGATGCAGGAAAAGTACCAGGTGAGACCGATAGCGCTAACGATGGCTACATTCCATTAAGCTCCCCGGGAAGTCACGTCAGCGAGCGAGCATTCACAATAGCGGAGCCCAGGAGCCGGCTCACCTGAGCAGAATGCAGCCGTCATTAGTGTTTTAAAAATTCCACTTTTCCACTTTTTGCTTTTACAAGTCAAAATGTCTGCCGTAAAAAAGGCTCTGCAGCGCACTGGTACAAAAGGAAATGCATGTATATTTTAAGAGCCTTTTATGACTCTTCCACGCAATTGAAACTCCAAACTAATCTAAAAGCAATTTGGTGAAAGTGGATCCAAAATCTGACTGAGATCTGTCGAATGTAAAAATCAGTCAAATCGAGCGGTAGCACTTCATAATAACCATCGTTATCAGTTCATAATTACACTTTAGTTAATAGTTGTTTTACTGTTAACAAACAATGTAATGCTACGCAAACCATTTTTAAGCAATTGTAAAACTTTATAAACATCAGTTGCAGTTTTATAATAAACAATTGCTCAATAAATGGTTGCTCATTGCTAGTTAAACGTGAAATAGCTATTAAAAAAAAGTTTGAATAACTATGAATTTACCATTTTTAATCAACTTTAAAGGGGCACTGGGTGGTTTTGGAGAAATAGTTCAAACTCAGAATTTTGATATTGTCTATATTATTTACAATTTTTTCAATAAGTGAATAAACCAGCTGTTCTCAGAGGAAAAGTACACTGTTTGAAGCTGGAAAAAGGTGGCAGGGTCCGCCACGTATAAACAGAGTGAAACAGTATGAAGTTGTGTCGTCCTTTAAGGTCAGTTTGGTCAATCACCTGCCAGCTCCTGTGTATAAATGACACGACTTCCATATTCCTACATGGTCTGATGAGGCTGGAAACGTTAAGTTGGTGAACATGAGAATTGTCAACTCTGTCCTGAAGATTTGTGTGTATGCTACCTTTATTTCTTTGGTGATTCAGCAGCTGGAACAAATACTATAAATACATATTTTTTTTCTGAAGTATAGTCTTGAGATTGTATGATTCCTCTGGTGGAAGAACTGGCATTTCATGAAACAATTTAAATGTTTCTCATTGTTAGTTGAAGGTGTCATGTGTGCGATATTGAATTGCGAGGAAGCTGTGCGAACTAGAAGGAAGGCTGGAGGACCCGAGTGTGGATCTCGCCCGCTGAAGCGCTCCCTTTTTTCTCATTAACTGCACGATCGTTTGCCGTAAGGTTGGACAGCCTCACTATCACCTTTCCCATTAGTCACTAAATTCAAATATGTGTAAATCAGTAGGTATGAGGGAAGAGTATGAGTCATTCGCCGATCTGCATCTGAATGCGCCGCTAAGTGGCTGCAGCAGTACATCTGCTCACATCTAAAGTGCAATAAAATGAAGAAGTAAAACGGCGAGCCATCCCCGTGATGGGCGTTTTTAATCACTTTTTTCATCCGAGGAGCGCTCGCTGTTGAACGAAGCACTTCGGCTTGAAGTTGTGCAGACTTGTTCACTCTTACCCGAAAATGATGTGCCGTTTAATGAATTGACAATGAGTCTAGTATAATTAGCCTGTCATCCTTGCATAACGCCGCTGTCGGATGAAAATATTTTAGCCCTCCAAAGTCAATTTTATATTTCTATTTAATAGGTTTCATGGGGCCTAGTGTCAAGAAACTTGCTTGGAAGTGAAGACCGCATCTTTCAAGGAACTTAAACTCTCCATTCATTACTGCAAAGAAGAGTTGCTATCTGATTCTATGGCCCGTCCTAATTAACTAACTACTGTAATTAAGTGGAGCTCTCTCCAAAAAGAAAGGGTAGAGGCCTTGTCTCTGCACTTCTCTGTGGGTGGACAGAGTATTAAGAGTCAACAAGACCTGCGTCTCCAGAGGGACTTCTGTTATCTGGCCTGTTTTTTCTTTATCTCTTCCTAACTCAAGAATAAAGTACAAGATCTTTCTGCTGACAGTTATGTTTCTTGCAGTGGCGCTCCCACACCCATTAATGAAAAAAGCCGGCGTTGTACAAGGAATAAATAGAGCAAATAGAGAGGAACATCGGAAATAATGATGGTGTCCGTCTGGATAGGATAGTTCAGAAGTCTTGTCTGGACCTCTTGCGGGGGATCGCCGCGGCGTTCCGTCCTTGGCGCAACCCTTCTGGTGTTTTCACCTAACCCATTACTCCTCTTCTCAGCACCGCGTGGGCGAGCACATACTGCGCGTGATTGACATCTCCCCGAATCCCCTGCTGGAGTGCTTGCACCTGCCATGATGTGAAAATGTACCTCTTTATCATTTCCATTCACGGGCTTTAATGTGACCGTTCCCATATGCATGAGGTCACCAGCCTTTCCATACAATGAAACTGCCCCAAGACAGGGATGTAATGTCAACGGTCAGATGCAGGTAATAGACAGATATTAAGCGATGTGTGACAGCAATGGTGCAGTTTGTAGTCTGGCGGTGTTGTACAAAAAAGATGGCGGTGGCACGCTGTCGGAATAATGACAGCGCATCGATGTCTCTAATGGCCGACTGTAAAAATTGAGTCAGAAATCACCTTGAACAAAGGTGACACATCAATAAGGATGAGTCCACTGACTATACTGCAAAGGAAATACAGCACACAGCATTCTTAGAAATTGAATGAATGCGTTGTTTTAATTTGTCCTCATTCTGAATACATTATGCATTTCCAATAAATCCAAGAAAAGGCTCCCTCTTTCCCAGAGCTCGTGAGATGTTTGTGCTCTTATTGGCGCTGACAACGCCGTCCTGTTCAGCGGATTCAACAGGCAGAAGAGATAGAGCTGCACTCGGAGGGGGGGTGGGCGGCTGAAGTCGAGTAAGACAGGTAGGCAAGTGAACCTGGCAGAGAAGCACGGCTCGACAGGACGGAACAGCCGACAGGCGGACAGGAGAAGCGGTTAGAAAGCCACAGAAATCAGGCAGTCATCCAGACTCGACAGCTAGATTGGCAGGCGTCCGTCCACAAAGACACACAGGGCTTTGTCCACGGACAGCTGTCCATCCTCTGATCGGTGATGGCTCAAAGCTTTTTTGAAGTAAGATAATAAGTCGACGAGGCAGGGCCCAGCAGAGTGGCATGTTTTCCTCAGTGGTCAGATCAAAACTGCTATGCGCCGAGGATGGCTTGTGTGTGTGCGTGTTGTCAGAGCTAAAGGGCGCTTGTGATCAAAATTGTGTCGACCCGGTTTGGCTGATTGTGTGACTTGGACTGAAAATTACAGCTGAGATGAAAACACAAGGGTGCAATGTATTTACTGCTAGACTGTGTGATAACGACTGAAGAAAAGAATCACCAGATAAATACAGTGCTCCTTTTCATTATTAATGATTACCTTTGGGTTTTCAACTGTTGGCCAGACCACAGAACAAAGCTCTTTTATATACATAAGTACACATTTTTTTGCAATAATCTCTTAAATGTGGTTATCAAACACATGTGACAAAGACAGTTCATGGGGAAAGTAGTAATTCTAAATTGTAAAAGGTATCTTTCTGCCATATGTTTAAGAGAAAAACTTTGACTGCCATCGGGGAGAGCCATTGCCATGAGTGGGCGTATTTAGTCCGCGACAGTGTTTGGATGGGTGGTGTGTGTCAGGTTGCATCCACATGAATGGATACCAGGACCCAAGGGTTTCCCAGCAGAATATTGCAATGTTTGGGTCCTGTATGTTGGGGGGGTGGGACCTCCTCCATTGGACTGGTTCCGGCACAGATGCTCAATCAGATTGGGATCTGGGGAACTTGCAGGCCAGGTCAACACCTTCAGGCTCTTTGTTGTGTTCCTCCAGCCGTTCCTGAGCAGTTTTAATTGTCCTGCTGGGGGGGAACTGCCATCGGGGAGAGCCGTTGCCATGAGTGGGCCTATTTAGACAGTGTTTGGTTGGGTGGTGTGTGTCAGGTTGCATCCACATGAATGGATGCCAGGACCCAAGGGTTTCCCAGCAGAATATTGCAATGTAATGAGGTGATCAATGTTATTCACATCACCTGTCAGTGGTTTAAATGTTGTGGCTGAGCAGTTTGTATAAGGATCTATAATGAAGATGTTAAGAAAGAGGATTTGCATCCTCCATGGACAATAATGGTTCATTGACAGGAGGCGCTAGAAGTTGTGCCATAATTCACGCAATAATTTGCGTAGGTATCACAGTGGTAACCAGAGTCCAAGTAACAAAGACAACAAAAAGACAACAAGAAGATCCCAAGTAAAACTATTAGCATTACACAGAAACAGAGAACATACCATGTGGAGATACTTAGGAAGACAGGGAACAAACGAGGACCGGGGAACAGACGCGGGAGGACATCAGGACTATCGTGGGGGAAACAGATGGACCAATAAAGAGTGAGGGAACAACACAAGCTTGAAAACACAGGGAGTGATCAACTAATGAGACACAGGTGCACACAGAGAAAAAGGGCGGGAAAACAAACAAAGAGAAAAAGTCCAAAGTAAAACATGACACGCGAGGATAAACTTTCAACACAGAGCAGGAAATCACAAACTAAAGACCCAAACCACAGGGTGGGTATCAGTCGGGCTCGACCGTTCTAATCATACCAAAGCTATTAGCATTACGATCACGTGAATATTCTGTCTATTAAAATGATTAAACTCTTTAAAAGAGGGACATTTCAGCTGGATAAATATATGATTTTTATTTCTGACATTCAGAAATGTAACCAATGAATCTCACGCTTGTGTCTGTTGTGCGTTTTCTTAGCAACGATGAAACTTCAGCTCTGCATTTAGCATTTTCATTTTCCTTGAGCTTTTGGTGGGAGTTAGAGAAATTCAAATTGACACACATGATCAACCTCCCTCGGTTTCGTATTGCGTTCAAAGAAATCACGTTACATGCACACGGTTTAAATCAAAGGCCGTCATGTGTGTGCGCCATCCTCGTCATTTTCCACATGTTGCGCCAGGCCGACAAGAAACGTAACACGGCAGCAAAAGCAATCAGACATCAAGTTTCCATTGCCGCTGTGATGTGCTGCCAGTCTTTTATGCTGGATATATATAAAGAACTCACATGAAGGGGTGTGGGTGAGTGAAATATATTGATGTTGAAAATCTAATGAAATTTCCCATGCCTTTCAAGTTTGATCCCTCTCTCCGGCGTGTAGGTGTCGGAGCGGGCTGGCTGCATGTGCTGCATCCACTCATGCCTGCATAAAAAAGTAACCTTCATCTCCCCGGCTAGGATATTCTCGGAGGTTTTCGCTCTCGGAGGTTGTGTCTCCCCGTTCCTCTTAAAGCCCTTTTTTTCCTCTGCCGTGTCAAGCACATATTATTTTTAGTTAATTACCTGTCTCTGTCAACCTCCAGCATCCCACTCTGTGGCCCCGCTGCATCAGCCGGGATGCGGGTTGTCTTCCACTGCAGGAAAATGTACACCTTCTCATGATTGATGACTTCTATTCTCCCACGGATTCACTTTAGTGGTCTCAGCCTCGCAGTCGTGTCCTAGCTGCGAAGAACATAATACGAACACGTGCTCTAAGAATAAGTTCCGATCCGCGGTCAACTTTTTATTTTTTTTGACATCCCAGGACGTTTTCGTGGAGGGAGAAGCTGAAGGGGAGGGAAAGTGCAGTGTTATAGCTCCACAATGCGCGCACTCAAGCAATATCTGGCCCACGGTGTAACAAAATGTCACATATTTAGAGGCCATCTTTCACAGTAAAATATAATGGCCCCTCTCATCGATTGAATTAGCAAGGTGATAAAAGCTCCGTATTGACAAAACTGACAATGGATGGGTTGGGGATTGATTGTGCCATGAAGCTAGTGAGGCTACTTAGGGACCAGGACCCCTCTCCCGCATTGATCGACTGTGTCTGGAAATGTTAAAAAGATCACAGATAACGATGATCGTAAGAAGATAAAATGAGGAGGAGAGCAAAACCCACCTGAGCCCCGTGTCTGTTATGAATCGTGGCGTCTGTTGCTTTGCATATCAAACGCTTGGGCGTCTTTAAGAAATCCAAAAAAAGGATAATAATCCTAATTTGAAAGGATCGATTCACATCATTGCAAGTAATAATAATCAAATTGCTGTCAAGCTCTAGATTTGATTGGTTTTTCTAGGATACCAGCATGCATGTTTATGTTCAAGGCTAACTCAGTTGTTCCATTAAATAGTAATATGGATTATAACTGTTTGACTCGGTTACACTAAGGAGACATGGAGAGTTAAATTAGGCCCCCCACCAGCTTGGAGTTTTTTTTTTACCCTCTTACATCAGGCTTCCTCAAAATTTCCATTATTACATCATCCGAAACTGGAACGCTGGCTGAATATCTACACCGGAACAGCGTGTCTGACTTCAGCTTTAGCCTTTAATTGCTTCCAGGTGCCAACGTTTGTAATTTTGATAGGCTTTTACACAGAATGTGTAAGCAGCTCAGAACACATTTGAGGTCTGTGTGTGTGTGTGTGTGGCCTATAAAGAACATTGCATACAGCAGATTTGTACTTTGCCCTAAAATTCGACTTGCTCCCTGTTTGCTGTGTGCTTTTTAGTCCGTAATAATTTGACTAAACAAACATTTATCTCAGAATATGTTCCATGGAGACAAAAGTACCAGGAATGAAAACGTGTGAAAAGGTACATTGCTTTTTATAGCTCCAGGATGCCGTGCAAACTCTCGTTAATTGGCTCAAGGGACGTCTCTTAAGGTGAGTCGGTTCAAGCTGAAATTTAGAAGTTTGAAAAAGAAGATAATCATTCGGGGGTTGGAGTTAGGAAGAAGTGAGCTGCTAAGCGGACTCAGCTCGCAATCTCCTCATGTCTGCCATTGACATATATAAATATGGAAGACACGTCTCCAGTTCCTCCCACTTTACAAAAAATGAAGCCAGATTTACTGGTTACAAGCGCTGCCATATTGTGCTAATGATGTCTTTTGGAGCTAGAGTCGGGCAGAGGAGCTGAGGGATTGAGTCCCCACTCAAACACCTGCCCGCTCAATCGCCACCAGGGCTCAGCTGTCAATCATGGCATCACACCCCCTTATTATAGCATTGGATAACTAACTAAAAACCACTTATCAGAAAGATTTACACTTGAACATATATCAGCGTGATGAGGAATACCTAAAATGTTTATTTGTGTGGGTGAAATTGATTGGACGGGTACTGTCGTGGCAACTGAAAACCAGTTGCTTGTCAAGTGCAGATGAGAGTTGTTCGAACACCAAGCTCTGACACAATATTTCTTCTTTAGAAGTTCTTTATTGCTTACAATTGATTTCCTCAGCCTTTATAATGTAATATAATGTTAATTTTCACAGCACATTATACCACATACAATAAGTGAAGACATCCATTCACACTCTGCAACCATATAGCCATCACAAAACAGAACTCATGTTGGAAGAAATCCAACAATAAGATTTGACTTTACCTTAAATAATAATGTTGTATCTATATTGTTAAGCTTCATAATATAAGCACAATATATCAAAATAATAAGGGACATAAGAAGGGAATTTCTCTTACAGTACTTTCCAATCAAGAGCCGGCCTCTGTGGGGCGATCGAGACGTTCTGGCGTCAGCGCCATCGTCCATCCTCCTATATGCCAATGGTCCCTGCTCGAGGCTACTTTAGCAGCTAATAACATAACAAACCCCAATGCTCCGATCGAACGCTCGATACACGAGATGCGTCATGGGTAATGTAGGTTTTGGCAAGGGTTCATTGATTTTGCATTAAATGTGTTTTCTTGGTCTTCAACGATGTCTATCCTGAAGGGTTATGGTACCCTGGGCAGGGGGTGCCAGGTTTGTAAAATAGCCTGAGGTTCATCATGTTTGGTAATACTGCAGTACATTTTCCTTAAAACTCCTTCAGGAGCTGTCATGTCGTCCATCTTTATTTACGCAACGATGTCTGCCTGAGGCTAACGGTGTGCGGCTACAGTATCTGCTAATAGCACAACAACCCTCGATTCTCTGACAGTAGAGATGCATTGTGGGTAATTCAGGTGCCACATTTTGACAAGGGTCCATTGATTTCGCGTTGAATCGTCTATCCAGAGGGGTTCTCGGTCCTTGAGCTGATTCCCTTTTTTTTTTTTCCTGGTTTGTGATACAGCCTGGACAAGATCAGATATTTAGTGGCTGCAGTGCATTTTCCTTAAAAGTAAGCATCATTTAGGCCAGGGGTCTTCAACGTTTTTCAGGCCAAGGACCCCCCAAACTGATGGAGAGATGGATCAGGGACCCCCTACTATATATATTGTATAAAATTATGTTTTATATTAAACTGGGCCTAGTGCCATCTATAAACGTACCTTGTTATGTGCAAGTTACAAAATGTACCATTTTCGCTCATGAAAATGTCCATACACCTGGCATAATAACATACTGGCGTCAGTAGCTGGCTGTTGTGGACGGGAGCTGCAGCGTTTTAGCGCTAGTCTCGTGCTGTGAGTGAACCGGCGCCCAGCTGGAGAGAGCTCCTGTGTGTGTCGCTGAATGTGTGCATTTCTGACTGAAAGATAACATCGTCTGCCTCCATTGATCCAGTCGCTGCAATATGTTGGCTTCATGTTTATGTGTATTTAAAGACATTTAAATTTTAAATTAAAAAAAAACTGTAGGAAAAAAAAACATAAAAAATTGTCTAATCAACCAAAAAATTCATGACCCCCTTGCAGTACCTCCGCAGATCCCCTAGGGGGTCTGCGGAGCCCCAGTTGAAGACGATCATGTATTTTGCGCAGTAGTTAGCCGTGAATCATGCACCATCTGAGCGGTTTAGTCAGTTTGGAAAAGCAGAAAAACTGTTTTATTTAAGGACTGAACTCCCAATGCCTCCTGTTACCCTCATAATGACTCATGCAGTTAAAGACTAGTATGCCCTAAGGGCCCGAAAAGGGCGTTTTAAGTACTGTTTATTGTTAATGAATTTGAAAGGGAAACTAAAAATCATTCAGAACAAGCGTCTCCCAGGCTTTGCGAGCGTTGCACAGCTGTCCCGTCTTCCCCACAACTGTTTCAGCTCATCGGATGCGAGGGTCTGCTGCGGCACCCTGTCTCGTATCATCGCGAATGTCACATTCTGGAGTTTTGGACTCTCGGTCGGGAAAAATCGGATTAATCAGTGCTGAAAATAATCCTGGTTTCTCAACCTAATTGCACTCAATTTAGCATTTTCCATGTCTCAGCTGTTCTTCCTCAACCTCTCTCTCGCGCCGTCATCTGATGTGTAAAGTGGATTATTCAGTGGGCGAAACCATCAGGAGACGTCGAGCCTTTTCTCATCTGCAGTGTGTCTGATATTTCATTCATTCACCTTATATGATATGCAGCCTTTGAGATATGATCCCCGCTGCTATTCTGCCGCTGATTATAACCATTAACAAGCAGTCTGCCTGTGAATGAATGGGGTCACTACCCTCAGCATTAAAACATTCATCAGCCGACGTGATTTACGGGGGCGCTCGCACGCCGCGCGGGGAGGATGTGCTCTTTGTAACGCGGACGTTTTTAAAACGGGACGCATTCCAAAGTGCATCACAATCAATGCAAATAGAAATGTTTTAATCACCCCGGCCGTTCTCCTTCAACTCCGCTCTGATCTGTCGGATCGCTCACCTCTGCAGCTAACGCACGCCTGGTTTGACAACGCGGCCCCTGCGCCGTGACATAACCGAGCCCTCGCGCGTCTAAAGAAAGATTCCAACCTTCAGCAGAGTGCTATTTTCAGAGCGGAGAACCGAGACCGAAGTGTACCTGGCCGCTGATAATTGAAATTCTGCTTTCTCATATTTTTTCTAAACGGACGAGCTGCCCACAAATTAAACACTAAAGCTCTTGTGTTTCTCCACTCTTTTTAATCAACGCAGCTGGGCCTTTCTATTTTATTTTCCCATATTAAGAGGCCGGTGCGGGCCAGTAATCAACATCAGGCCTAACCAGATTTGGGGTTAACAAATTGATGTTTTGGACCCTGTGACTGCTGTAGCTGCTGCTGCTGCTGCTGCTGCTGATGATGATGATGATGATGATGGCAGAATAATCTGCACGGCGCGCGTGGATGCTCAGGTAAGATTAAAGTGGTGGGTGTCAATCTGGTTATCCCTTCAAGCGCGAGTTAAATCACCTGCAAAAAGGATAAAAATACACACGGGGCAATGCGGGGGAATCGTGACAAACACGGGAAAGGTACAAAAACAATACTCCGATCTCAGCTTTTTTTCAGTCGGGTGGGGGGGGTGCCGTCGCCTATATTTATCAAGTCAGCTGCGAAGGAGAGCGCGTTCAAAGAAAGGGCACCCGCAAAGCAACGGAAAAACACAAGTTGGGCCAAAAGATAGGAGCAGACAAACTGAGGGAGGAGAGAGAAATGGGCACCTGGAGTGGTGTGGGATTTAAGGACAGAGAGAAATTGATAGCTGGACGGGGGGAGAGTGGGGGGAGAGCACACACAGTCACTCTCCCGGCTCCCTCTGACCTGAGAGGCACGGCCTGTTTGATTTAGTGCCAATCAGAGTTTTTAATGTCTGCGCGGCGCATCATAATTTATTAGGATTATCATAAACTTGCGCGGGGAGAGGGAGCAGGGGCACTTGTGCCTCCCTCTCAGAGTGAATTACGTGCCGCGAGCCGGAGTGTCAATCAGGCCAGAAAACGGCGACACCGGCTTTTTTTTTTCTCGCCCCACTTTGTTTTTTTTTTTCTCCTCTCCTACCTTTTTTTTCGCGCGGCCCATGAAAGCCGGCGCTCGCGATAAATATTCATCCCAAAATATTCCACCCTCGATAGGAGGGCCAAGGATGTGAGGTGAAGGAGAGCTGAAGGCAGGTTTAAATTGCATTCTGGACGGGCGGGGAGCGTCTCTGTCATCAGCAGCGGGGGGTGTTTGGATTCATTATATGGATGTATAAAAAATGCACACGCAAACTCACTAGAGGAGTTAGAATTTTTTAAAGGAGAATTTTTTAGGTTCATGATTTTGCTTTGCTTTTAGACTTGACAAGGTTTACCACTAGAATACTATAATCTGTTTCTGCAGCCCTGTCAGTCTGAAACGCTCTGTTTTAGCTCCTGTCTCTTTAAGGCCCTCCACTCCTGAATACCTAGTCTGCTCTGATTGGTCAGCTCACACATGCCTGAGCCAGAACTGCTAAAAACAACAGGGCGATTGTGTTAAATCAGTTCTTATGCGCCGTACTAGCCGCTCGTCACAGATAATGCTAACGTGTCACATGGCGACGTAGTGTGATGTCACAAAGTCGTGGAATTGAAGGCGGGACTACTGACGAGGCGTTTTAGGAACAGTGTTTTCTGTGGGAGAGAGGAGCTAATGTTACTGTACCCTTTTACATGCACAAGAAGGTATATGAAACACTGAAGGAAGGGGAACAAAATGAAAAATCACAATAGGTCTCCTTTAAAGCAGTTTAGATGACTACAGCTTCATTTGCCGGTATAATTATTACTGTTAATACAATTAAGAGTCAATCAGTTGTCACAGCTTCACCCCAATGCCCCCTCTGAACCCTGGGTAAAGGGGACACTTGCCTCTTTGTCTGTTTTTCTTGAGGCTGAAGTGAAGACTCCTCATCTGCTAAGCCTTTTCATGCCATTTCGATCACACAGGAGGTGGAAAGGGACGTTGAAAGCATCGTCTTGAATGTGGCGGTGGGGCTTTATTGTGTCGGCCTGAGACTAAGAACCCTCTTCACCTACTTTAGGCGCTGCGTCGTGATGGACTGGTGTTGAATTAATTTACTCAGGACAAGAACTGGGTGCGTGGGCGGATGATGTAACTCCAGAAGGCTGTGTGTTAACACCGCGAGCTTTAGCCTTTTTCTGTGTCGAGAGGTGAAGTAAATACCGAGTGTTAACTCGCTTGGAGTTCATCCGCATGCGCACTGCAAGAGCCTCAGAGTCATTTTGGTCTCAAATTAACTTTTTTTAAGTTTTTCTTTTAAAAAAAAGTCAGAAAAAACACACACTGTCGCGGTCTACATTATAAGCTGAGCTTTGTATTATAAAGTAAATGCCACGTCCCTCGACTCCAGCGCATTTCGCCCTATTGCAAATTTAAGCATCATTAAGCAAATGTGGCTCACAGTAAATTTCACGCGCGCAGGCGAGCACAATCTATCCTCGCAAGGTTACGTCTGTCCTTCTTTGAGATGTTTACTGTAATTCACCAAATTTACAGCGTGGCTCTAAACCCTGCGGTGGCCCCCGCGTACGCGGCGAAAACACACATTCCGCTGAACGAATGGAAAAAATCTGTGGAACAATAGATGGGCTGGCTTTTGGGAGTTTGTCTGGGGCCTGCACTGGCATGAAGCTCAGTGGGAGTATGAAAGGCAGGCAGACTGGAAGCCTAATTAATCCAGCCTTCCTTAATTAGTCTCTCTCCCGTCCATGACGCACTCGCCAATCTTCTGATGCTCCCCTTTCCCTCCTCGACTCTTCCCCGCCGTCTCTCTCTCTCTTTCCTACCATTTACCTATATTTTTCTCCGTCCTCTCCCTCCCCTTCCTCTCCTGTCTGGCTCGCCAATCGTTCCAGGCTTGACCGAGTGGCGACAATATGTTCCGAGGTGATAAACAAGCGCACGCCGCTGCAGAGGGCAGCTTAGGCGAAGCCGCGGTTGTCTGTGCCGTTGCCTGCGTTGCCACTAGAGGACGAGACAAAAGCCCAGCTGTAGGCGGCGGAGATTGCCTGCGCCGCATTGTCTTTGGAGATACCCGGCGCACCTCGCAGCGCAGGTGGTCACCTTGCGGCTGGATGGCACCGTGCCCTCGGGCGCTGCACCTCTCGCGCCGGCACGGCCGTAATCTGCAAAAGAAAAAAAAAAACTGGCACGGGAAGACATTGGAACGCGTCCCCCCCCCAGCATGGCGGGACAGCAGGCCATGGCAGCGGCTGTAAGCGGGGCCAAGGCTGCTACGCTCAGAGATGCAGACATTAATGACGCCGCGCATTGCCGAGGCCCGGCCCACTCGCTCTGTGCCCAGAATAATGAGGCAGTTATTCCACGAGCGGCCGTGACCATTCAAAAAACGACCGCGCTGTGAATACTGATGGAGACTAAATGTTGACATTCACATGCACCACGCTGGCTTCGTAATGAGCCGCATGATGAACTCATCAGGGCTCGCTCGTCTGTCTTGTGGGAAATGTAATGTAGTCCTCTTCAAACGCAGGGATCAGTACTGTAACCACGCAGAAATGGGCAAATTATGACTGGTTAAGATAAAAAAGGAAAGGCAAAAGGTACCTGAAATCATTTATTTGGGGTGGAGATTGTTGGTTATTTTATGTCCCCACGTTCTTAAAGCGGCATTAAAGGTCCTACAAGGAACTTTTAACTGGTTATCAAACGGTCTCAATTTAATACTAATGTTTCCATATGACCTACATAAGCAAACAAGATCATCAGCAAGAAGTGTGGCTATTCCTGTGCAGTTAGAATACTTAACACCTGTAACTGGTTTGGATTGAGACCCACCTGGGTAGGATCAGTCATACAATTAAAATGCAGAGTGCCGAGGATGAATGAGTCTGAGGACAGGAGCTGCTCTGTAGTTTGGTGGTACGGCACCAAAACAATAGTTTCCTTTGTTTTGTTTTCATCATATTACAGTAATTTGTCTTACTTAGCCACAAATGCATGATTACATCATCACCATGCATCCTGCAAATAGTTGTGTTTTAAAAAGGAAAAGGATTAAAGATGTTTCCCTCACTTTCAAAACAAAAGCACACGCTAGCCAAGATCAAGATCCTGATTACAATAAAGGGCGTTTGTGTGCATGCTGTTTTTGTCCACAGGGGGCGCCAGAATCAACAGAAAAACTTAGTTCCTTGTAGCTTTAAGTGAGACAATATTTTTTTAAATATTTATCCACAGTGGAGTTGTTGCTCATTTTAAGTTCCCACATTCTTAAAGCTGCTTTAATCAATGTATTTATTTTATATTACCATTGGATTGATTGACGAACACTGCAGCCCCACAAGGGCCTTTCGATCTGTTGTTTCCAGTCTTGATGCTAAGCTAAGCTAACTGGCTACTGGTGGAAATCATCTCGTCAGCAAAGAAGCGAATGACCTTGTTTCAAAAAAAATGTCCAGGGGTTTTTCTTAAAGCGACGCTGAGCTGAGGCTCAACGCTCATCTCGCACGTCTCGATTCTCATCGTTTTTCAAAGCATCATCAGACTTATCGCTAAAAAGAAACGAGCTGAATCGCCAGATAATCCAATCAAGACTGCATGTTGGGAGAGAAAAATAAATGGATTTAGGTTTGATGTGATCGAATAGTCAGCTCCTGCACCTTCACTCCGTCAATGAAAAACACGATAGATTAGAAGGTGATAATTACCTGAAGCAGATCTGCCAGTGGACCATGATTTGATAAATATCTTCAGGGATAATATCGTTTTTTTTTTTTTTTAGATGTAAAGATGGGCTATTTGTGTATCAAGGTCATCTCGAATCCCTGCTGCTTTTCTGCGGAACAGTTGCCAATTTTTATCTTCTCCTCTATCTTTTTTTACCTTCATCGCCACACTCTATCTTTTTTTTTCTCTTTCTTCCTTTTCACTTCCGACCTCTCATTTCCATCGGGGTGGGACACGGCCTGAAATAGAGATCGGGGAAAGGGTCGAGGGTGAAGTTGTTCTTTTACACTCCAGAGGCTCAAAATCCCTTTTCTCCTCCGAGCTCCCCCCTGTAATAACGCCTCAAATGTCAAACCTCGGTCGTGATTGCCTTCACCATATTAGATGAGGCTCGGGGTGGCATTTTCGCGGAGAGCTCGGTTTCAGATGAGATCAGAAATCCTTTCCGATTATTTCAGGTGGGAACTTCAAGGTTGTTACCAGATTGAAGCGAGCGCGTTTTTTTTCTTTTCAGCCGCCGCTTCGGCTCGTTGTAAGTTAGAGCGTATCATGCGGCTCAGCTTCCGGGGAGAGAGAAAAACCCAGCGGACGGAGTGAGAAGCCGGAGTTGTGAGTGCGGTTGCGGCGTGACAGCTTGCCGAGTTTGTCTCTTACCCCGCCTGTAATCCCGGGTTACTCCCAGGCTTGTGTGGGTCTGAGATCGGGGGCGCTTTCAAGGTTCTGCGCTCTAACTGGTGTGTACAGTGACTCACCACTACACTGCAGTGTGCAGACTTAACCATCGCAGTCCCCGAGCGCCGGGCATAAATCTGTTTCGTCTGCTCCAGTTCAACGTTTTCTTCTCTCCCGTTCCTTGTGTCTTTCGCGCTGTGATTCACCAGCTTTGCATCTCTTCTTTGTGAATATCAGAATATTTCTTTTTCTTTTTGGCGCAATTTTTTTCTTCTTTTTGGCCCGTTCAGTGTGGCCCATTTTCTTCCGTGTGGGTTTTTTCGGTCTCTTTGTGCCTTTTTTTTTTCCGTTTCTATAGCTCTCTCTCGCTCTATCCCAGGGCCTCCTCGGCATCATTTGCATGGCCTACTTTTTTTCCTTGCGCGGGGTTTGGTTAATACCCACAAGTAGACACTTGAGGAGTAAACAGTTTCCATGGCGCGACTACCAGTGGGCTTTCCCCCTGAACGAACTGATCCACTTAAGGCCTGATCTCCGTAATGCCTGTTCCGCCGTCCAGGACAATGCCTTCCCTTCAAGCATCTTGACGGAGCAATCACACACCTCCGCGGGGTCAAATCCGAAAGAGAGACACTTAATACAATAATTACATCAAATCAGTCCTCCTCAGCAGTAATATATAATCTGTGCTCTGTAATTACCGACCCGCTACTCCAATCTGACGGCTAACGCGGCTAATTTTAGTGTTTCGCTCTCGCCGGCGCGAAGATGGAGGAGTGAAAGCGCAGAGTCCTGCGTGGAATGTGAGTCGCCTCATCAGAGAATAAATGAGAACCTGCCTTTTCACAGAGATAGGGGAGTGAATCCCTGTAAGCGCGAGATGACTGACAGAGCACGAGTTTTTATCGAAATTATCCGCAGGGGGAAAAAAAAGGAGAAGCGAAACCCTCCGAGGCGCCCGCCGCTAATTAAGGTTATTGACCGCCGCCCGACGCGCTAAAACTTGACGCGCGGTTCGCCCAGGTTCCCCCTCGCAGAACGACGTCTCTGGAAAAAAAAAAAAAATGGCGCGGCGCGATCACTTTCACCTGTCACAGCCGCTTTCAAATTGAGTTTCAGATGTGCGACAGCTGAGTCTAGTGAAGAACAGACAGCTGTGCCTCTTCCACTTGAGAGGGATCTGTGCTCCTGCTCGCGTAGCCGTGATTTGTTTTTTTTCTTTTCCGCTGTGCTTATTTCTGAAGTTCCTCAAAAGATGTTCAAAATATCGAGATGATTTGCGATCGGTCCGACTTCATATCCCCCCTTTGAGCGGTCGCCTGCGCACACAGGAGGTTTATGCACTGTATGTACGCACGTGTGCAAAGATTGTATTTAATGTAACAAAAAAAAAGGCAGGGAAACGACATATACAGTCACAAATAAAAACCCTCGGTACATTATATTAAAAAAAACCTCACGTCTATTATAGTCTTCACCTGTCAACCTGGGTGTCACATACCTCCAGGGTACTTCAGTATTTCACCTTAATATCTTCCCCACAGAGATAGGAAGGGGGAAAAAAATCCATATGGAAGAGTCAAACGCATAACTTCACAGCAAATGACGAGCGGCTTTCGCTCATTTGCATGCGTTCCTTCGGTGTTTTTTGGAAGAGGGGGGCAGAGAGAGAGATGAAAAATAAATAAATAAATAAATAAGAGATCTCAGAAAGCTAATCTCCCACTGCATTTGCGAGGCTTTCTGGGACACCAGAACCCCAGGAGGGAGCTGCCTGCGCACTATAAACAACTTCTCCGAGCTTGTGTTGGGGTTTTTTTTCTTTGACAGAACAGGAGACAGACGCGGAGGTTTGTCTTCCTAACGTGGTAGCGGCAAAATAAAAGACGGGGGGGAAACGGATGAGAGGTGGCGACGGGGGGAGCAGGGTTCATATATAATGGCTGACTGGTAGAGAATGAGAATTGGCTGGTTTTTTTTTCATTTCACCTGTCGCTGCGAAGGAAGCGCCTGTCACAATGAGGGCAATGTCGCCAGGACGGACGACGTTTCCATGGCAACCGGGAATTGGGATTGGGATCGCATCGGGATGAGCTCTTTAAGCGGGGAGGCGCTGCCCCTGCACGGAGCGCAATCGCTCCGTCCACGCCGGGGAGCGGCGTCGCGCCTTCCTCCTCCTGTCGCCGTCGCACCGCTCGTCAGATCTTTTCCCTCCACGCTGATGTTTTATTCCGCTCGCATCAAGCTGTGCCTTTTGATCGTCACTCTGCTTGTTCTACATCAAACGCCGGCAGTGTGAGAAAAATTATAGTCTGCTGCGTCGCGGCGCCGCTAATGTCTCACATCTGTGTTTAACATCTCGGCGAAAAGTCAAAACAATCGAGTTGTCACTCGCGTGTTCCCAACATCCAAAGTTAGGGAAAGAAAAAAAAAAACAAGAGTAAACAGGCACTGGAGATTCTTCTTTGTCCAACAGAGCTAAAGGAGCAGAGCTCACAGGTTCAGATCCCAGGGCTGCTTATGAAGATAACAACAACCCGTCGGGTTTAGGATGTTTCCTTGTGCTATCCATGAAATCCCCAGGATGAAATGTATCAGCGCTGTGATCCAGGATAAGGCGGCGCTGCATACTGACACACAGCAGTGATTCAGTTCATCCGAGTGGTTTATTAAGTGTTGCAGAAAAGAAAAAAAGAAAGGGGGGGGTGGGGGGCGACATCCAAAACCTCTGCTCGTGGTTATCGTTACGGTGAACGGTCGGTTCACTCAGATCACAGAAGGATGTTTTCTCTCTCACCTTTCGCGGCATCTGAGATGAGATGAGATAAACCTTTATACATCTGGAGGATCAGGTGTCGTAGCGGAAAAAGCAAACATGGATGGAACAGGGAAGGAAGCAAGCTAGTAAGAATAAAAATACATATAAGAAGTCAAATTAAAGATCAATCAAGTCAGAACTCTGAGCAGTTGGTGCACTTATATCTGCAGCGGATCTCATGAGTGCATAAGTGAGCATATATACAGTATTATCATTAAATATGAATGTGTGCATACATACAGTCTTTCAATAAATAGGTATAGATGGACATGTATGTATCTGTCGGCTGTTATTATTAGTCAATATTGGCCTATCTGTGTGTATGTTGTCCTATACGTGCCTATACATTTTTGTTTTACAAGTCATAATGCTGAATGTGATGCTTGAGACATTATCTTTTTTTAATTTTAGTACTATCACAAGAAAACCCAGAAGAAATGTCCACGTTCAATCCTTTGAATATGTTGATCTCTGATCATTTTCGATACCATCGGGTAGAGCTGGGCAGCATATATGATATATATCCTTGTCGTGATGTGAAGTCTTTTCCTGGTTTTTATAGGCTACGTTACAGATAAGTGATGTCATTTTTCCTTTCCCCGCTTAGTCATTATAACCACCTCACTGATGATTATTGATCAAAAATGTGATTGTGTGAAAAGTAATCAAAAACATTGTTGTATTTGATTTTGTGGCACAGTACTTGCATTTATGAAGTTCTTTTGAGGACATTTTGAAATATCTACTAATATATACCCCGTGTGATACAGTCTTAAAATATTGCATTATTTCACCACCCACTACCGCTGGAAAAAGTGACAGTAGCTTAAATATAGTAATAGTAATAGTAAAAAGTAGCTTTTTTCTCTTTTGACTAGGCCATTAAGATGAATGTGTGTGTGTCGATACTGCAGAAAATGAGCGTACAAACTGCTTTAGACATTTTATATCGATCAGTTCCAGTTGAAGTCCATCGATTCAGTGTCATTTTTTTCAATAAAATATAAAACATATCCTGCCTACATTGTATACCTGTCTTTGTCATGAGTACAAATGTGCGTTGGCCTGGCGAGAGCACGAATATGAGAGAATGGATATGTGAGTCTGTAAGCGCGCAGAGGCCATGGCCACGCACACAGTGTTCTCTTTATTCGCCCGAGTCAATGCCAACACCCGATACAATGAAGATGACTCTTCCTTTGTGATGCTCAAAAAGCACACAAAAACATAACAGCCAATATAATATGCACTGGATACTCCATAAAACAAGCTGTCAGTAGACTATTTGTTAAGTAAAAAGGAAGTTCTGAGGTTATCCTGGGCAACTTCATGAAAAGACACATTAGTGTTGAATTTTTCTATTGAAATGTTTCTGCACTGAGAAAGAAAACAAGGCTGAAAGGAAACAAAAGCCCAGCTCGAAAAAAATCAAAAACTCTCCGCATGCCTCCAGAGGTAGGTGAGAAAATATATTTTCTTTTGTAATTTGGCTGAATCAACACTTTAAGTGGAGTCAGCATTTGTGTGGGGCTTTTTTCTATTAGGAGGAAGCCGTAAGTGATGGCACTGATTCAGATAAGATCTCCCATAAAACACGGCGCAAAGTGTTTTGTGTCGTGGAGACATTGTTGGTGTGAGCACAATCAGACCCGGTGTAGAAAAGAAAAAGAGGAGCCCCGGCAGAATCAGTGGCCACTTTCCCATTGTCACACAGTTGGAAAATGATGACGCCAATCTGCAGCATGCGGCGAGTAGCGGTCCCCCTGTAGGCTTACTGATTTTAAGGCAGTACGTTTATGTTATGTTCCACCATCTCTCATTTTGGGAGCTGCAGGTGGCCATATTTTTTTATTTATTTATTTTTTTCCGGGGGAACAGATTCCCCTCAGTCTCTTCTGGAGCTACTGACAGACCCACGGTAGCGTGCGCTGTTTTCAAGATGTATTTACTTTGGGCACCGGTTATACTTCGAGGTCCATTTCACCTCCAGTGAGGCAGATTATTATGTGCTCTAAGAATATATTGTGTTTTGATTTGAGAATCATTTCTTGGGCATCACATACATTCATCTTCCATAGTGAATGATATTACTGGGAAAGCGAAGGCGGTAGAATAACGTTGAATTTAATGCTACGAATCCGCTGATGGATGACGTCTCGCGGTTCCACCTCCTCGGGGACGTTTCGCTTCCAGTGTTGGAATCTCGGGCTTCTTTTTAAAATAACTCTAAAATCTACTTAATTAATCGTTTATTCAATAACGATAATGCTAATTTGGGACATCAACGTGTTGGTCCGTGACAATACGCAACGCGAGGGAGACTGTTGTACATCGCAGGACTCCTGCTGATGGAACCGGTTTTCAATTAAAGGCAGACGTCCCTCTTTGCCAAGAAACTTTAGATTTCAGAGTTTTTTCTCCAGCAACCGCGTCCAGACTGAAACAAGGCCAACGCGTTACTCATTCCAATTACTCATCAGTCAGTTTCACTGTTAATCAATGCACGGATGGATTTTTATTGGAAAGAATGTCACGTATCCAAACGTACAGTACATGCCAATCGGTTTATTTTACTACCTTTATTGCGTGCACTGATAATCTATGGACGCTATGTTCATCCAATAAAAGAAAAAGGTCCAGTTTGTAGGATTTTGGAGGATCTATTGGCGTAAATGGAATTCGATATTCATAATTATGTTTTCCTTAGGGGCAGCGGTGGCCTTAAGGTGACACAAGCGAGCTTGCGGCTGGATGGTTGCCGGTTCAAATCCATGAAAAGTGGGTGAGGAAAGTGAAAGGTTGCTCCACCCTCATTACCACCCCCGATATGACTGCCTCCAGGTGTGAATGTCTAACTGTGAATGTGATCACGGCGTTGCTTGGTGGTCAAGGGGTGTTTCGTTGCTAGTGATCCGCAACCTCACCAGTAGACCTTTATGGACTCTGTACTTGCCAATGTCAGCAATGACATGGATTTCAAATGGCATGGAACTGCTTGTCAATGTGTGTAATAATTGGGTTCGATGTATGATGACTGAATGACCATTAACTGTATGGATGATATAGAAGGAGACTGATATGTTTGCTGACCCCCCACACTGTTTTTCGATCCCACATCCGAATCCCCTCCTGGTTTCCATATTAACTGTGATGAAAAACAACGGAGGTTCGGTTCGTGCAGAGGTCTGCTGAGGCTGCCCAAGACGCTGGTGAAATATTTAAACTCTTGAATATGCAAGCAGTTTAAAATCCTTGAAACCCTTGTGAACATGGAAGGCTTAAAGGACTACCAGCGGGTCATCTCCAGCATACATATCAGATATCAGATATGCTACAGAAGTCTGATTCTCGGTTCATGTACACATCATCAAACTGATTAATTATAGCTCTGGCCATGTTCATTTGCATGATGTCTGTCAGGCCTAGAAAGGATTTGGCCTATATTGGAAAATGTATATTTTTGCCAATTTATCTATATGAAATTACAGCAGTAATTACAACCCTGAAACTGCCATCATCGACTTACCAAGCGGCACGCTGTCGTCAAACTGCTGCATCTAGGTAGAGCCAAAGTGTAAACTAGAGCTTTGGTTCCACCTGTGGGTCAAGACCCCCAAGTGGGTCAAGAGTTAAGTTCCTCAGGTCCCCTGATGGGAGTGGACCGCGGGACTAGCGAGGCAAACATGCCGTTGCTGGTGTGAACAAGGGTTCAGAGAGGAGGCATAAGGTCTACAAGATTTAATACAACAAATCTCAGTAGAGCTAGCCTTTCATACCCACAGATGTGCAGAAACTACAGGTTAGGAACTTCTTTTTAAGATACAAAAGTGTGAAAGATATTGGTTTCTTTATCGGTATCCGCCATGAGAAGCAGGTTTCTATCACTTGTCGTCTCAGCTGATAAAAACCCACATCACATCCGCAGCGTGAAGATACGTGTGAAAGCTTCATTTACAGTAAGTGCAGCTATTGCAGGCACTTGGCGGTCATGAGAAATGCATGAACCGTGCGGGTGCGCCGCCTCTCCGACGCTCACGAGATCGGACGTGCTCGATTCAGTCGGTCCTGGGCTGGGCTGTCAGAGCGGCGGGGTCAGAGTTGAAGCAAAACTCTTAATGACTCCCCGCAGAGACAACATTAGGCGGTGGTCTCTCACTTCGCCGTGATGCAAATACGCTGGGAGTGTGCATTGATTTTCCCATCATGTCAGAGACTGCTCAGCAACGCCGAATCCTTTCCCAGTCTCTCCCAATTAGCTTTCGGCCTGGGGAACGCTGTCGATCCCCATCTGCCCATCTGCCTGTCAGTGGCTTCATTCCACTGAAGGACCGAGATAGGAAGAGGGGAAGTAGGGGAGGAAATGAGCGAGAGAGCAAGAAAGCAATGGATAATTCTGTGTTTGGCGGCGACAGGCGAGAAGGCTTGGCAGATCTGTCCAAAGCCAAAGCCAGTAGGGGTGGTTTGGAAGCGGAAGGACTCCCTGAGAGAGATACTGTTGTTTGGATGATAGAGCGAGGCACAATGCCCACTCACTCTCTCGCAGCCATTTATCAATGAAAACACAGGACTCGTTCTCCATGCAGCCGATGCCAGAGAGGGATGCAGATTTCTCGTTTTCTGTCTCGGCCTTATACGTCTCGCTTTCTGTCTATCTTCTCATCTCCCCATGGGGTGGAGCTATCACTGCGCTGCCCTGAAGGTTAGGGAAACTGGTCCAGATAATGGCCTGTCTAAGAGGACTTCAGCTGAGTCTTTCACTCTCCCAAAAGGCCTTGGCGCTTGAAGTTGGCAACCCAGACGGACGTTCTGTATGATTGCTGCCTCATCGTTCTCCGCCGGCTTCTTCTGCTCCTCGCCCCCGAAACGGAAGCTGGTTCCCCTTTGAACCGACGTGAGTGACAGGATGCATCCTCGCGGTCGCCCTTGCACGCCGCGTCGCTCCGTATCTTCAACCGCCAAAAATTGGCCACACGCCACAGTTGTCAATTTGGGAGCTGGAAATGAGAAATCTGCGCAGAGAAAATGAGTTAAAAAATTGTTCTATCCGTCAAATTTAATTTGACAGCCAGTTTTCTCCTGGCAGGGGTCTTTTGCCTTGCCCACCTCCCACGGCGGAATAGTGTGTAATTTTATTTGTATGGACTAGCTGTTATATCGCATTGGCCATGAGTGGTTTCATCCTCCAGAATTGGCTCTTCGCTCACGACGAAGCTTTTGTCCTGGCACATATAAATGAGAGTCCACGCTGTTTCAGCAGCGCTGTTGTCCCACCTCTCCTCACTTCATTGGTATTCCTCTTCACTCTTTGTCCTGATGGGCGGTGTAATTACTGGAGCAACGGGGAGGCGGCCGCATTTTATAGTTTGTGGAAGGCCTGCTGGGAGCTGCCCACTAGCGGGCGGGAAGAGAAACACCTGACATCCATCCGTGACCTCATCAACCGGTGGGCGACGGGCGATAAGACGGGGAAATTTAATGAGAAAAGAATGCACGTTCACGCGCTGATGTTGAGACATGATTGGCCGCTATCATCCACGCACACAAAAACACACTGAAAAACACTCATATAAATGCATGCTCACACAGCGGGGCATGTAGACACACATTGTGGAAGTGTAGCTGTCCGCCCCGGCACACAAACAGATAAAGTCGCCACTGGCCCGGGCTGCGGGCCGATAAATTTCCCCCCACATCCCTTTATGGGTTGTGCTTTTTTATTTTGCTGCTGGGGTTTTATCTGGGGGCAGCAGTAGCTGAATCCGCATATCCTGGGCCCTGGCACAGCCAGGACTTCGCCTACAGTGCATTAGTTCTCACATGAGGAATGAGTTTTTTGATGAAACGGCCCACTATTCTCAGGCCTGATGGAACACCACTGTGGGTTTACTCCTAGTGATCTAATCCACAGATGGGCCCAGACACCGGCTGATATACTAGTGCGGAGGGACAGGGGGAGATTGAAGGAGCTGAACAGAGGAGATGTGGAGTCAGAGCGGGGGATTGAACCAGAATGAAAAGGATATACTCGGCGAGGAGAATCAGCGTGAGAGGATCCTCCATTAGAGAGTCCATATTTGGCATGTGGACGTGCGAGTGTGTGTATCTCAGCCATCTCGCTGGCAGATAAACAACTCGGTGCATGGCTGCAGGCATACTGGTGGGTCAGTATGGTTTGTTTGAGGGGGTTAGAATGAGAGAATAAGCTTCAATAACAACAGCCGCAGTCAGCAGCAACAACAACAACAGCGGCGGCGGCGGCGGCAGCGGTAGTGTTCTCGAGAAACCCACAGCGGCGGGCCTGCCGGAGCAGAGGCTGCATTCAGGAGCGTGGTTATGACTCATTGGTGGGCTATAATGACCACAGATGGCCATTAGCGAGGTGTAAGGTGAACAGCGTAGGCCCCGGGCCCCCGGCGCCTCAGAGGTGTGCATCGCTTGCTTATGACAGGCTCAAACTTGATGCCTGTCTAACGAGCCCCCTGGTAAATTGCGCTTGTGTACAGAACGTCTCCCCTCTTCACCCGCCGGAGAAAAATGCTACCAACAACGTTTCCGAAAAGGCAGTTTCCATACGGCGGGGATCATTTACTGACCCGAGCTCGTCTGGACTATATGTTTCTATGCTGATCTACGCTGCCGACCAATTACAAATCCAGTTTGTCACGTACTCGAGCTTCTCAATCAAAATTTGTGTTCAGAGTGGGACAGAGTGGGTTGAAGCGCTTCTACAGGGTTCAAAGTAATCCCTCACTCATAAATTACTTTGAAATTCTCAGAGTTTTGAGTCTACTTGAGTGAATTGTAAAAAAAAAAAAATAATCAAAATGACAATTCAGTCATCATCGACTCATCCCAGTGCCAATGGTAAGTAAAACATTCTTGGAATGTCACAGTAAAGCTGTGTTGCAGCATTCTCCTGAAAACCTGAAACAAAAAAGGCAGGTGCTAAGCTAAAGGAGTTAGCATGCAGCCCTGTGAAGTGGGTGCCAAGCTTGGCCAAAAGTAGAAGGTGTGGGAAGATAAGGCGGGTGAAGTTTTTGTAGTCCATCGTACGTTCCTGGAGCTTCACAGCAAAAACAGCGTTGCAGCATACTCCTCAACAACTGAAGAAAAAGAAAAATGTGGACTTAAAAAAAAAAAAACAACCAGAAAAACAAAACATAAAATGGCTTTGTTGGGTGTCATCCAAGTCTTCGAAAAGACCCAAGATCCCAACTGATTTGAAAAGACGTTATTTATAACCTTTATTTAAGATGAAATCTTCGCTGCAGCTGCTAGGCTACAAGAGCTAGCCCCCACCCTGTGCAGCGGGTGCATCGAACGCAGGGTCGAGGGTGTAAATAACATTGCTCGATGAGCTGTACGGAGCCTTTCTATTTCTTTTGTTGTGTTTTCATGTTTTAAGGCCCCAGAGTTGGGTTGTTTCGGAAGAAAGATGCAATGTCGTTCTGTCTTGTAGTTCCGGACGTGTTTCTTGGACTACAAAACTTAACCCGACTTTCCATTGGCATGGGGGCAAGTAGATGATGACTGAACGTTCATTCATGGTTTCACAAACAGCAGCTGCTCTTAAATAACTGTGAAAAAAAGGGATCTATTTCCATTGATAACGAGAACAAGAGTAAATTAGGACTCCGGGAACTTTCGGAACAGCAAACAACTTCCCTTCCGTCCTTCCTTCCTGCCCCTGTTTGAATTTGGCATATTTTTTAATGAATGTTCTTCTCAAGCCTCCCTCTCTCCTTGGATCCCGTCCTCCTCCCTCACATCATCTGCTGTGCAAGGAGAGTCTCAGCGTGCCTCGGCTCACTCGCGGGCTCAGTGGCACTTTAATTCTCCAGGTGCACTCCGTGTAACTGTATGGGAGGCGCCGAGTCCCTCTCCTTGGGTGGGTGCTCAAATGCTTCGAGGGCTTTTGGGAGGGAGCTCGACGCTTCCTCGCTGTCGTCTGCGGCTCATCCCACGTCCCTCCTCTCTCCTCGTCTCCCTCTGTCTCTCTCTAAGCTTGTTAAGAATTCCTGCCACGTTCCATTGTGGCTAAGCTGAACAAATCCCTGCATATTTTCCTGAAAATTGCCTGATGGAAGGGAGGGCTGGGAAATTTGGGTTTTATTCCCTTTAAAAAAAAAAAGTTGTCGAGGGCGGAGAGAGAGGGAGATTTATATATGGATCCGAAGGAGTATTGGCATACGATGTGTTCTCTTTTATGGGCTCGCTCTCACTTAAAGGAGCATTTGTGTTTTAAGTCCCTTATTCTGCACTCTTTCTAAGTATCTGCCTACTTGTTGTCTGCTACAACAACAGGTAAACCAAAAAAGAAAAAAAAAAATAACTCAATTATGATTCTACCACTGGCACTTTGTGTGGCCTCAAGGTGAGCATTACTCACACAAATTGGGATGCAGCCGAACGCTGTGAACACCAATCCTCTGCCCTGCCACATACTGGGTGAAGCCATGTATTATTAATAGGGTACATTGTGCTGTGTCTGGGACAGCCAGGGCCACGCCAGAAAGTGAAATGCTACAAGTCCACACCGCGGACATTGCAGCCCCACATTCTTATTTTGGGCCTTTTGTCAGGTGGGGTTTGTCACATTTTCTGGCTGCGCTGGAGATCACTTGGATTGAAACTCGGTTACACACGTGTTCATTATCTACTGTTACACGGTTACGCAGACCTTCGTTTTGTGTTGCTCTGCTTTCAACTCACCTTATTGTATTCTACCTGATGCTTTTAAGAAGCATGAACCCCAACCTGTTCATGCATTGTGCTCCGGCATATTCAACTTGAAAAACCTCATCTGGACCTTCGCAGTGAAGTATGGTACAGGATTCACAAGCGGTGGATTTGTCTTGGAAAGTTGCTCCAGTTAAGCAAATGGAGCGGTTACTGATGCGGTAATGATGATAATTTATATTTATACGAGTAGGGTTAGGCAGAGGACCAAGTGTGGACACATTACTTGTATGTTATTTCCCGAGGAATGAAACATGAAGATAGATGTTGGGTGCAATTTATGTAGAATGTACATTAAAGCAACATTATGTAGAAATTTCTATTCCTATTTGGCGCCCCTTACTGTTTCAGAGTGCAACGAAACTGTTGCAAATACAAATCTGAGGTTTCTGTAACAATTTGTCAAACTTACAGTATGTCTCGAGGTAAACGTGCATGCTCAGGCTTTTCTTTGTCTTGTGGTAGTCAAAGAACTCAAAAGATAATGTAACCTGCGTGAATGAGAGACAGTAACACCTGGCTATAACATGCCACCGGCTAAACCTCTGTTAAAATGGGCTTTGAATCAAAAACACACAGACAAACATCAAGCAAGTGCAACAACACAAGATCTGTAACTACAGCAAGTTAGCTAATATTACTATCTATTCAAATGAAGCAAGTCAAAGCAAAGCTGTCCCCAAGACTCTTGTCTTCTTAGCTTCCTCCACTAACGTCCTCGTCCATCTCTTCACCTCTGTCACGATGCCTGAAGAGGCTGCCGAGCCCAGATCCGCCAGAGACACCGTTCGCCCTGTTGCAAGTCATTGTGCTGTAAAAAAAAAAAAAAGATTGTTATTGTTATTTTAAGCTGAAATAGTTACATAATGTTGCTCCGATATAAATAGTTTGGATCCACCTGCAACAGGAACTGTGATACAGTCAAGAGAGTCTTTCGGGCTTTTTGGTTCTAAGTGAATCCTCTTAACAAACAGATGTTATTTTCTGTGAAGGGTTTGCAACAAAAAGTGATGTTTCGTACACGGAGAACGAGCCGCCGCACAATGGTTCGAACCTGACTGACAACTCAAAAGGCAGAGAGAGAGACCAAGATACCTCTGAGCAACAGTTTAATGAGAACATAAGAAATCACCAGTCACTAGTGAAAGAAACGGGAAGAAACCTGAGCAGATTTAAACAGGAAGGGGTTCCTGTTTCAGTGTCAAGTGCATCATAACGCCAAAAACAACAACCAGAATTAACGGGCGTGTCGCTTTAGCAAAAGCTATTCTTTAAACATCAAATGGAAATAGGAGATAAGTCTAGGGTAGGCGCTATTGAAATTGGATCACGGACTATCAGCTGTGGGACCAGCAAATCACAGTTTAAAGCTATTCAGTCTAACCGCTGAGTAGACCGCAGACGGCCCAAAGAAAAACAGGTTCCCAAAATATTTAGAGCCCCGGCTGCAGGCACCGCTGGGGTTTAATAATATCACTTACGCTTTTTTATGGAGTGGAAAAACAAATTCAAAGTCGAAGGGAACAAATGGCGGCGGCAGCATTCTCCCGTGCCGCGCAGCACTGTGGGGACGGTGACTAAATGGAAGTTTTAATCATTCAATTGTTCTTCTTTTGGGGCTAAAACTAAAAAAGAATGCATTTGGTGTCTCAATTATACTGTTTTTATGTGTGTTAAAATAGCCCATAATGGAATAAAAGAAGACATACATGAAAAAAAATGGATGACTCCGACCATAAACATACATTAGCGTTGTTCAGATGCCAGCTTTGAGATCATTTTGGGGGCGTTTTTTGCTCCAAACACGCTATTATTAAACACATTCTGTTTCTGGGGACATGTAGGAGTGAGGGTGAATGAAAGAACCGTTTTGCTATGCTAGGCAGCTACACCGCTCTTGAGTATTGCCGCTTTTAGAGCCATTCAGCTCCCAGAAATAGAAGACAATGGTTAAACCGGGCAGCACTCATGTATGGGAGGTTCAACAATGTACTTTATAACTAAAGGCAGTCCTGCTGGGAGCAGAACAAGCCTGTCCATTCAAATTTCTTTTTTTCTAATTCCTGTTAGCTCACACCAAGGCGCTTCCATAGGCACAGATATTTCTAACATTACCGGGTCGGTAAAAGGCTGTTTCATAACTTTTTTTCCATTGTAGTGTTTTCCCTGTGGCGTTGTGTAGCAGTGGAAGGTGTCACAAACACGTCATTGCTTTTCTTTTGTAATGTGAAGTGCGACGTCTGGGAGGTTTCTATTAGTGTGGCGGCACACGGGCTGTAAATACATGTGAGGTGCGAAGAGCCGGTTTTCTAAACTCAACTGAAAATTCAAACATGCAGGGGGGAAAAAATAAAAAAGCTTTGGAGGTAACAATTACATGATATTTTCTCAATAGCAGTTCCTGACGGGGACACCGAATGTAGTTCTCAAAGAATAATGTGACGCCCTTCTACCTGAGATAAACTACATTGCTACTGCAGACACTGCCAGTTGTGTTTAAAGAGATATACTGGGGGGTCAAATCTGATTTTTCCCAGGATGTGGGGGTCATAACCTGACTCTCGCCAGATGAATTTCGTTCCGCCTAGCTCCACTCATCCATCTGGGATCGCTACATTGGAGATGTGTTTCAGAAGGCTGGGCCTTATCAAAAATCCTTGCATATGATTGGATAAACCACTTGTCTGTCGGAGCCATTTGGTAGATCAAGCTCTTGCCAAATCTGGTCGGGAGAAGGGCAAAAACATCGTTTCCACCAACAAAAGCCTTCAGAGCTGTTCTCTTTTAACGAAAAAATATTGGGTAGATTGGACAACACGGATGAAATAGCAGCATCAATGTTAACGCTTGCTTCCTCGATGCGAGCCGCCATTGTTGTCTGAATCAAAACAGTCGCTTCTCCGCTGCGTCACATCTATGAAACTCCTGCCCGGCGGTCCTGATTGGCTCTACCTGAAAATCTGGTGCCAAAATTCCTCCCAACGGGACGAAATGCATCTGGTGAGAGTCAGGTTAGGGGGGTCGTGCTATGTAATTTAACAAACAAGCTAGCCTATTATTTTATGTGTGACCCCTATCACCCACTAGGTGACCATTTACATCCACTGGGTTTGGCTAGCTAGCTGTCAATTATTCTTAAATTTCATTTCATTTCATTTATTCTTAACTCTCTTTTTCTCTAGAATGAACTTACATCACCATAGTGGTGTATTATCAAACAATGCTGATTTACCTAAATTTAACGTAATTTTTTCAGTGATAAAATAACTTCAGTTTATGACGATCTTTAATGAATCCTGTCTGAATAATCGATAATATCTCTGAGTCGATCGTCCTTGATTGACAGCTCAGGATGAAGAGAACAGTCGGATCATGTGGAATACCTACTGTCTTTGTATAGACATGGATCAACCAAATGTTGTGTATTTCACAGAGTAGTTTTCACTCGCATTCTCCCAATTCATGACTGCGTGAATTTGCAAGATGGGTTTTCTCGTCTGCGAGAGCGACAGCCATGAATCCGTCTTCAGCATCGCTTGCTTCAGTGTTGACATTTACCTGATGCTTGTGGTTTTAACCAATGAGCTGACATAATCAGGTGAGCGTGAAGTTCCTCGTTTACATGCTCAATGCCGTCCTCGTGTGTGTGAAGTGGTCTGGATATGAAGCGTCGGCAGTGGAGAAAAAATACGACTTTGTTTTCTTAAGATGTAAGAGTCCTCTCTGTTTCTGTGCTTTACTGTCAAACGTGTGACAGCACAAAAATATAAAACGTTGGTCTCTAAAGTTAAAAGAATGCCTCCTCTCTTCTCGGCTCATATGCTTTTACCGGCAGGCGTGTTCACTGACCTGTAGCTATATGAAGCGTCCACAGCGCAAAGTAATAGAAGCCAACTGTAAGATGAAACGCAGCCGTCTCCGCTCCTCCTCGCCTTTTTCTTCTCTTTCCTCCTCCTCATTTCAGCAGCGGAGGTGCGTCGCTGCTCGATGCGTATACGTGTCGGGGGGGAAACACCGCATTAGTGTCTAACACGACTCGGTCGCCCCTTGTACAGGATCAAACACTCCTCATCCGCCGCATCCTTTTTCCTAAAGCTCAAAACTTCTTCAAAGAAATGCATCGCAAAGCAAGACTGTTTCCAACTCCTCGCACTTTGATTTTTTTTTTCTTTTTTCCCGTCCCGTCCTTTCTTGTTAGTCAAAACAAGAGTCTGATCCCCGGGAGACTGCTAATAGGTTTCTGGGCGTCCTTCGCGGTCCTTTATGGTGCATCAGGCCAGTGATGGAGCGCCTTTGCTCGACTCAGCAGGTATCCGTCTCCGACTCCTCCCCCTCGGAGGGAGCTGGACACCGGGCAGAAAAAGGAGCCCGTGGCAGGGCTGGAGAAAATGGATCGCATAAAAACAACACAGGCCGACTGTAAATGAGCACGGGAGCCGACAGCGGGGGAGCGGGGCGGGCGCAGAATGGCGGCTGGGCGAGGCGAGGAGCCAACAGGCCTCAGACCAGACGCTCCGATTCAACATATCCAATCATTCACACTGCCTTGAGCCACAGCGGGGGTATTATGGGATTCTTCAGGATTTTTTTTTTCCCCTCATTGAGTCTTCCTGTGACTGACAGCTATCTACATTGATTGACACTGAGGGAACGAGCAGCCCGCTGAGAAAGGGGGGCGCCGGGCTAATTGACTGTGTTCCAGCTGCTTGATGGCTGGCCTCGGAAGAAACGGCAGGCCCGCAGCCCGCCGCCGCCGTTCCTCCCCGCAGATAAGACGGGAAATGATGAATCCTGTCGGAATGTTTTGGCAGAGACGCCTGAGCCCCGGCTAGTCGATTCTCACTTTGTCTTCCCCATAAACATGTGGATGTTGAGTCACCGCCACTATCACCCTGGGTGCGCGGAGTTTTCTTTGCCGTTATAAATACCGTCTCCCCACTCCAAAAAGGAAGAAAATTAGAATCAGATGGAGCCGAAGGGGTCTACTAAATAAAGCATTTTGGTGGTTGAATTATTGAACAAATAGAGATGTATACCTGCAGCAAGACAGCGGGGCCTGATGGTCTTGCCGGAACACAGCAGCAGAATCAGTCATGAATTAAATTACGTGTTCCAATTATTTGCTCCAGCCCGCAACATTGGACTAGGAGATTTTTTTTTAACAAGACCATGATTAGTAAATAATTGATATCGCACATAGAACATAGACTTGCACTGGAAGTGAGGACAAAAGCCTCGAGAAGAACCTAACAAGATAAAGGAGGCAGTTGTTACAAAGTGCAGGATAGCTGGCCACAATGGGGCAATAAAACACACTAACTTTGGATGGAATATTGTACTTTGCATTGCATGTGATTTATTACACATTGTTCATATTGGATCACCAAATGCAATAGTCCACTTTTGCCCTCATTCGTAAGCAATAAGAACCGAACAACATATGTTCTCTTTTGCTCCTTTCCCCTCCACCAGTTAGTATGAGTAAATTTGTTTTTGTTAATCAGATTGAAGTTGGGAGGTAACAGCATTTCGCGTCTGTAAGAAGTAATTTATTTTCTCATCTTGCTTCAGGACCGTCTCCTTTTTATTCACAGCGCAGCACTCCAAAGCAAACTTCCCGAGCCAGGGGATGATACTGTTGCGACAACAGCGCCATTTCAATACATTTTAAATATCCTCTCGAGTAATGCTGATAAACAATATCCGATCCAGAGCTAATATCCATTTTAATTTGCAGTAGATACACAATGTCTGCACTGAGGTCACCCTATTGATTTAACGTAAGCCACTTCAATGGGAAAAATGGCATTCACTGAACCCCCACACGCAGGGTTGAAATTGATTTTGCGGGAAGACACAGTCACCGTAACGTTTCTCGTACACTTCCAACTACAGAATCTTTAAGACAAATGAATATGTTTGATTTAACTAAGGCCGTGGCAGGCTAATCATTAAGGTGAAGGCTTGATGAACCATAAAAATGTCCTCGTCAACTCTCATGCAAGCCACTTGTCATCGTGACGACGGAGTTGAGAGGCAGTCGGACCTTTGCTAATGCACCGAAAATGCTTCTTTGCAAAAAGGGAAAGTGGGCCGGTGCAGTATTTGGATGGGCCATCCAATTTTCTGCTCCAGAACTTCAGGACTGCAGTCCAGAGTCACGCAAAAAAAATACATAACTAAATAACTAAAAGATAGATAGATAGATAGATAGATAGATAGATAGATAGATAGATAGATAGATAGATAGATAGACTGTATGGAAGGCAGTGGGCTTATAAAAAGAGGGTGGTGTGTGTGGTGTTGCTCCACAGCTCTGGCTCGGGCCTCGGCATTGACAAGCTGTCCACATCTCACTGTAATTTAGAGACCTTACCCCAGAGAGCGAGTCTGAGTTATAACATTTCTCTCAACCCACCCTTCCTCCCCTCTCTCTCTCGCTCCTCTCTCTTCCCCTCCACCTACCCTCCACTCCTCTCCTCTCCATCTTTCTTTTCCCCGCTGTGATGCTTTTTACCCGTCGTCATACGATTCAGTAAAGGACAATTTGGGGTTCTTGCAGCTCAGATCTGTCATAGTTATAGCTATCCGTCCTGCTGGGTGTGCTCAGCAATTTGCTAAAAGTAGTCCAGCTGGGTGAGAGGCACTTGCGGTCATACACGTCTCTAACAACTTTGACCTACCATGTTTACCTCGCAAGGATCATGTGACCATGCAAATCCATCATGCCAGGCTTGTGACTGGGCACAGGAGTTGTACCAATCAGTGTCCGATGAAGAACTGCTGGCAGCTATGGATTTAGATGACAGATGTAGATGTGACAGCCAGCTAAAAAAAAAAGTGACTGCTCATTTAAAAACAACAATGGCTGCTCCTCAGGAGGAGCTGCCATAGTGTCAAAACTCTTCACTGACAGAAGCGTAAAAAGATTGGCAGTCTCTCGACTGACCTCCATAAGAGTTTTGATCCACTGGTGGTAGAACTCTCTTAGTGTTGATCTGATTGGTTGAAGGTAGTCCGTGAAAGACGATGACAGTCAAACGGTTCATCCAATCACCTGCCAAGTATTTTGTGAAAGTTCCTGTCTTTGTCCAAACAGTTTCTAGCAGCACCTTTCCAGATGGCTTCATCTAACAAGCAGTCTCAAACATTTGGTTATAGTTTCTAGGATAATGAGGGGTTTTGGTTGACTTCCAGTTTTACCTCCAGTTAAAGGGACTTGGATCATCTGCCTAAACTGCTTGTGTCCAAAGTCAAACCCTAACCCTTACTCGCACCCTTAACTTTGACCCTTACCCCTAACCCTAATGCTTACCTTTGCCCCAACCCTCAATACCAAACCCTTACCCTTACTCTTACCCCTAACCTTGCTCATGAGCTACTTTGGTGAGTACAAGTGATGGCCAAAATGGAAAAAAACTAAATAATTACCCAGAATTAGCCTTTCTTTATCTTCACCAACCCATTTTCTTCAACATTCAATTCATTTAAATGCTAAATATCTTCCAGTTCTTATTTGTTCCTCTTCTCAGCACCTCCTACCCCTCCCATTACTCAACTCAGTCCCACTATCGCATTTACACACCTGACCTCTGTTACTACAACGGAAGGTTGTGACCCATTCTGCTTTGGCCCGAGCAACAGCTGGCTTGATAGTATGCTCTTGAAAAAGATGAATGTTTCTCTGTGTCTTTTTATGTACGTTTAATGGAATTCTGAATTGAATTTTGGATTTTCTCCTCTGGTCTTGCATCATCTTGACATGATATTAGACAGATGGTGCTGTATCAAATTTCGACGAGTTGATTGGAACAGAGCGTTTTCTGTTCCTTCCACTTTTCAGGGGATGCTGCAGAGGTTAGTAATTGTGTAAGCTTTTCCCATTTTCCTCTCAACTAAATCCATCCTCTGCGGGTTCAACCTTCCTTAAAAAAGCATATGTTTCCAATCAGCTTGTCCTTGATCAGGTGTCCCGCAAGGCCCTTTAGAAGTCGGTTTCTCTACACATGACTGCGAAACAATTACACTAAATGAAAATGGACGTCCCCTTGGATGCTCAAAAAGCAGTTTATCAAAACTCTAATTTTCTTCCAGCAAATTACAATGTTGTTTTGTCCCCGCTTACACGGATCCCTGTGATCAGTTTAACAAGAATTCAAACAAATCCTATAGTGTTCAAAGTGGACGAGGTAAGGAGTCAATTCCAGAGAGGTTCTACGTGCCTCGTCACTGTTGACATTTCCATCTGACAGCGAGAAATTAAGACCGGCCACTTTAGATGCTAATTTAACGGCTTAGCACATGATTTCCCTTTCTCAGTAAAGCTTTACTTCCACCATAAAGCTGTCGCACCGCCGTCACATCCCGCTTTCATACAAGCGGCGGTACAGAGGTACACAGCGGTCCCCTTTCCCCACTGAGAGGAACAACAACCTTCATTATGTTTGGTTTTAATCACTTAATCCGCGCTTTAATACAGAAGTAAACAAATAAAAGCACATCTAAGTAAATGAACAGTTGGGGTTGTTCTGTAATAGCTCGTAAATCTTTCAGAGTTCGTAATGAGCTCCTTTCTCCTCTGGGCTCAGCGGCAAGAAATCAGCACTTCACACACGAGTGAGAGCGGCGTGCGAGCAGACTCCCACTCTAAATGTGTACTATTGAGAGACTTGGGGGGAAGATTGGTTTGTTTGGTCGGGGAAGTGGCGCTAATCCGTATGTGAACTTTCACACTCCATTTTGATCAGCGACAAAAAATCTGAACAAATATGGCTTTGTATCGCACAACAGTCGAGATGTTTCATATCTTGTCGACTCGTGGCATACTGCACAGAAATCTTTTGCGCCGCGCATGCATACAACGACGTGACTCAGACAGATATCTCTACTGGGTATGCTATGAAAATCATGTGCATTTCAATTGAAGCATTAGATACCTAACGATAAGATGAGATGACCACCCTTTTTGCCTGTATCTAGGCAACAAGAAAACCACATAACATTCTCTCTCTTTCCTGCTCTGTCTCTAACTCTTTCTCTCTTTCGCTCCAGGGAACATCCCGTCTTACTTTTAAATTAAAGACTCATGTAGAGCACATATATATACACACACATATATATATATTTCTTTGGCCTCAAATTTGTGCCGATCCCTTCAGACTTCTCCCCCTGAAACGCCGAAGCTGTACGCCGGCGGATTCCTGGGCGCATCATCCGCTCAGCAATGACTGTGTTTTATGGCTCTCCTTGAGGAGTGATGAAATGTTTACCAGTGGGTGAGGAGCAAACAGGCCGAGGAGGGGGGTGTGTGATGTGTGGGAGGATTGGCTCACTCCGACCACAGGAGGGATGGGGAGGGAGTGAGGAGGAGGAGGAGGAGGAGGAGGATGAGATATAGGTGGAGTTTGATGTCATCCAGGCTCAACCCCCAATGAGATAAATCAAACGTGCGTGCGGAGTTAGTTAGAACGCCGTCTCTCTCTCTCCCGGCGTGCGGCCGTGTTTCGACATTTTTTCTGCCATGTCACCGGACCGGTTTGCCTTTTTTTTCCCTCCCGCTTTGCATGTTTCTCTCCTCTGCCCACCAGTCTTCAATTTGCAGTCATTTCCGGGAATCAGACTTATATAACCTTCATTTACCCAGTGATGTCTGGCATTCAGCACTCATGCTTTGAAATCGAGTTGCCACAGAAACAGTGCTAGATTTTTTTTTTTACTGCTGGAGGAGAGAAAAAAAAAAAAAAAGGAAAAAAAGAGAAAAAAAAAGGATGACAGCTTGGAGAAGTAATTGTTTAATGCACAAGGAGCTATTCATTGTTCTGAGTATTATGATTAATTTCTCGGTCGCTAATTGTAAGTAGTTATCTGCAATTAATTTCGTCAGCGGGATATGACATGTCAGCCTTGAATACACATGTGATAAAATGGCTTTATGTGAAATATACCCTCTGCTTTCAACTTTAACTTTCAAGTATTTTCTTCCAGTTATCTCTTCCAGTGAATCTTTTTTTTTCTTTTATTTAACCGTATTTCTCAAATATCCCCTCTACTATCAAGATTGCATCACTGACCTCTTGTTTCTCCATCATTCTGACATTTTTGCAAATGGTAAACAAACTGAGGATTAACTCGCATTAAATGTCACGATGCATTACGCGTATTTTGACTTTGTTTATTCCACCACAGGAGCTTTTAATAGTGCAATTTGATGCATTGGTGGAGTCGCTATGCCGAGAGATTAAAGAGTTCATTTGTCTTTTTGTTGCTTGCCACTGCAATCCCCTGGTGTGCGTGGCATAGCGCTAAGTGACACTGTACAGTATCTGGTGCAACAAAATGACAGCCTCCAGAATAGTATTAAACAGCGCTACAGATGTGGGGAGCTATTTTCGGTGCAGGTTGCTGCTGTAAATACAGATAGCTCTGCTCAGTTTCAACAAGTGCAGAGAAGAAAAAAGGCCCCTTTTTTTGTTTTTAAGTAGAAACAATGTTGATGTACAAATACCTGACTGTTCAAATGAACAACCCATCCTCACTCCCAGCTTGTCGAGTAACGCAGCTTGCTCATTGGCCTCAATCTTGAAAATACGATGCTCGTACTAGTTTTACACACGAAGGGCTCCATGGTCAAGTTCGCAAAAATGCGCTATAGGCTATGTCTGGTTAGACTTTTAAAATAAAGCTTGCTGACAAACAGTTCACTCATTTTGACGTATATTATTTAATAACATAGTCAAACAATCACGGTTTCGGTAGGTTTAGGCACAGAAACTAGAGTTAGCTTTAGGCTCTAACTTATCCAGTTAGGTTAAGGCACAAAATCTACTCGGTTAGGTTTAGGATTAAAATAACTACGTTCAATCTCATAACATCCAATAATTTAAGTGACAAAAGTATGCTTTTTAACTTACTTACTTTACGCATTTTAATTTACTTTTGTAACACGATGTAAGAACAAATCACTCGTCAGAAACGGGGCACAAACCCTGATCTCCAGAGGTGAAGTCCATTGAATATGTTAGGGTTGTCCGACCATCCCCTGACTCAAACCTTCCTCACTCTTGATAGTACTGTACTAAAGAGGCGTTCCAAGAAGTGATGCTAGAGGAATAGCTAGGACGTCAAACTCAGAAGTGTGGGGCCAACCACCAGGCTGCCATATTTAATGTTGTTTTGGGTGGCCTGAATGTTACTGCGCACGTGTATTTAAAAAAGCCCATTCACTTTTTTAAATGCAAAGTATGAACAGTGTAAAAAAAAAAGAAAAAACAGTGCAGATGTAGCTGCAGGCACACAGTCCACTCATGGTTTAATTTATTGCTCTTGCAGCAAAATAAGTGCACATGCACCTGCCAGCCTGAGTCCCAGAGAATCCACGCTTTTAGCTTTTCCAGGCGTTTCAACTTTGACAATAAGGCGGCTGCGGAGAACCTCACTGCTGCTGCACGACTAGCAAAAATGTATTTAGAAAAGAAAGGCCCCGTGGTACAAAGTACACAGCAGGAAAGGGATAGGCGGCAATCTAAACCGTCAGTGCTATTGCTTATGCAAGTATAATCAAAGCTGCAGTAATTGTTTGTTGGCCTCTAGGGGCAGAAGGGCTCAACATCAAGCTCACAGTCACATAACCCTGACTCATGACCACCGTCTGTCAGCAAACAGTTGCCAATTTACACATTCAACAAACACAAAGCAACATAAGTATTCATCTGGAATGACGGATGTGCAATTTTGATCTCCTTTTAGCTGTGTTTTTTAATCTCAGCATATGGATCTTCGCTGCTATGTTCCACTTTCTTCTTTAGCTAACTTTGTCTTGTGTTTGGAGCTGGGAAGTTAGCCTACAGCGGGTTTATCAGAGCTAAAAAGATTTGTCGAGCTGCAGAGTTGGGGGATAATTCCCCTTTAATTCTCACTGTGGGCTCCCTTTTTCTCATTGCACTTTGTCATTTGGTTGATTTTTTTTTCTTCTGAACTATATAGAGAGAAATGTAGCTGTGAGAACACTCGCCTTAGATCCGTACATTCTTCGGTTTTCTTCATCCTCAGGAAAAGCAGTGAGGTAGCACAGGAAGTAGGCTCCGGAGGGAGACGAGACACTGACTCTGGCTGATGGTTCCACATGATGGATGCGGATCGCCGGTGACCATTCACGCCCAATGACAAAGCCGTGCTTTAACAGCGGCGGGCGGACTACTACCCGCAGCCCGGCCTCTTTCGCCGACTTGATACAAAATCACTTGTGCCACGCTCCTAACGATGTTGCCGAGGAGTGCGCGCAGAGGTAAAGCGGGGTGGTTTCTAAAAATGTCTCGCACCCAGCCGGGGTCGGCCCGTAGTTTGATTCCCTCCGTGCTGGAGGAGCAGCGAGCCTCGTGGGCAGTCTTACAGGGAGGAATTTACTAGGCCAGTTGTTAATTATAACCACGCTGCATTGCACAAGCGAACGTTCGGGCACCTCTGCGCTCGAAGCGTGTGTGTGTGGTGTGTGTTTGTGTGTATAGAGAGATATTTTGTGCATGTGGAATTCATGTTTGCGTGCCTTCTCTTCAGGTTTTGCTCGGAACTTAGCATTACGGAGAGAGTCACAAGCGCAGCACGTTAAATACATATTTCATATAGGAAACAGAAGAAGGGAGGCAAACAGTTTCCTGTCAATTCTTGCCTTTTGTAGATCCATTCCATGACCCTATTTTCCCTCCGAAAGCATCCTTTCAAGAGGAGGAAACCTGCAGGGGAGAAAATGAAACGTCAACACCTTGTTGTCTTCTTCTCTATTGTTCTACTCCTTTTTTTTTTTCTTTTTCGCTCTGCGTGCACCATCCTCTGTGGCAAACCGAGACTTATTAGAGGGCATGACAAGAACTGAGTAAGGGAAGATAAGCTAAGACTCCCCTTTAAGTACCTCTCCATCCATTAAGATGGAGATTAAAGTTTCAAAGCTAATTGTTTTTTTTTTCTTCTTCTTCTTCTTCTCGCCCCCCTCTCCTTCTTATTCTCTTCATGGGGGAATGTGCAGGAAATCAAGTCGTGCGGGCCCCTTTCTTTTCAATTTCCCTCCTAATAAATTCCCTTCTTTTATCCCTTGTCCTAATATAACAGCAAATTAAAATTCATTGAATTTCAACGTGTTCATTAGGCTCTGAAGGTGAGCTCTCGCTCTCTGTGAGAGGATGCGGTGCTTTACAGGCACTTGTCTTCCTCGGTATAAGTGAATGACAAATAGAGATGGAGTGGCGGAAGTGAATGCAGAACGAATGTGAAGGAGCTGTTGGAGGCTTCATGTCCGCTGAAGGATTTTCACTTAATGTACATTCACACTGTAGTGCTCTAGACCGCGTTCGCCGCCCGTCCCTTGTGTTCCGGCGAACGCGGACCCATTTGTAACGTTCTCACGAGAGTCCAGTCGCTCCGGTGACAACGGGCAATTTGGTCGCAGTCATGCCGATAAAAATACAAATGGTCTTGACAGCTGCTGAGGATTCATGTGCAGAGCAAACAGTGGGTCAGTAAGCATGACTCCTTCAAGGGGAGACGGCGTGCAGGCAAATAGTCACAGGGTCCGCTGGGATAACGACACACCTGACTGCGAAAACCTCTTTCCATAGGAAAACATGTGTGTCTATAGCAGCCCTGTCTGATGTCACTCACCTCAGTCCTCCATACGTGTGGTTACATATCAGTCTAGTGGTCCTTCTGTTCCACGACTGCTTGTTACTCTGAGGGCTGAACAATCATTTTAACCCATTGATGCACTGGCTATGAGAACCCCTTCTGATGTGCAACACAGGTCAGAAATGACCCGCATTCAATTATTATGTAATTTCACACATGACTGAGTGTGTCTTTGCTCTATTTTTTAAAGTCATAGATAAATAATAATTAATAAATCATTTACTATACCAAGTATGCATTAAATATCTTGTTTGTGACAAGCACAGGTCATTATTCTTATTCTGCTTTTCCTTCTTCGACCATCTTCAACCTCGACCCTAACTTTTTTCCAAGGGTGAAAACAGCACCAGCCATGCTGTCACGGCTGGTGATGAGACCTACATGCATCAGATGTGCAAAAGTAGCAGTCTGTGGTTGTGAAATGTGTGGCTGTTGAACAGTATTCTGCAGGCAAATATGTTCCTAAGTTTAAACATTTCAAAATATATCTAGGGTTTGTAATTCCACAGTGAATCCGGATCATTTTTGGCCCCCCGTGTGTGTGAAATCGAAACATAAAGTAACAAATGAAAATGATTTGTCGTAATCAAAAGCTATTAAGTGAATACCTAGAATACTGAACAGTTAAATGCATTTATTTCAAAGATATAGCAAAGAAACTCATGAATACAGTTGTGTTTTACCCACGTTGCTCATTAAAGGGATAGTACAAAATGTATTTTTGTTCAAAAAGTGAATTAAAGGTGCACTATGCAGTTTGAGGGAACAAAGTTGGATCAGAAGAGAAAGATCTGACTTTGTTATGCTCAAACAAACTGAATAAACAAACTCTTTTCGTTTGAATAAACTGAATAAACAAACACAAACACAATTTCATACTGTTTTCCTTTGTTTATATTCGGCGGACCCTGCCACCTTTCTAGCTTCAAACAGCTTGTTCATGCAGTTCTGGAAAAAATGTATTATTACCTCCTTGATATTGTAAATATTAACAATTCTGAGGTTGAATTTGTGATGATCAAAACAAGCAAACTGAGGAAAACCTGGAGTGCTCAATGATGAAATGAATACATTGCACAGACATGGAAAATGAAAAACGTCTCTTTTACAATCTTTAAAACCTCAAACATGCTGGTAAAAAATGGGGTTTGATCAAATTACAGTTCCATTGATGACATAATTATCACTGATGTGTAAGTGTTGACTTGTAAATGATACACTGTAGGTTGGAGTTTAATGCTATTCCACACACCATAACTAGCCACCACTTGTCTTTTCAGGTTTGTCTTTTTAGCCCCGTACCGAGCAGGTACACAAGGTGTTTGCAGATGAGAACTGGGGACATTTCTTAATATATTGTACACCTGAATTGAGTTGAAGCGAGTCTATATGGGTTTTTCAGGTCAGTACAGGACAATGAGTTTAATCCCAACTGGTGACACACTTTGCCTCCGACTTTAATTAAATGCCGGCGTCTGCTCGTTCTCCAGATCCCCCTGACGAGGCCCGCATTTTTTCTTTTTGTATAAACGGTTGAATATCTACATTTTGAGCCACGCGATCGGAGAGCAGTATATCACTCTCACTTCCGCCGGAGCGCGTTATCGCTCCCACCTACGGACGTTAAGCGCAACTAAAGGTTAGAAAGTTAATTTTCAACTTGACGCCGTAAGACCCGTACGCGGCCCAGATAGCTGCGCCGCGACTGGGTGATAACAATAATGCGTTTTGAATCGTCGCAGCCAGCAATAAGGTCACGCCTATGCGTAGCCGTTGCTCCTAAAATTGGTAGAAAATGTCATCATGCTTAGCTCTGACTAAAAAAAGAAACCCGCCCAGGAAGCATATCAACGCTGATTATGATTTCTAGTTCCGTTCCGACAGATCTGCCTCCAGTTAAGCAGCCGTTGGTTGGGTAGATGTATATGTATGTTAATCCTATGTTCTACCGTCTGCGTGCAACGCGGCGTAAATACATCAATGCAAATGTAAAAAGAATCCCCCTGTTTAGACGGATAAGTGGTGTAAGTGCTCGGAGATAACAACACCCGGACGGGACCGATTTCAGATCTAATATTTATGACGCGAATTAAGTATATAGAAAGTCCCCGTGGACCATCACATATATAATGCATCTAAGCAGGGCCATTAATTCTCCCTGGAAGCTTTTCACCTTCTTGTGTTTTTTTTGTTGCCTGAAGGAGAGACAATGACAAAGAGAGCAAAAAGAGAGAGGAGTGAGAGGGGACGGACGGAGAAAACAACCGAGTTCATCGGGTCTTGGCCTACTGTGGGAGAAGAGTGTGTGTGCATGTGTGTGTGTGAGAGAGAAAGAGAGAGAGAGGGAGGTTGGAGGGTGATGAGAAAAATCAAGGACAGCCGCCTGTGCCTTCCCTAACTCTGTTAGGCCAGACTGGCATTTTAATAAGGCCCGCTGAATACCACTGCTTCATCCCCCGGGGAAGCCGAAACACACACACACACACACACACTCAAACACACTCGGCCACATGTGCGCAAAGTATACGAAAGGGAGGTGGAGGCACAAATCATGCGTAGGCGTAGTGTACACAGGACGGTGTCGGGCGTGTGAAAAAAAAAAAAAAACCTCCGTGAATTACACAGATATACAGGCACGCTCGCCGGCGAGTGTGTTTCTAGATATTAAATTACTTCAAAAGTAAATCCATAAATGGTAAATTAAACGGCTGCCGGGGGAAACTCTTGCCCACGTTGCATTGTGATGCCATCGCTGTCCGCACAAGAGGGCTCTGGCGTTCGTACCCGTCGCTGGCGCCGAGGGTGTGGGAACCGAGCGCCTTACGTTCCCTGCCTACCAGCCACCGACCGTAGCATGACGCGTCACATCCAAGGGGTGCTGCGTCCGCCGCCCCGTATTGACCGATGCAAACGCGAGCGGAGCCACACACTCACTGTTTACACACACATGCTGCGATCGATCTCGGGGAGTGCGGACGCGGCCCGCGATGGCGATGGCTGCGTGCCGCGCGCTCTCTTTCGCAGCCTCCCGGTGTCAAGATGTATATAATGCGTCTCAACACAACTCTTTGATCAACAGCCGGGGCGCAGCGTGTGTCATCGGCGGCGTATAGAAAGCGCCGAACACTCTCTATAGAATTTGTGAATAGCGGGCGCCGACTCTGTATGACGACCGGAGCGACTCGCGAACGCAGCGGGAAACCGAACTAATGCGTTGACCTTTTAAGCTGACAAGTGTGTAATGTGATCGCATGCGCGCCGCTCCGTTCCTATTTTCTCGAGACTTCCCTTTCCCCGGCTTGCGAGGGGGATCAGGGCGGTTGTGATGCCACTCGGCCTTTTAGCCGAGGAAGGAGATGAAACAGGGCGACGTCCTGATTGAAGATGAACCCAGCCCTGATTGGCTCTGCTGTGCTTCCCATGTTGTTGTTTCCACTTTCTCTTCCTCGTGCTCTTCTTTTTCCCAGTCGCCGTTCCCACGGAAGCCCAAAGCACCGGCATTAAAGCGCCGACACGCTTGCGTAATTATTCGCTCTGCAGAGGCCGATACTGGACTGAAGCCGGTTTCTAGACATCCGGAGCCGTCTCCGCCCCGCGCCGAGGAATCATTTCGCAAAAACAGGTGTGTGAATTTCCGTCCACGCGTGAATTACCATACGCGTTACCTCAATTCAATTATTGGTATCCCCTTAAGTTAGAAGAAAATATTATTGGATCGCCCCCTCTACGCTTTGATTTATTCATTTTCATTTTCGCACCCAGAGCCCGAGACAGCCGAGGTGTCCGTGCCTTCCCTTTAAACACGCGTGCGGTTATTGCTCGCGCGCCCACACCTATGCATAACCCCGACGCGCGCCGGCTCCGGCTCGTCCCTTTACATTATTGGAATTGCCCAATGGGCATCGACAGCGGGGGGTTTAATGAATTAAAGTGGACATAGCTGACTCAGTTCAATCGATAACCGGTCCCCTGTGGAGCCCTCTGCTCCCTGCGCCAGGAGCGGCGGAGGAGGGAGGAGGAGGGAGGGGGAGATGGAGAGACGGAGATAGAGTGACAAGAGTGCGAGAGCAGAAAAGAGCACACAAAGGGGGGGAAAGAGAGGAGGGACGAACCCTCGAGAGGGGACGATGCGGTGGAGGCGAGGGACGGTGCTGAATACAAAAACGAGCGGGGGGGGCGATGAATGAGGTCCGGCCGATGAAAGGGTTAAGTGTTTTCGCAGTTCCTCACCCTAATGGCTCCCGTGGTTTCTCCTCAAGAGGGCTAGTTTGTACCACGTCCCCCCCCCGAAGATCCTCCGAGACACACGCTGGATTCCTGCCTCTTTTTTTTTTTTCTTTTCCTGCCCCGACAGCAGCTTGTTTGTTCTTTACAGCACAAACAAACTGGGACTTTACAGCACATGTGGCCTCATTCAGTCCAACGCTCGCCGAGGCAACATTTGTCTTGCTCCTCGCCGCCGCGCCGAAATCATAATCGTCGTGGCCTTTCGAGCAATAAACACCGCTCGCCGCCGCGCTTTGCTTTCGACGGCGGCGAGAAGAAGTGACTTCTGTTGCGTTTTTGCATAAGAAAGGGATTAAAGACAAACCGCCGGGCCTTGAGGAGAATTACGTAAGATGAAATGCAAAGTGTAACCATCTCGCAGAGGCTGAGTGATCTCTCTCTCTCTCTCTCCGGGGTCCACGCCGGCTGATGTCGGGGATTCCAAACACCCACCATTAAATGGATTTTTATGTTTCGCTGGTGCGAGTAGATGCTGCACGATATCCAGCAGAGCCCGCTCTTGAAGTAAATGACAGCGTTGGTCATCGGCTCGCACCACTCGAAGCAAACTGGGTTTTGGTTGAATACCTAATGAGGAGAGAGGTTTTGTGGTGCCTTAAAGGGAAGTGACACAAATTTAAGATACGGCACAACCCGCGCACGGAAACAAAATGAAAACACACACCTCTGACATATTGTCTCCTCATAAAATAAAGTCGGTATGGCTCGTGTGTGCGGCGAACACGCCCAGCAGACATGAAGCACTTTCAAACATTTATTTGGGGTCGCGACTCGTGCCCACGGTGAACGTGAGGCGAATGTTAACTCTGCTTGTAGCTCTGCTTGTGTTCTCCAATCCCAACCATGTTTGTTTGCTGAACACAGCTGCTTAAAAGAGGTTGACCGGTGCAACGGGACTGAATTATTAACGTGCCATTAAACCGAAACAACACGTCAAAGAGGCTCAAAGCCTCAGAGGGGCTGCAGAGCTGCGAAAATATTCATTACATGAGCTTTAATGGTGCAATATGTAAGACTTTGCCACCCAAAGAAAAATAGGGTACAGCATGGTAGCTAGTTAGCTTAGTTAGCCGTGCAGCTAGCAGCCCAGGCTGCCAGGGAGCTCAGAGCGTCGGCCTATCAAATACGAATCAAGATTGGCCTGTTACTGCACAGCCTATTTCTCACTTTAAATGGTTTCGGAAACATTTTTTTAGTGGGCTGCTATGATAAGACAAAGTTGGTCACCAGATGGCCGCCATTTTGTTTTTTGCTTCTAAGCAGAGCTCACTGAACTGAGATCAAACTGTAAAATTAGGCAGCGCTGATCAAACGTGAATCACTTCCTGCTGTATGGCATGGATCTCACTTCAAATGGTTTCAGTGTACTTGTGTTCAGGTATATTAGGAGAAAGTGTCCCGCCAGGAAGACGGGAGGACGTTGGCACATGTACAGGAGGCCAGCTAGAAGAAACTCGGGGTACAACACAGAGGGACATAAACTCCACTAGGAAATAGTTGTTTGCTGCTCTGTTAATGTCTTAAATACCCTTTATATGCTATATTTAACCTTTAACAACAGGGATGGGAAATGATAAAAGTTAGAACATTGGAAAACAACAAAGATGAATGCTACAGAGATCCTTTATTGATGAGAAGAGGGTTCACTCGAAGAGGAACAACTGAACTGAACTAAACTGACACTGTAACATTGCCATAGATCCTCGATTCATTTACCTGAGAGGAGCGTTTACTCTGGACAGGCTTGAGACACCAAACTTTGTAACAAACTGAATTTATATCTGATGTTTTTTTTGTTGGGTTACTGAGGGCTGGTATTGTTTTGTTGAACTCTGGAATCTTTATTTTTGGTGAATATCATTTCGAACTTGTCTGCAAACAGCACCAGGACGAAGTCAAGCTGTTGTTGTAAATTGCCCCTATCTTTTTTAAAGAAGTCTAACATTAGCATAGCTGTCAGAGCCGAAATTTGTTTTTAATTGAAAATCAAATCAAATCAAATCGTGGTTTTAAAGACTTGTTATATGTAGTTATGTGTGAGGACTTGTCGGGACGTCCAGGTGTTTGGGGCTGCAGAAGAAGATGCATTCGCGATCGGCGAAATTCATCCAAAGTGATTTTTCACCTTCCACATTTCTGTCCGGCTCTGAAATGATTGCCTCTGTCTTTTGCCTTTTCCTGAGAATCTCCTCTCCTTTCAATCACAGCTTCTCTTTTTCTCACATTCTATTATTTTTGTTTTAGCCTACCCCCGCCCCGTGCTCTCTTTTTTTGTATTTCTCTGCCTTGACAGGGAACGGTTTCGCCTGTCATGTCACACTTGTGACTGACTGCGTGATGGATGGTATTCTGGTTAGAGCTCTGCTCTGTTTAAGGCGCACAGCGGGACAGCAGCACCCCCACACACACACACACACACACACACACCTCCCACTCTACCTGTCACGCACCGCACCCTGCTCACGTCACCCCGCATTACTTAGGATTTTCTCCCGACCGCTTCACCTTTTCAAAGCAACCTTGCCGAGGCTCTCCATCCATTTGTTGGCTTTTCACTCTCGCCCCGGCGCTATTTGTCTTCCCGCTGCGAATCCGGCTGCCGCAGACAGTCAATCATTGTCTTATACTTTGCGATTCCCCTCCATATTTGCATTTCGCCATCATATTGGCACGAGGTAACATCACTTAATAACACTGTCTCTCCTCCGGTAAACAGGTTAGCTGTCTGGTGTTTTCGTCACGGGGGTTTTTACATTTCCTGCTCCGTCTCCGCGGTTCAGCACTCTGCACTATTGTCTTTCAACAAAGACAATTTAATCTAATAGCCAATTTTTATTTTTTTTTCTACACATTTTTTCCATTAGGCTCTCTGTTCTACCATCTTCTTTTTTTTGCTCCCAATTATTCCCCTCGCAGTCGCCCTAATCATAGTGTGTGCAGATGGACAAAGTGGTAAGATTTAGTTATGCTAACAAGGAGCGGGGCAAACGCAGCCCTTTTTCCCGGGCGTCGCTCCGGTAATGGCTCCTTGACTGATTGACAGGCCTATTCTCTGCTCCTCCTGAGTGACAAGTCCGCAGTCGCCGCCGCGACGTGGGGAAATGAGAGTGGAATTACAATACCGACCATGTCACCTCCTCGGGGGACAGGAGAAAGGAAAATACAATCACAGTCTCCATCAAACACACACACACACACACACAAAGTTGCATTCTCTCCATTTAGAATCACTCTGGTGGAGAAAATAAACACACACACACACACCCAGACTCGAGCAATGATTTTACCTGCTATTATACCGGCTGCTGCTTGAGCTTGATATGACGTCCGCCCAGCTGTTTAAGGCAGCGGAAACTGAACGAAGAGCTGCTTGTTACTCGTTGGATCATGGTAGTTTATTCCTAGAAAAGTCGGCCCATTCAGTCGGCTCACACATGTATGCTTATAGATGTGATGTACATGTACGTTGTCATATATGCACGTCACGTACCTCATCAGATTGAGCCCAGGTGCACATGTGCAGCGCCGATCAGGCAGGATGTATCAGGTGCTTTCACAATATTTTCTCACGTGATGCTGTTCGGAAAGTAGCTTTTCAATCGACAGTTACAATTTTCAGGCCGTACCACAATTTATGATACTTGGAGATCTTCCTAAAGGCCCTTCATAAACAGTAGGACTGAGCGACAAAATCAAATATCACAATATTTTGGACCAAAACGTCCCTACTTTGATAGCGATATTGCCACAGCGCTGCAGAGATGAGTATCCGCACTTGAAAAACTAGTTTACACAGTGACATTTCTGACCAACAATCACCAGTGAGACAGTAGAACACGAGTAAAACAGTGGCAGGCTTAGAAAATGACACCACTTTACTGTAATGCAGCCTTTAAAACAGGCAAAGACTTAACACTTATGCCACATCAAGATATAATGACATCCAAAGTCCAAGGAAATATATAGTCTGCGTGTCACGATGATGATATATCATATATATTGTCCAGCCCCGAACCGCCTGGAAAGGAAAGAAGGCTACTTTGCAAAGTGATCGACAATGACAAGACAAACTAAGAATGAACATTACTATTTTCATTGTATTTATTTGTATTTGTTTAGAGCAGCATTATGTAGAATTTACATTTACTGTGATTTGGCGCCACCCCCCCAAAGTGATGGGGAGCTGAATGGCACCATTCACCCTGTTACAAGACACTGGACCTTCAACTTGATTTTGCAGCTGTTTATGGTTCAAATTAATGGTATGGTTCTGCTAAAGAAAGTGTAATAATGTTGTCCAAAATTTGACTTTACCAAAAGCTCTAAATAGGTTTTAAGTAGGCGGCAGAAGATCCAGTGTCAGGAGAGACTTCAGAAGTAAAACTGGCCTCACACAGATTTCAGCAGCACACTTTATTAAAGGACTAACGTTTTGACACCGTGTGTCATCAGAGTGGAGCTCTGATGAAGTGTCGGACAGACTGTCCACGCCGCTCCGAGTGAAGCGGTTCAAACTTGTTAAACTCCTTCCGTCAGGCTGTCTCTCGCCCATCCACATTCGCTGGGTTTCAAAAATGTGTCCCGATTGAATTTGTAATTCAATAAAAGCCCTCGGTATAAGTCATTCCAGAGGAACAGCGGCTGAAATAAAAATAAAACAAAAGAAACTTCAAGAATTCAGTCCATTATGTTTTATAAATTGAGCCGGTGCCGTTTCTGCTCGGAGACGTCTGGGGGGGCCTCGGCTCAGATAGCGGAGAGGAAGTGACAATGTGAATACGAGGGGAGGCGATTTCATTTCATCCACATCCGTCCTCCTGCGAGGGGGAGTTCGAGACGCGCGTGTGAACAAGTGCGGGTTCTTTCTTCGAAAGGACTGTGAAAACACCCTTAATATTTTAGGTTGTCCCGGGGATTTGTTTAAAGGAACTGTGAAAAAGACAGAAAAGTCGCTCTGTCGCTCTTCGCGTGCCGGAGAACAAGCGACGGCGAGGAAAAAAAAATAGCGAGCGAGGCCGCGCGAGCAGAGCCGAGGTGTGTTTTCCTGTTTACGCCGCGTGAGAAAAATGCAAATTTAAAATCCGCAGATTCCTCTTCTGTCAGTCAAGTCTGAGTAATATAATCCTTGCGAGCGGGGTGGAGGGAGGGGGAGGGGTAGGAGGGGGGGTGACCGAAGCTTTAACCACTGATTGAACCCACAGGAGGAGCTTTGTCCGGTCCACGCTGCGATTCCACCCGACGCGCCGCTCCTCCGCAGTCATTAACGGGTCTGGTTAATAGTAATGCTCGGGCGGATTAAAGTCTAAGTGGGGACATTTCCTGGTAAAAGCTTTCTATTATGTCTGCTTTTACATGGAGGCGGCGGCGGCGGCGGCCGGCCCCGAGTCTGTTTGCGCTGCATTTTACTGCCGCTCCCCTGTCGCTCTGCCTTTACTGCCTGTGGTGTGAGCGGGGGTGTTTTATGAGTTTATAAAGGCATCATGACGCATCATCGCGCTTTTTTGTAAAATGCAGACACGGAAAAACTCAGCACGCCCTTTTCCCTCTTGCCCCATCGTCGACACCCCCCTCCCCCTCCATCCTCCTGGTCCCTCACCATCCCAGCGCGCTCATTTAACCTTGTTAAACCCTCCAAGGCGCGCCGCTCGAGGGCTGTTACATGCCACGGCGATCCCTAACAGGGGATTCATTTCCGCCGCCGTTAAAGGGAGAAACGCTTCGCCACCAGTCGTATATAATCTACAGACAGCGAGATCTTCAGAGATGCCTCTTGAAGACGCGGCCCCCCGAGGGCAGCGATAGAGACAAGAGGCCGGCCTGGTTAGCGCTTCGGAAAAACAGCGCCGGGGCCCTTTGTGGCGTGACAGGCCGACACGAGGTGAAGGGTGTAGGAGCGGAAAAGGAGAGCCGTCGGCGGAGGCCAAGGAAGACGGATCCGCGTCTTTAGCGTAAAGCAGCAGCTGGACGGGTGCACCGCCGCCATAATGAACCCTATTGAAGGTGAGCAGGAGCCAGGTGGCCGGCCTTTCAGGGGTGGACAAAAGGCAATCAGCACTGTGAACCCTTTGTTTGTGTGTGTGTGTGTGTGTGTGTGTGTGTGATGCACGGGCTCCTGTACGAGCGAGACGGGGATCAGTCAGAGAATGGAATTGCGTACGGCGCCGAGAATTGCTTTCAGGGGAGCTGGAGTGTGCTGCCGTAGATGGACTGGTATTATGGCCCCAGCAGACATCTATTGGAAAATCCCCTCAGAATTCGTCGTGGTTAGAATAAAGTCCCGGTGTCGAGCATAGGGCCGTTCAATAATTCTCCGCCGTAAATTGATAGTTTTGAGTGTATGGTGTCGCGGGGGGCACCTGGAATTGTTTTTTTTTCGCGCTGAGCTATGGCTTTCCCGATCTCGCCCGTTCGCAATACTTGTGTTTTATCCCTCCGAACGGCGGCCATCTGTACTCCCGTAGATTCGAACGGTGGGGCTCGTGAGTGCACCTGTTTGAATGAATTACGGCCGGGCGCAATATTGCGCTGTTAAGGAGCGTCATACGGGGGAAAGGAATGATGATTGTTTCCTTCCCGGAGATGTCCTCGGCAGCCCCCCCACTCCATCGATAAACCGCCAGATGTTTCGGCGCCGTAGATTCGCCTATGAATCTCCTTAACTGCGGCTCAGCCCCCCATCGGATGACGGAGCGAGTATACGGTCGAATCACTGTTTGTGACGGCGGCCCACAATTTCCGCTCTCTTAACAACCATTGCCATCGATGGTTTTCCCTTAACTCATCCCCGCCCCTCGATTCCGCCGCCCTTCCTCGCATTTTTTTTTTAGCGGCGGGGTTCGGCTCCCGTGGCACGTGGCTATATTTCAAGCCGCGCCGTTTGCCGGATGCTAATGCGTTTAGCATCAATGACTAATTAAAACGGCGAGATCGCTTTGGTAAAACATCTGTTCCGCTCTTAATAAGCAGGGCTGTCTTCAAGCGATTGCGCTAAGTGTCATTAAGCGCTGATCAAACGATGCTTCCCGGTCAGCGGCGGTAAACGTTGCTGAACGCCGAGTTGTGCATGGCCTGAATTCAAACACATCCCACACCCCCCCATGTTCACAGTATATCTTCCTCATGTGCATGAGATCCGTCCTGTCTTTTTGCATGGCGCGTGTTGCTTTCATCCTTCCAACATATGAATATGAACATCTGTTCAGGAAGTAAAGTAGGAGCCTTCATTGCTACCCAGGCTCATGTAGAGTTTTTGTGTAGATAAGAATTAAGAAACAAATCACAAAAAGGCACATCTTGAAGTACCGACCACTAATCTTCAATCTTATGTTCATCCTGTATTGATTAAAAGGTCCCATATAATGCTCCCCTCCAGGCTCATACTTTTATTTTGAGTTTACATGCTCTAATGCGGCACCTCTACACCTGAACGCTCCGTTTCAGTGCCTGTCTCTTTAAGACCCCCCCACCCAAAAAAAAAGCCCAGTCTGCTGTGATTGGTCAGCTCTCTCAGGCCTGAGCAGGCATCGACTGCCATGTTTCTGCATCAGCTCTGCCAGTGCGCGTGTTGCTTTCGTCCTTAACATATGAATGTGAACATCTGTTCAAGGTAAAGTAGGGTTCTTTTGTGTAGATAAGAATTAAGGCACATCTTGAAGTATTGACCACTAATCATGAAGCTTATGTTCATCTTGTTATGTTCAGGATGTCTGCAGTTTGCCTGAAAATGCTCACTTTCAGGCTCATACTTTTCTTTTGAATTTGGATGCTCTAATGCAGCACTTCTAGACTTATCGCTCTGTCTCTTTAAGGACCCCCCCACCCACATACAAAAAAACAAACCCAGTCTGATTGTGATTGGTCAGCTCTCTCAGGCCTGAGCAGGCATCGACTGCCATGTTTCTGCATCAGCTCTGCCAGTGCTGGGGGCGTGGCAGAGGGAGGCGACTGTTGAGTTGTGACATCACAACCTTCCCAAAGTCCTAACGGCTTGTTTAAAGGCAGAGTTTCTGAATATGAGCTGTGTGAGTTTCTCCGTTGATTGAGCATTTTGATACTTTTACACTATGTATGTAGCACCTATACCTGCTTTATGATCAAACATTTTATGGGAATATAATTTGGAACAACATGGGGGCTTTAAAAAGCCTTCACACATGAACATGGGAATATTTGTTTTGCAGTAGCTCTACGGTCGGGTTCACGCCGGCACTTGATCGTAGGTGTTTTGATTTTTATAACCGCCAACCAAATTAAGCCTTAAACACGGAGCTTCTCGCCGTGTTCCCACCGTGTTGTGTTGACTTGCTGACGGTAAAAGCAACAACAAATGCCTCCTCTATCTGGGGCATCCATTTACATTCAGACAAGACACAGAGAGACGGCGGAGAGGCAACCGAAGATCGTGCATTCAAAAGTCAGAGAGCAGAAAGAAGAGAACCTCAAAAACAGGAAGGGGATTTTAAAGTGTGGCGCTGCAGACTTCAGAGACTGATGATGTGTTTCCTAACTAGGTCAGACAGAGGAACTCATGACATCTGACTGACCTTAATGGTGGACACGGTGAGATAATGCAGCTGATGGTCTTGCTTCTTTTAAAAATATATAGTGTCAGATATCCAATACTGACTATTATCAACCTCAGCCTACTTTTTGAACCAATGAGACACATTAAAAAATACACAAGGAACTGAACAGTCTTTCACTGGGTTTAGATGTTTTTTCTATTTTGGATTGCCAAATACATTTGCAGAATTTCTTTCATGGAGTTTTAAAGGAGATATGGCGTGACTTTACAGGAACATAATTCGAAATGGATGTGTGGTTAACGAACCAGACGACGCTAAAAAGCTAAAGCTAACGTTCCACAAACACCTGTCTGTTTCGCAGTTGTGAGTTCATTTTGCTGAAGAGGAGAGAACGAGCCTGTTTCCTCGTTCTAAATGTGCTTATTTTGTCTCGTTAAGTAATCAACGTGTGTTTTCCGCAACGCTCGCGTACGGAATCTACGTGAAAATGGTCAGGATTGTTAATATAGACACAAATTATGAAGCCTGTCGTGGAAGAAAAGAGCTTGTCGTTACGTATTCTTCAGGCGAGCTCCTCTTGTCCAGGCGTCACGTAGATTGTTATCTTTTATTTAAAAGTCCAGTCTGAAAGTTTAAAGATTATCTGGCGGGTAGCGCCTCGCACTTTGTTAAACCGTGATAGAAAAAAGAAAAAAACAAAGCGAGTCATGTCAAGGTTTACAGACTCTGTGGAGTTTATTGCCCTCGTGATGCTCCCTTTATTAAAACGTAATGGATTTGGCTGGCTGCTGCGAATCTCCAAGGCTTTTGTGTTTCTAAAGATTCTCATTTTTAACCCGACCTTACGTGCTCGCCTCTCTCCTGCGCCGGCCGGCCCTGCCCCCGAATCGCTCCGCTCTGAATTACTGTATTTTCCCAGTTTTTTATAGTCTTTTTCAGTGCATCCCCTCTCTATGCAAGCCGCTCGGCCGCTTGTCCCCATATAATGTCTAAAAGGCAGCATTCCAAGTCCTATTGTGTAAAGCATTGGTGTGCATTGCTGAACTAATGGCTTTTAAGATGTCAAAGGGAAATGTAGCGCACGGGAAAAAAGAAAACTCCTTGCCCTGTGTGGGTTTTCTTCTAAAATTGGTTCCTGTGCACTGTGCACTCGGACGGCTGCCATCCATTCTGCAAGAGACCTTCCCCTCTCTCTCTCTCTCTCTCTCTCTCTCTCAAAGAATGGTTAACGGCAGCAGGCAGGCAATTCAAGTGGATGCATATTAAATCTGCTAATGTTCGCGCCGCCTCGACAACTTAAAAGCACGGAATACAAAACATGTTCCCGTATCCGTCCGGCGCGCCTCCCCGCGTCTCGCTCTCACGAGGGTGTAAAGAGCGAGTTTCTGCCCGTTAAACTGAAGCAGCGGACTGGATCGGATTGTTAAAAAAAAACACACAACAAAAAAAAAAAAAGAAAAAACAGGGTCCGGTCGGCTCTCAGGTGAGCAAAAAGAGCTCTCGCATCCGCTCCGGTGGCGGGGAAGCCATCAGCTTATACAACGCTTCTTTGCTCTGGTAATCTTTTAGCCGGCACAAATAAAAGGGCTGTGCGAGTTTTTTTTTTTTTTTTTATCAGCGCCGCAGTGCTCCCCCTCTGAAGGCTTCCTCTCAGGAAATGGAGGAGGAAGTGAGGGGTTGTGCACCGTCAGTTATCAGATATACAGTAGTTGCTCTGGGATATTACTCGCTGATAGATTCGGAATAAGACATCTGCCAAAAAACGCTCCGAGAGTCGCTTCTCGCATAGGTGCTTTTCGAGGGAGGAGAGCGGACGCCATTTGATTCCGAGATTGGAAAACGCTAGAAGTCGCAATTGTTCCGCCGCTTATCGCCGCGACATGGCGAAATTGCATGCGTCCGCCCCCCGCCTCGCCTAATTCACCCCGCCGTGTGGGTTAAGAGGAAGTGCAAGCTACAGAGGAGGACGACTCCGCTGCATCCACAACACTCGCGCCGACACGTCTGACAGGTGCTAAAATGAGACATAAGGGCCTGTAAAAGCCCAGACACGGAGAGCGCGGCAGCCGGGAAGCTGCCGACTCCGAGAGGAAACACGGAGACGCCGCCGTCTCGGGCCGTAACCCCGGCGTGTACCATTTGTCTTCGTGGATATGACAGTCCTTAATTATTTCCAGGGGAGGCTGAGTGATTTGTATTTCAGTCGATGAGCTGCGGACCTGTTCTTCATCCGCTGTTAATGATTTAACTAAGTGCCTCTCATGTGCTTTATCTGCATACGAATTCTGTTCACCGTGTTTTTTTGAAGCCCGGCGTGTTCTCACTGATAGCCATACGATTCTCTCTGGCTCCTGTTTAATTATCATTATCGTCAGAGTATAAGGTAATCGTATCGCCAGCTTCGCCGTCGCCTTAATTGGCTTTATCATGTGGTCTGATGGCTCTGCTGTTTTTCCGTTTTTTTGTTTGTCTTTCTTTTTGAAGAGGTGTCCTTCAGTCGACGATACGCCGAGGGGATTCTTTTTGAAAATCAACCTGCGCCTTGAAGCTCCGCTCCTCGCTCCGTTTCTCGTCGTCTTTGTTATGTTTGTTTGCCTTGTACATTGGTGAAATCTTTCCCCGAGCCTTTTTCTCTCCCCCCGCCGCTCTTTTCCCCTCCCATTTCCCAAGACAATGGCGCCGTAAATAGATTTACCTTTCCCCATAGCAAAGTCCTTTCTGCATACGTTTATCCCTCCCCCTGATTGGGCCTTTCATCCCCGACTATCCGACTCTTTCTTCGAGACTGAACTCAACTGAAGGGGCAGATTGATTCGAGGTGTCACCGTAATAACGCTCCCCCCTCTGGCATCTCAGTGTCGCCATTAGGGTTTGGTCCCATTTATATTTCCCACGCCATTAACCGCTGAAGCCTGACACGTTGCTCCGCACGCGTCGGGTCGATTGTGCCTTTTTTTCCCGCTTTTTCATTGGAAAGCAAAATAAACAAACCAAAAATATGCGCCGATACCGAACTCGCGCATGCATCAAAACGGAAAGGTGTGAAAATAGCCTGCTTAAAAATGCATTAGCACACTCTGCCGTCATTAGCGTCTGACTAAGCCGACAGTGTTACCTTTTCTATTCATAACATTTAAATCTTCCTGCCATATGACAGCGAACAATGTAGGAGTGGCTCCCAAAATCCTCCGGTAATCCATCTTCTTAGTGATTACCGCAAGAACTGGCTCTTAACCGCTTGTGACAGCCAACACGAAACGCCGAGACAGATGTCATAAGTTATTGTCGTTGGCAGTCGGGAGGCATTATGCAACTTTAATGACGACTCTCATCAAGCCTCACAAAGCCCCGTCGACTCCGAAAACCGGGGGAGATGCTGCGTCGCTCGCTCCGAGGCCGCGGATTCGCCATCCGAGAGCGTGAGCCGCGGCGAGAAGAGCATCCCGCTCTCCCAAAAGGCTCACTGGAGCGTGGCCTCCAGCCACCTTGAACCATACCGCCGCTCCTCAAATAACTCGAATGGAGGTCATCCCGCCGAGTGAAGTTACTGTAAGCACAATGGAGGTACTCAGCGTGCAGCGATGGCCCGAGGAGTCCGGAGACCATAAACGAGGCCTGCTGCATTATATTTCAATCTCTCCCTCTCTTCCTCCTCCCTCCGTCATTAGCGCACACACACACACACACACACACACACACACAGACAAGCAGTATGCCATCTCTCTGCATTCCTCTCTCTCTCCTCCAGGTTTGCTTCTCAGAATAATTCGCAGCGATGGTGGCAGAAGTCCACAAATTGCGACTCCTACTCGCATCGCTCAGCTCGTTAACGTTCAGACAGCGCAGTTCCTGTTCCAGCTCCGGCTCCTCTCGCCTCCCCCCCTCCCCGCCACCACCAACACGTCCCCGACTCTTGCTCAGCGCCTATTTTCAACCCCATTTCCCACGCCTGAATCCTCCACCGTAGGACCGGCGCGTCCCACCGTCTCGCATTACCCTCAGTTACCCCGGCGACGTTACCGTGCGGCACCGGGAAGAAAACCCCACTCGTCTACGAATGTTTTTTTTTTTTTTTTTTTTTACGCATGGTTACCGGCCGGCCACAGAGACATAATCCTCTTCCCAACTCATCAGGCTGCTTATAACGGCAGTCTGTCCTGACAAGCCACCCGGAGAGAGAAAAAAAAAGGAGCAAACGAGGGCAGCGACGGGTTTTGGGTCCGGGGAGGAGGAGATTCTCTTTGAGGAGGATGAGCTGGCTTCTGAACCCGGTGAAACAACAACAAAAAAAAAAACCGCCACGTGCCAAAGACCACCAAGGTGTAATGCGCCGCCCTAATGAATGGGAATAGCAAATGAGGGACTGGCATATACAAACACAGGCTGCCTGAATAATTCCATTAGAAAACAGTCAATGTTCATTTGAGCCGTAATTAGGCCCCCCTCTCCCAGAGACACGCTGGCCTGATTGATAGTCAAATTGCAGGAGATTGTGTTTACTTTTTCATCCTATCTAGTTAGGAATTCTTCCCGCGTCTCGTGTCTCATGTTCTCTCTTTCATCCCTCCTCCCCCCCCACCCAATTCCCCCATCCGTCTCATGAATAAACCAACAGAATGGCCGCAGGTTGATTCTTGGAAACAGGAAACACAATTATTGTAAACTCTTCGTACACCTCTCTGAAGGGAGGATCGGGGGCAGCAACATCGGCTGCGTTTCATCACCGTGGACGTCACGTGTCCACGGGAAAAGCGTTTAAACATTCCATATTCTTTCGCCGCTCAGGAGTTTTTTGAACGAACCCCAACGTGTCTGACTTATCTCTTTCGATTCGGCTTCTGGTAACCACTCATGGTAAAACGCTTCTCCAGCCTGAGAGGGATGGCATCACGGTGTCGTCATGATCCTTGAAATCTTTAGCCAGAGGGCAGCACATGGTTCCTGCTGTGTTACAGTGTTTCTGTAGAGGAGGGAACGATGGAGGGGGGGGCTGCCTTCCGGTGCAGTTAACATACGACACTACGACCTGAATTTAATGTAATTTGTATGAGCTTCACATTGATGTCAGCTACATTTTTACAGACAACTGTTTAAAAGCCTCGAGGACCGTAGCCATCTTGGTTCTTTGGAGCCAGAAGTTACCATATTAGGAGTTATCTGTCACTAAAACAAAGCAAAAAACATTTTAAAAAGAAAACAAGGCATGACAGTTCAGAAGCATTCACAGCATTTTCAGTGCCAGTGCAAAAACAGAGTACATCCTGATTGGATCTGACTGAGAACACGCTATAATAGCAACTCTTCAATTGGAAGCTAACCGTGCCTCTAAAACATACAGTAGCCTGCTTCATCATCTATTTTCCTCTAAACGAGACCATAATTTACTGTATTGAAGTATGTATTGCTATCAACACCACAAACACGTTAAGAGACTGTTTACCGAGGGAATAACTCAAGTGAGAAGTAGAGTCATTTTCTCATAAGCTTACATGCAGTAAAACTTCTCTTTGAAACCAGGTTTAAGGCGCTTCTGCATTGGCCTCATTTTCAGACCTGGAAGCTCTGTGTATATTTTACACAGTCAGTGGCTTAAGTAGCCATTCTGAAACAGGCCGTTCTGCATGATCAGTGCTTTTACCTTTGACCTTCTACATTGAGAACTCTCAGTGGAGGACTTTCCACACTGCGGCAATTTAACTTTTGCTTCTGAGTGCTTCTTCCGCGTCATACCTCGCCAAATAATGATTCCACTTTTCTGAGCACCCTTTTGCGATTTAAGAATCCTCTCGGGTCCAGATTAGATGTGCTTGTGAGGTGAGTCAGTCGGTCTTACGTGCGGTGATTGCAACAACCTGCTGTTTGCCCGTTTACGGTGACGTCGCTCGGGTACATTTTAGAACGGCCCTCCATCTTACACCTCGCCTGCTTCCTACTTTCCCGGATCCCCACTGTTTTCCTCGATCGTTCAAGATGGCGACGGCGTAGCTTCCCGTGCCGTTCTGCTTCCGAAAGGGCCTGTGCGTTTTCGCGAGCGCCCACGACAGCAGCTCTGTTTTCTTTATTGTTCGCTCAGGAGGCCCGGGCTGATGAAAAACGCAGCCTGCGTGATCCGATGGCAGCACACACTCACCCTGGCAGCCATGTGCGCAATCGGGAGTGTGCTGGCAGCGCCTGCAGTAATGACTTAATATCAGTCCTCCCACGGCGGAGCAGATGAGAGCACAGGTGTGCAGATTGTCCCCTGTCACATGGCACTGCGGGGCCCACACACGCCATTCTCCATTAGTTAACCCACCGCCGGGCCATTAATACACACACTGACATTAGCATTACATATACGCGCCACATATATGTAACGCTTTTAACGTCATTCCTTTACCTCGACTGGCTGTTTTTCATAAAGAAGCCATGTGACACAGTCCTACCATCAGGAGAAAGGCATGCACATCTCTGTACCTTCCTTTATCCTTCTCTCTTGCCTGCTTTCGCACTCCCTCCATCTGTCTCCTTTCTCCAACACACCCACACTCTCACATGTGCCTACATAACCACATTGTCTCGCACAAACACAGTGGGGGGGAGGGGGACGGCGATGACTAGCGATGGGAACGCGCCTTGGCTTGAATCTCGTCCGGAAAAAAAAAAGCCGCCCCAGCTGCCCCCCCCGAAACAGACGGACCCAGCTGCCATCAGGGGCGAGCGCCCACCGCCCCGTCAACAGGTCAGGGCGTCCGCTGGCTGCACTCCGCCCCCCGTCCTCGCTAACGGTAGCAGCTCTCCGCGCCTCGAGAGCGGGCCAGTTTTTAAATCTCATTTCACTTCGGCTCTGTTGCGAGTTACTCATCCCGAAACACAAGTCAACAACATTTCTGTTACAGTTTTTTTTGAGGTCGGCTGCAAACGAAAGCAAGAAATCGCAGCGCGCAGCTCGAAAACAGGAACACGGATGCATTTGTTTTATGCAGGACTGAAATGATGATATCAGCCCATCACAGGGCTGCAAAATTAATTGAAATAAAAAAAAAATGAAATTGCAGTATGGCCGTGTGCAGTTTTCGAATCGCGAGTAGCTTTTTTTGATGAAGGTAAAATGTGTGACCGAACACTGTAGTGCTGCAGAGACGTCTTTATGGAGACTCTGACGGGCGAGTGAGGATTTTTTTTAGCATTTTTACTTTCTGGTTATTCAAGTGTGATCTGATTGTTCATGTGTGAAATGGAGAAAACTAAGGACATTTAGTTTTCTCAGTGTGGGGGATCAAGTGAATTTCCCCCAAACAATTCTCCTGCCCAAACTTTTCTTTATTCTTTACTTGGTTTCACACATTGAAAAAAAAAAGAGAAGATTCTACTGATTTTTTTAATTTTTTTTTTAATTTAGCTAAAATTCTTGTGAAACCAGGTAAATTTCCAAAAAACGTCACCTGCCAAAACTTTGTTTTCACTCGGTTTCAAATTTTAAACAATATCCTGAGGAAACAAAAATAATGTTTCACTCAAAAAATTATCCTAAAACAAAGTGAATTTCCCCCAAACTTTTTTTCCTAGCAAAACTTTGTTTCACTCACACATGAAATAAAAATGTTTCTGATTTATTTTTCCACGTTTTCACAGATGGATAAAAAAAAGGACTTAATGTTCTGGCAAAACTTGTTCTTTCCTGCCAGCTCGCAAGTCATAAAGACAGGAGAGAAAAAAAAAATTCACCAGAATAAAAAAATACATAAATAAATAAATGTCTTCACTTGCCCCTCAGGGCTTCCGTTTGTGCTGGCCTACAAATATTTTTTCTCCAGATGTAAGAAAACATGTTTGTTTGATGCAGACAATGAAAATTCTCTTATCATTATGAATTCAGTAGTTTTTTTCCATTGAAAATAAAAACTGTGATGCAAAAGCGGTCTTCCCGCAAAACTGAGAGTCACATTGCAGCCGTGATATCTGTCACAATGATCATAATATGGTTTTTGTATCGTATCGTTCAGCTCTATCACAGCTTGAGTTTTATATTAGTAGTTGTGACCATTTTTCTTTCTCTCTTTCACACCGTGATCGACACAATGTTCCCATATCTCAGCTGCTGCTTTGATGAGTACAGTGTTACCGCAACTGTAGAGCAGACAGCCAAATCTCCTTTTTTTATAATAAGCTGTAAGTTTTTAATAAACTAGAATTATCCTTTAACACACTTCATTTGACACAGCTGTGGCGCGCTGCAGGTGTGAGATGTGGATTTAAAGCGACAAGACACGGGGCGCGCGCCGCTCGGCGATATCATCTCGAGGGTGTAATTTTTTTTGCGTGATGCGAATGTTTAAAACCCTCAACGAGCTGGTATATAAGCCAATTACGCCCTCTAAGATATGACTAAAATATTTTTAAAAAATGAACAAACTCTGCGTCACAGCGTGGATGTGTCATGTGGGAAATTATAGAGCGGAGACGGGTGTCATCCTCCCGGGATGGAAGCAGCGCTGTGTAGTTTTTTTTTTACATTTGTCTTCCTGCACTGCGGCTCCTGGAGGCAGCTACAGCGTGTTGGTCTCAGCTGACAGTTCGAAAGAAAACACATCAAGGCGGTTTGACTCGCTGCTGGACACCGAAAAACCCTCGCTGTGTTTGAGAACAAAAAAAAAAAACGGACTCTTAACAGCGTGCGCCTCTGGCTTTACGTCTGAGAAGCATCTTTCTTTGGATGAGACGAGAGCAGGGATGCAAAGTGAGAACTTTATGGATCGGACTAAGAGGACTGTCACACTGACATTGAAAACCGTTGGTAATTGACTTTAGCGGGTGTAACACAGTTTTCTGCTTTGCGGAGCATGATAATCACTTATAGATTACGAGTAGATGCATTTAAAGCCATATGCTGTGGTTTTTAGGTGCACCTCACAACAACGAACTAGTGAAAAGGGCAGCTCAAGGCAATATTGTGATGCTCGAAACAATATCACACAAATGCCGGCATGATGAGGAGCCAAAGGTCAGCGATAACGTATTAACCAGGAGCGCAAAAGCTTAATTTCCCTCTTTGATTTTCTCTTATCGTCCCGGGTAGAGATTTATGCAGCGCTATTGAATTTTAAGCGTGTGTTTGAAGTCATTAGCGGTGTCAAGATGATTTTCTAAGCAGAAAATGTTGCCCCATAATGAGCAGGGACTCAGCCAAGGAGCCGAATATATTCAAAGCAGCGGACGCACGGTTCCTACAAACATTTATTTTAAGGCTGATGAGCTGAAAGGGATCCGGAGCAGAAGCATGATTTGTCACCCAAACGGTCACCGTGGTGTCGCACGAGGCGCGTTAAAAATCAATGGAATTAAGTGATAAAGGTAATTGTTTTATTTCAGATTTTAAGCACAGCCGACCTCTCGGCCGAAACATTGATTTTTCAGGTGATGAACGCCGTCGTTTTCCACGGCGTGGAGCAGGACCTAGCTCGCAGTGTGTCAGTGTGTCTTCTTCTTCTCTGTCACTTCACACAGTTTTCTCCGGTAAACATGCTATTTTCCCGCCATGTCGCTTCCGCAAACGGACCTCTGCTTTAAGCTTGTCCAAACACGTTTAAGTGAACACAAGGAGCTGACTCATTTCCTTCTCTGTGTGTGTGTTTGTTTATCTATATATATATATATATATATATATATATATATATATATATAATTATTGTTATTTGCCCTATATGTGTGTGTGTGTGTGTGAGCGAGGGAGGATCCCACTGGCTGCTGCTGTAGCCTTTGTGTTGTGATGCTGTGATGTTATTTTCAGACTTAAAACATTGCTCAACCCCTTTATGAGGAGTAAAGTACACACATTTGCATAATCCTATACTTAATCTAACAACATGGTTTTTAAATTGAGTTCAATATGGATGTACTTTAAAAAAACACAAAAAACAAACAGGGGCCAGAGGAGCGGAATATGCAATTTGCATAAAACAGCCTTCTCCACAGACGTTAGACCGTTCATGAAACGTACGTGTTTTGATTAATCTTGTGTTGATCGTTTAATCGGGAGATCGCTGGTTAACTCGTGCGATATTGTTCAATTTCACGACATTAAAACGTCCAACAAGGCGTCGGGTTAGGATGTTGGCAGTTAACGTGTCTGCAAACCACTAACCCTACCCTAACCCTAACCTGTTTATGACCTGGCTGTCATATTGGTAGGTGAAAGGGATGGTGGTGGAGTTACAGACGGGAGGGGCTGGCAAGTCAGTGACCGCAGTTCAGGGCTGTGTTCCAAACTTTGTAAGCGTGACACCAATGGATATTTGCAACCAGACCTCAAGACAGTTTACAGCTGTGGTTGTGATAAGAAGTCGGGACATCTCCAGCTGTGTTTGTGGCAACAAAACCAAGTATTTTAGGCGAAAACATGATCTTTTCCTAACCCTAACCAACCTAAATCTAACCAGAGCATAAGCTCAGCGTTAGTACGACATCATTTCTAAAAATTGAACCTAAAGAAACGTAAAGTTGCGAAGTCAAGACATGTAAAGTTTCAGCCTATCTGTGGTTTGAAGAAATGTACATTTATTTTGGAGTTTCCATCATTTCAACGTCATGTGTTGAATCTAGTATCAGCACTCATTATCGTGTTCTCATTTACAAGAATAAACAATGCGGTTATTGATTCTTTCTTTTTTTAGGCAGAGGTAGAATACGTTTCACGAAGTCAGTGACGGACTTGACACCCACATCCCCGCGATGGGAGTAATGGTATTCAAACATTCGCAGTTAATTTGGCTAACCTTCCGACATGTTCACAACCCCGCAGCGTCAGAGATGCATGATTCACACCGTTTTGTAGCAAAGTCGAGTGGATTGTGGGAGGATAAAGTAGAGAGAAAGTGTGGAAATATGAAATACCGGGCGTGCATTTCATTCTTCTGCGAGTTCACAAATGGCACTAAACATGAATAAAACCGAGCTACTTTGTGAAAACTTTTTTATTTTCAGATTATAGGAAGGATAACATTCAAAAGTGAAGTGCAATTGAAAGGAAGGCTCGATAAATACGGTTACCTGAGGTGGGCTAGAAATCCTGAACATGCAGGTTGCATCCTTCCCTCCCCCCCAAAAGAAAAAGTTATTCTGGAGTTATGGAAATCATTTCCAACACACTGCACTTTGTATAGAAGAGCAGAGTGTATGTACAATGCATGTGGAGTCATGAAATATACATTAGGTAAGATCGTACAAAAGTGACAGTCCTCTGAAACAGGCATTGTCCCCGAGGGGCCACCTGCCCTGAATGTTTAAGATGTTTCCCTGCTCCAACACACCTGACTCAACTGTTCGGCTCTTCATCAAGCTTGATAGCGACCCATTTGGCCAGAACGTTGACCTTTTCCGAAGTGTCTTTTGTGCCTAAACCTAACCAGACCATAAAGCACAGAACAGCATAAAACTGATAACCGAAGGACATAAAGTTCCAACGTGGATCGCAGACACATGAGTTGCCAACATTTATTCCACTGATTAGGTTAGGGGGGGAAAAAAGAAGCATTCAAAATAGAACGAAATATAAACGTTTCACAGTCTGTGATGTCTCCATGAAGGTTATAAGGATTAAACTTCATTCAGTATTTATTACCATTTTCTCGGTGTAGCTGCGGGGCATGAAGTCGTATTTTTCCACCGAGCGTTGATAGTGTTAAAGAAAAAGCTCATAGTTGGAGGGCTTCTCCGGAGCAACCGTTTAGCGATCGTTTTCTTTTTTTCTTTTATTTAGCTTGTAGCCAAAAAAAGATATTTAAAAGATACATAATTTTCTCACAGGAATCCAGAATAACAGGAAAGCGATGCAGGAAGTCTGGGTGTGTGGTCACGGTCCGGCGCTAATCCAGGCTCCCTCCAGCAAGGGTACTGGGACCCAGTTCATTTGAATTTGTGCTCGGTAGAAATGAAAAGAAAAAAGAAAAAGGAATCAAGTTCATAAATTAGATATCTCCTCAACGGGGAGTTGGAGGAGACGCGCTGCCAGCCCTGTTTCCAAGACATGACATTTCTATGCTGTTTGCAAGAAGAAATACATCTTGAAGGACATGCGATTCTGCCCACATTACTTTTTTTTTATTTGGTTGATACTGAATGGACCTGCGATGAGTTCATTGACTTTTGTATTTTATCAGCTTTATCCTGAGTGCGGCTTTTGCACAGCTCAGGTGCTTCGGAGGAGACCGAAGGCCGACAAAATAAAGGCTCGGGAAGAGAACGTGAAAAAATAAATAGGATAATACTTCATCTTAGTGCTGTGTGTTGATCAGAGTTTATGAATGGCAGTTCTGGGTAATTGATCTGAAGTTCTTTTCAGCGAGACCCGCTCCATACGAACTCTCAAAAAAAAAAAAAAAATAGAAATGAATTAAATACGAAAATGTTAAAATAATTCTGCGATCATTTTGAACTGGAGGAAGGAGATCGGAGTCAGTGAAGACTCGATGCATGGTATCTATCTGTCTCTGCGGGTGTGTTTTCACTCTGATAGGTACTCATATAAGCCCTCCTGCACTTCAAGAAATAATTCACAGAGAAGGAAGTGATAACCATCAGTGATTATTCAATACCTTACACATAAAACAACCTAAAGCGAGGTCGCAGGTCACGTTAAACAGTCACACTGAACATTCCTGCGCAAGACTTCAATTCACATCTCTCTTCGTGAAGTACACAATTTCCATCACAAAAAACGATCCCTTCCGTTTTTCTTTCCGGTGTTGCACTTGCACCATTCAATAGTTCCTCTAAAGCATTGAGTGTGAAACTTGAATGATTATATATAATTCCTGATGAGAAAAAAAAAAGTTTGTCTAAGTTATAGTTGTTTTTTTTCAAAATCAGAGCGTCAGACAACAACCCTCTCACACCGCGTGAGTCATGTTCGGAGCGCGCTGACAAACTTCCCTCTGCGTTTTATCGCCTGCGTTCGAAAACTTGTGTCAGACCTCTCGCGCTCTGCCTTTGTTTCCCCTCGCGTCATGTGCAGCACATCCCCCCCACCACCACCACCACTTTGAAGTGACACACAAATCTTATCTTTTCAGTTTCTTTTTGAGGGAAAATGATCGAGACAGTCTGTTTTCTCGGGGTGTAATAAGATCGACTCGGATGACACACCCGCTTCATCAGACTAATTGCCCTTTTCTCGCAGCCGCCGACGCCGAGGGATTTGCGCGGAAACCCTGCGGGACATCAAAGACAAGCATCGTCTGCTCATCCCCGCGTCCCCTGTCTCTTTAACATCCCCGTCTTATAAAAACACTGGTCGGGGCTTAATTGACTTGGCCCCCATCTAGAGTAGCTCTTCCACATTACTGAAACCTAAGCTGCTTGTGAGTGTCATGAGGCGAGCCAGCGCGAGGGCCCGCGGAGGAAATATTCTGCGACAGCCTCCCTCTTCCCCTGAGCCCTTATTGTTCCTTCCAGCGGCGCCATTGGCTGAGAATGGAACATTTGGATGATTAAAGGGATTTGGCGGGTTGCGCTGTGTCATGTTCCTGTAATCTCCCAGATGATGGATTAGGGGTCTGCCCTGTCATACTCCCCTAATCTGGCCGCCGTGACGTATGCGTCCCAGTCGCCTTGACACCCGCGCCACCTTTTTCCCCTCCCGGAGGGCCGCCGCCGCCTTGGAGGAGCAGTAGTCGCGGTTTGACCCGGGCAGCCAGATTCCCTCGAACACAATGGCATCGCGTCAGCGGCTTATGGTGAGTGAATGCCTGGCTGTTATCTCTCGGCATTCCTAAACTAAAGCCATAATAGAGCGATTGTTGAATATTCTCCTTTTTTTTTCCTTTCTTCTCATATTGGATCCATGTTTCGCTTTTCTTCCCTCCGAGGTCAGAAAGTGATAGGTGGAGCCAGATAATTACTATTCAGGATATCTCCGAACCCAAGAGAGTGTCACAATTTCCCAGCTGTCACAATGCACATTCCTACCCGACACCTTCCGATCCGGCCCGGGATTGTCTCGCGGGACTTTTTGAGTATGATAAAGTGGAGCGGTATTGAAATTAATAAGGTGAAATAGACAGACGTGAGCCTTGGCCTTTGCCTTTTAAGTGGCTGTCATCACTTTTTTCTGAAAGGCTTCAGAAGGAGAGGTGAAGAAAGAGAGTGAGAAAGGGAGAGAGGGGGGGGAGAAATAGAAAAAAGGGACAGAAGGGGATGAAGCAAGAGAATAGCTTTCCACCGGCGCCCGCCCCTAACAATAGCCCTGTCATCTCCCTCCAAAGAGCAGATGCCCAGGTTTCCCGGTGGCATCTCCGGAGAGAATGTCAGGCGAGAAATAAATCTCCCAGCCAATTTATGTGGGGAAGGTGAACTTTTTACTAGCGTTCCGTGGTAAAGGCGAGGAAGGGAAATCACTGACAGCTCTGAGTGGAGATTTTCTTTCTTCTCTCCTCGTTGACACGGCATTTTTATTCATTGGACCTCCAGAATGCACTCTTGTGCAACGTAGGGGGTGAAAGAGAGTCAAAAACAGTCCATGTGAAACTCCCCAGACGGCGCAACGGTAAAAAGTAAAAAAAAAAAAAAAGAGTAAAAAATGTCTCTTTTCTTTTCTTCTCGGAGCACCGCTGATCACTTGGCTCCTTTTTGTGCGGCGAGATCCCATTAGAGGCGAGCCGTAAATACTCGGGCGAGCGGCTGAAAGAGCACATTGCATTACCGATTTGCCGAACAAACATGTGACCCCGCCGCGCCACCTTTTTTCCTCCATTACACGCCTTCCGCAGCACATGCGATGTGGCATTTACCTCGAGCAAGCAAAGTAACAAGAAAAATCCAATGGCAAGAACAGTAAAATTAGCAGTAATGGCCGTACTTTTTGTCGCTTTTTTCCCAGAGTACAGGGGGGCAGAGATCTCACCCCATGTGATCCCCAAAAATAAACTGGGGATTATTATTAACATGAAGCCAATTGGTTCCCTGCGGTAACACACACATTCGGTCGCTGCAGGTCTGGCTGTCTTATCCGTGTGTGCGCTCTTTAAAAAAGAAAGGAAAAAAAAAAAAAAACACACACACACACACACACTGTCACACGAGTGTAAGGTGCTCAGGATTCAGCGCACGTGCGGCATATTGATGTATCATTTCATGCCAAACAAAGCAGTTAATACCCTTGAAAAGAAGTGAGGAGAGAACCAAGAAGCCTGCACATGTCATTTACAGGATGAAAGAGGAGTAGAAAAAGGTTACAGAAATGTAGTGTTCATTTTCATTACAGCGCCACCTGAGAGACGGCGCGCGGTGGAGAGCACTCACGGTTACTCGTCTAGATATAACATAAATGCGCTGGAAAACAGGGTTTAAGCTGCACAGCTCTGTGAGGCTTGCTCATGCTAGCGTGCTCATGTTTAGCAGCTCTAATGGCCAAGTTCACCCTCTTAGTTTAGCATGTTAGCATGCTAACATTACAAGCCGAACTGACCCGCCCGTCCACCGCGTCACTGTCGTCTACAACACAGTCTCTTCTGCGGTCAAGTTAGTGTTAACAAACGTGCTATGTCAGGTTACATTTTCAAAATAAAAGCACCAAAACTACTTGGTTAGGTTTAGGAAAAGATCACGGTTACGCTTTAAACTTCCTCATAACAATCACCACTGGCTGTTTGCTTCACACAGGACTTGAACCCTAGCTGTTTAGGTGAAAGTCCTATAAATAAACCACTCCAACATCTCAATGCTATATCACCCCCTACTAGTACCGCAACTGTGTGTTGACCTCTAGTGGATCGGTGGGTTTATTAAACACTTTGACGTGAGACTGGGTGGAACATATGGTGATTAGCAGTTAGCACAGTACAAGTTTACAGCTAAGTCCAGTGGAAATGTCATTAGTTGGGCAGGTATTTGCTCATAAACTCTAGTATTGGATGAATTGAAATTTGACCTGATGGTTAATTTCCTGTTAATTCAATTACAATTATTATTCATCCTGAGCAGGACATGGATGACAAGTGTCATGCCAACCCGTCCAACAGTTGTCAAGCCATTTCACTCCAAACCACAAGTGTCATTGCCACGGTGGCGTCAGAGGAAAGTTAGGGAAGTTATTAGGCTAAATCCTCTGGGTACTATGAAAGTCTTTCTAGTGGGGCTGTCCGGAAATCAGATTTTGGTTGGTTTTACATGGCAGTAGTAGCCACACACTTTGGAAGTACCTAGCTAGCTGCTAGCTAGCTAGGTACTGCTTCTTCTTCTTTGTCATTTTTCCATTTTATGGCAATATTAGCAATTAGCAAGATTCCATCCTTAATTTTTGGTTATCCTCAATACTGGTGTATCGCTGACACCCCTAGTATGTCCATCCAATATGATTGTTGTTGCAATATTTCAATTTGGACCAAAATGGACAACCTACTGACAGACTGACATTGGCCTCATAGAGACATGTTGCCAGCATGTCCTCAGTTTCTTGAATGTTTCTTATTTCAGACTTTGGGACTTGACTAGACAGTGACCTATTTAATGCCAAGCTCTGCCAACAGAGGCGAAACATGCTGTAAAAGATGGAGTTTGAGATGGATGGAGAAGCTGAGGCTTGTAAAAGTGTGAGAAAAATCCCCAAACCTTGCAGACTACTCTCTAACATCCTGAGCTTTCTTTATGAATGGGACTCAAACTCACACACAAGTGTGCGTGTCGGTATTTCAGTGCGTGTCCCTGCTTTTCCCGTGTTACAAACCGAGCTGACAGCCTTGTGTTGTACCAAAGGCGTTCGCACTGCAGAGGCCAGCGACTACCGTTACGACGAGATTTTGCACTTAAGAGCATAACTCTTCGGTCTCACTCGGGCGCCGCGCCGAAGATGCAACATGACTGTGTAGAAGTAGCAAGAAATCCTAATCAGAAGAAAATGCTTCACCATCTCCCTTGGTGACGATGACTCAGTGGCAGTCGACGCCACAAAAAGAATGCCGTGGGGTGGAAAAAAAAAAAAGATGTTGTGCCCGCTCGCTTTTACGGGAAGAATTTTCCTCATGATTTCAATTAAAGTCAATGCGAGCCTTTCTCGGCCTCGCTGCACAGGAGAAAAGTAAAGAATAATCCGGAAAAAATCATTAATCTTTGTGACACTTGCAGAGTTCAAGTGGAAAGCTGGTGCGGAGGAGGTCTTATTCACATCCATCCACTTCCATCTGTCCTGCTTGGTGGAGTCTCCCGGCCCCGAGGGGGTCTGCCCGCGAGCGAGCGAGCGAGCGCGGCGCACAAGCTCGGTGCAAGGCTCTGCAGTTCCGGCTGGTTGCCGGGCAGAGTTCAGATCTATTTCTGTCTGTTGCGGCGCATTTTTTTTTTGGGGTGGCTCCTCCTCGGCAGGATGTCAGCCTATTCCTATAAGGGCGCGCGGCGGCGTGTGAGAAGCTGCCATGCCGCCACCACGAGAGTCCATCCTGTTTTTAATGAGCCCGGCCCGTAAACAGACACATCGCCTGCTCCGTCTCGGCGGTAGGAAGCTTATTACTATGTGCATTAAACATAAGGTGGCAGGGAGACACAATGGTACGCTGTCCTCCCGTCCAAGGTGGTGTTATTATGTGCATATCATTCCTCGGCAGATGCATCCAACGTATAATATTCAAATGCGTGTGAGGCGAACTTGACTTAAGCCCCTCTCATCTTGCGAGTCTTTCCATGTAGGACTGGTTATGGGTTTCTTGCTTTATCTGTTCGACGCCGCGGCGACATGTTTACAGCGAGGGGCCGAGGTCGTTCGGATGCCTCAATGTGGCTCTCGCCGCCTGGATGACGGGCTTATTCTCTCACACTCTGCCCTTTTCTCTTTCACACATCCACAGCGCCGCGGAATTCAGCGTCATTATCTATCGAACACCGCGGGAGCACTATCGACCGAGAACGCCGGACGAAGTGGAGCAAATTTTGCTGCCCCGCCGCATGCCGAGCTCAGCATTTTTCTGCAACACGCCGTCGCACCTGAATGACAAAAATAGGGTTCTTTGTTGTCGTCTTCCGAATGACCCAGACGGCATTGTTAAGGTTTAGTAACCGGAGGCTTAGTCCCAAACGTCTGCTACGACGCCACAGCACGATTGCCATTATATGCTGAAGCTTTAGGATTTCCTTTAATTAGAACTAACCAGGAAAAAAGTACACAAAAGCAATGTGTCCACACACCTTTTACAATTTATTCTCTCTGACTTCGCCTTCTTTTTCTCTCCTGCGTTTGCACATCGCTGCGACCGTGGAATTCACGGTCAATATCTACCGTACGCCGCAGCAACATTACAGACTAAGCACATTAGGGCGTAGCGAATTTGCCGCGCGCCGTATGTTCAGTTCTGCTTTCTTCAGCTCAGCGTTTGCATGAGGGTATATTACGCACTCCTCCACGTCACGTCGCCGTGGAAGCCCTGAGAGGTAAGTGAGAGAAAGAAAAAAAAACAACCGGAGATGAATTTCAAAGTCGGATCTAAACGGTTTTCTCCTGAGTTTATGGCAAAGAAAAAGAAAAAAAAAACTTTTTTCTAACCTGTCTAACAGATGAAAAACATAATAAAGAACTTTTCTTTTTTTTCTGTATGTCATAAACACAGGAGAGATCAGTTAGAAAAAAGATCGTCAGTCTTTTTTTTCCCACTCCCACCTGTTTAACACATAAAAAAACAACTTTTTTTTCTTAAGTTATAAACACAGGAGGAAAAAAAAAATCTTAACATCAGAGTTAGAAAATGGATCATCTTTTCTTTTTGTTGTTTTTTGTTTATCATTCCTCTCGGAGCTTCCATAGCTCCCACATCACGTTGCAGCTTGTTCCGATTGAAAGCACCTCGTCTGCTCGGGCCGTGTCGGGGCGGTGTTACAGTAATTCCGTCGGTGGGCGCTTCGTTTCAGCCGCTGTCTTTGTGAGTGTCCGTCCGTGAACGGACGCGCGCGTGATCCTCCTGTTTTGTAGCCTCTTGCGCGCGAGTACACATGTGTTAAGTGTGCGTGTCCGCTGCGGGGCCGAGCTCCTCTCTCCTGGACGTGCCGGCGGGGGTGATGGGATACGCTGCTGCTGTCGGCCCATCCTTCTGAGATAATGTCATAATGGGGGGGGACAGCTGGCAGCTTCGTTTCCTGTCGGCACAAATTTTCTACTACATCAATAATGAGCGCCACAGCCCAGCCATGAGCGCCACGGCTCAGTGGGCGCATGACTGTATTCTCATGTGTCCTCTCGTTCTCTCTCCCCCTCGTCTCCTTCTCCTTACATTTCCTCCCTCCTCTCCCTCGTTTTTACCTTTCCCAATTCATCTTGATTTTTATCTCCTGTTGTTTTTTTTTCTCACCATCTCCATTCTCATTTATATGTGTTACTCCTCATATCAGTCTTTTCCTCCTACACGAAAGCGTTTGTTTTTATTCATTTTTGTTTTTTTCCAGACGCCCTTACACGCTAAATGAAGCACAAGAGCGAGCGGGGTTCGCTGTGTGTCGGAACGCGGTTCCCGTCATTAGACGGGTGTCTTCAGGACGGCTTGGCTGCAATTTTCAGTAAATATTGTGATATTCTCACGACATGTACAGTGACGCTCCCGTTAAGGCGCAGATGATATGACCTATGTTTACAGGCAGCCAAACAGAGCCTCTTTTAGCTGTCACTTAAGGGGAAAACACAACCAGAGCGGAGATTACGTATACCGCGGGTACCCGAAAGCCATAAACAAAATGATCCGCGTTTGCTGGAATGTAAATTTTGTCGCTTTTTGGCGCGCTCGTCTAACCCGCGATTTTCTTGGTTTTCAAAAATAATTTGCCTGATTTTCTGCAGCATAATAAAACGGCGATAAAAAAACCCTGTATCCCTTTTTTTAAGGCGCCGCAGACAACGAGGGGCTCCGCTCTCAAAGCTTCGTATAAACACAGGCTATGGAAGTGACGGGGCGTCAGGGAGCAACGGGCGGCGTGACAGCGAGACACTTAAATGTAGTTCAGGATTTCATGAAGACACATCAGAGCTCGGTGATGTGACATGGTGGCTGTCTTTCACCGAGCGGGAACACAATTTAGAAAAACCAGAACGGTGATTTTAATAGGGAACTCCCTGCATCAGGAAATCGACAAAAACCAGAGTTCTCTGACACACGCCCTCGTTCTTTTTGTCTATTTTTTGCCTCGTAAAGGAGCATCACCCTTAGTTACTCATCAGCGAACAGTTAAAACGGTTCACATCAACAACATATTGCTGTTACAGTTCCATCCGCTAATCCGCCTCTGGAAAGGAGATCATCTCTGTGTAACCTTTTAGCGTAAACCCCTGTGATTAAATGTGAACTTTGGCACACAGGGACCTGAACATGGTAACAGTCAGATCCACCAGTATGTACCAATCAGCGGAGGGAAGCCTCCCCGCACTTCAGACAGGAATTTTAATGCAGGTTACTGCATGGCTGGAGAACCGTTCATGTAATTAGCGGAGCTCGAACGTGATTTTTGAAATGAAACATCTGCATATGTGTGTGTGTGTCTGCGTGTCATTTATCTGAGATTTAACACACCAGCAGGTGATGACATGTAAAAGGTCCAGTTTGTAGGATAGTTGATTTCTTTGAGTCTCATTCCTGATGTGCCTTGGATCGGCGGGTAAGGCCACACACATGGCGCCGCAAGCGTTCCCTTGACTTTGCCTCCAGCTCCGTGTGCAGGTTTTACTCCACTGGCATTTATTCCTATTTCATTGAGTTTTGGCTGTTTTGCATTCTCGCCTAATCTTCAAATGTTTTAACCTTAATAAAACTCACTAAAGCACTTTGTAACTTGTTTTTTTTAAGAGCACTTTATTCATTAAAACTAATTCTGATTAGAGCTAGTCAGTCCATTATCGCCACTTTGGTTTTAGTTATACCAGCGCTGAGTAACGACCTGGCAGAACCTGTTTTTCTTTTGTGTGTTTTTGCTAAACTAAGAAAGACTAATCGCTCCTTTCGAATACAGCAGTGTTGAAAGAAGATTTAAAGACCTTACATGCGGGCCTGCGAGCTGCCCTTCTGCTTTAATTAAGCTAACAATTGTTTAAACGGCGCAGGCGGTTAGCGCTGGATCAAACTGTCGGTTGTAGTTTTCTGTCATAACCTGCTAGCGTTCTGCTGCTAGCTGTGCGGCTAGCTTTGTTGTTGTTGCAGATTGCAATGGGGGGTCGGGGGGGGCTTGGAAAGTACTGACAAACAGTGCCGAGCTGAAGGAGAGAGGTAGCCAGCTAAAACCTGCTGGAACCAATGGCGAAATTATCTAGAGTCAAACATCTGGTGAGTTGGACCACAGTGAGGCTGCCAATGCATTTCACTGATGTCGTTTTCTTTCATTGAATGTTGGAAAGTGGGCGGTCGAGTGGTCCACTGTTGATACGGTGGAGACGGTACAACTAGACCGACGTGTGAATCTCTGTGGTAACACTCGGTAATTTATGCACTTCATCTACGTGTTCTGCCTTTTTAAATGTTTTCCGTTAATCATTGAATGCAGGCATCGGGCAACCTTCCTTATGTATTTTGTAATGATAAGTATTCATTAAGTGCTGTCTTGTTGTGTTACAGGAAGGTTGGTTTTGGTCATGGGCGTAGGAAGCATTTAAAATGTGGGTGGGGCCATCTAACGAGGTCCTGGGGGTTCTACCCTAGAACATGTCATTTCCTGTTTTCTGGTTCCATTTAACAGGTGGATTGACTGGCGCGGGAAAAATGATGGGTACATTTCCATCAAGACTCATATTGAAAATACTAAAACGCTAACAGTATAGAAATGTATTTGGTGACTAATTTTTTGACTAAAGATATAAGTATAGCTAACATTTCAAGTAGCCTCACAAATAGCTTAAATTCCAACACAAAGAACCAAAAATTCTAGTTAAATAGTCTAAATGAATGTGACAGTGTTACTCACCAACAATGACTTAAGTGGGTTGATGCTGGTCTTTACTGAATTACATTTCCTGACCTGACACAATTATCAGGTGGCAGTTGTATCCACTAATGTGATGGTGGCACTGCAGTTACGGCTAAAATATTGATATATTGCATCCCTTCCTTTCCGTACGTCACACTTGCCACCATACTTTCCTCTTTCCTGTCATGTTTCCCTCCTTTCCCTGCCTCGTTCACTCACTTCGATCGAGGCTCTTTTGTGGTGACGGTGTTTGAACCACCTTTAATTCAACTTCCCTGGCATTTGGGCATCAAAGACCAGTGAGTGTGAGCGGCGCGCTGCCTGGGTGCAAAGTAGCAGCGAAAGTGCGGTATGGAATTTCATTGATTCAGAAGCTTTCCCCAATAAGGAAGCTGGATTGGATTTGATAAAAAAAAAACTGACGGGGAGCGCACTGAAAAGAGCCCTGCATGAGTGGTAAAAGTGGGGGGGTGAAACTAATCATTTGAGAATGTGGTTGGGACTTGTCTCCGACGGCCAATTACAAACACAGAATTCTTGACATTTTATCGCATTGTTGAAATTTCAATGTCGTGTATTTATGATTCTGCTTCGACACCTCACAACATAAAACAAAAACCATTAAAAAACAACAAATAGCTGTATACATTTACTGCTAATACTGTAGCATTTATCGAGTACGGTTATTCCTGTCCTTCCAAGTTAACAACAAGTCACAAGGAACACTTCCTCATCCTGATCACACAGCTGCAACATGTGGTTTTACGGCCCTTTGATGCCTCCCTGAGCAAAACACAATGCCGAAATCATCGTGCCAAATGAAGACCCAGCGTGTCGTATTAAATTTCAGCAAAGCCCGAGCCGCACGAGCACGCCGCGGAGAACATTTGAACATTTACACGACTTGCTATGCGTAAACAGTGTAATAATGACAGCTACTCCGGGGTGCCACACTCTGTGATTTCAAACAGCATTTCACAGCCGCAAATGAGGCAAATCATCACAGTAAGATGGCAGCGAAAGCCTTTTAACAAGTTTGCACATTTCCTTTTTAATACGCTCAACGCGGACATATTGTTTTTTGTTATCTGTTTTTGCAAGAATACGCTGTTTTCCCCGTCTCCGCTGCCATTAAAGTTATTCTTTAAGATGAAAAGGTAATAATCTGGAGTATTCTGAAGTGTGTGCGTTCCAATATGATCCATTGTTCCTGTGATTGCAGGAAACCGCAACACAGAGCATTAATTGAGTTGACTCCGCGTCAGCCACTTGTGAGGACTTTTTGATATGCGTCCCTAGACAATCGCCATGGAAACAGTAGTCTTAAATTGCCCAGGACATGACCACGCAACCAGACCACTTAGCACGCAAGTCAGAGGAAGGTGAATCTTGGCTCCCTGCTCTCCCTGTAATTCAGTTACCACCGGGCTGTCATTTAGCTCGGGCAGACTGACAGCGCTTTAAAAGTAAGGAAGGAACAGCAATTACCCCGGGAGAAATGCGGTAAAAAAAAAAAAAAAAGGCGAGACTCATCAGGCCGCTTTCATGTTCTAGGCTAACACACAGGAAGTGAAGGAACGGCTCCATGTTACACATCAGTGAGGCTGAAGAAAGTGTCCTCGATCTTTTGATTCAGGTTTTTTTTTTTTCTCTTTCTGTGTTCTCCGTGCTGTATTTTGAGGCTTTTAGATGTGATAAGACTCGCGTAGCATCATCAGTAGACCGCACGTCATGTACATCGGTGTGCCGCGCATCAGATACAGGCAGTATCTGGCATTTGATAAGGGGATGATTCAAATACAGAGATACGTCTGCCCGAAGGCGTAAATATGACACATTCTGTCAAGTTGATGGTATTTTTTTTTTTGAAGCAGATTTGTCTTTGGAGCTCTCACATCACAGACTGGACCTTTTGAAACTCTGCACTGTGCATCTGTGTTTCACTTCAATCTGTATTTTATTTATATCAATGTTTAATCCGTCGTGGCAGGCTACTACCGCGCGTTCTGGTGCTCACTTCTAGCACCCAATTAGCGCATCTTGTGACAAAAAAAAAACCCACACACATATCTGTGTCAGCGCCGAGTGAAACTGGAACATACAAACATCAAACGTATCCTGTGAAAATCGGCAGGGCTTTCTATTAACGGTGCCAGATGACTTTGATGTCTGATGAGGGCAAAATGCTGTTAATCAGCTTAAAAAATCACATATAAAAGACACGTCTGATTACTTCACATCTCGCTTCGTGGCAGTCAAACCGTCTTATCAAAAGTCTTCTTCACTTCTTGTCGGTGCATTCGTGGTTACAGTACCTCCAGGAACTGGTAGTGGTTCATGCAGCACGACTTTAAAGGAGACGTACTATGCTCATTATCAGGTTCGGAATTTTATATCGGGTAGCTGCAAGAATAGGTTTACATGCTTTCATGCTCTGGAAACACATCAGTTGTCTCGCACAGTGCAGTGGCGCTGCTCTGTACTCCCCTTCTGTCTGAAACGCTCTGTTTCGGCTCCTGTTACTTTAAGGCCCCTCCTCCCGGATGCCCAGTCTCCTCTGATTGGTCAGCTCACACACGCCTGACCCAGCACTGCTGACAACAACGGATAAGCATAAATTATGCAAATGCGTGACATGGTGACGTAGTGTGATGTCACAAAGTCACAGAATTAAAGGTGAGGCTACTGAATGGAGCGGGTCTGTTCACTCAGACCATGGTATACGTTTTAGTAACACGGAACTCCAAAGTGTCAATATAACACTAATGAATATGACATTATGAAATAAATAATCACATAAACAATTTATGAAAACTTAGCTAATTCTGAAATGTCATTTTATCATTGATTTTCATAATGATGTAAGTTTACTGGAAGTCCTTTTTGGATTCCCTTTTTCAAAAGTCTGTTTAAATGTCATAGTGGTATTTTCCCCTTTATTTCATGATGTCACTTTTCATAATGACACTCTTTATTTTGTGATGCTGTCGTCCCCATTGTTCTCTCAGCCAATCGCGTGCCCCCCTGCCTTTTAAAGGGTATCTCCACCAATTTTACTCATTAAAGTGAGTTAACAGTACTGCTGCGTATGTGGAAAAAGTATTAAAAAGTATTCCGATCGAAGCTGCGTGTCATATGATAAATCACCTCCAGTATTGTCACTCGCTGGTTAAGTTGCATTGTGGGAAATGTAGGCGAAAGTCATTCCACTTGTTAAACTCATTATGGACAGTTACCAAAATGGACACAGCAGAACCAGAGACATCACCTTGTTATGCCACAAATTCTTCTTCCTTTTCAAAACCTGGTGCATGCGTTCCCCACAATGCAACTTACCCACTGAGTGACATCACTGGAATGCCTTTATCAGATTACACGGGGCTTCCTCTGGATCCTCAAAAGACTTTATGCTGCTTTTTCACATATGCAGCAGTACTCCCCAAGACCTGTAAACTCACTTCAATGAGTAAAATTGGTGGAGTTACCCTTTAAGCGAGCAACAATTATGAACAATTGTTTGTTTGTTCGTTTTAAGGGAAACAGTCTACAGATTATGCACAGCGCCGCTCACACATGAAATGATAGCACTTCTGAGTAGCCTGACTCCCTGACGAAGCCTCACCCCGCTTAGCTCTGTTGTGACGGTGCCTAAAGCCTGGAAGCAGAGGGACGGAGGGGGAAAAAAAAAAAGAGAGCAGCGACGATGACGATAACAAATCCAGCATTTGAGTCACATTTCCACAAATAACCGCGCAGACACAAGCTGTTGTGTAATTACTCAACAGACAAAGAGTTTTACTGTGTTCACTTGGGTGAGAACTGAAACTGGGACGGACGCGAGAAACGGGCACGAAAGTAAAAACTCCAAATTACCCTCAAATCAACTCATACTGCTGCAACCACAATGAAAAAAAAAGAAAAAAACACTGGAAGATGTTTTATTTTTATGTTTTTTTTTCATAGTGAGAGATAACAAACTGTTTCTGACAAGGACATCCAAATACAGTCTGCTTAAAGAAAAGTCTGACAGGATCTCGATAGAGTCTGAAGCTCGGCATTAATATTCCAGCGCAGTGTGATCATGCCCTAAGACGGTTCCGGGCGTATTAATGACTTTTCTGTATTTCTCTAATATCCATAAACATAAGAATTTGTCTGCGATGCCGTTGCGGAGAGATAACTGACTCCGCCGAGAACAAGAGGGATCCCTCGGGTCTTCATTACTTAACTCCGAATTTCTGTCGCCCATCGCCGTCCGCGGTCCATCGTCGGGACTGGCACTGCGCAGGAGTGTGGAGGATGTTTGATTTTTTAGTCGGGGGGAGACCAGGCCGGTTATTTTACATCTGTCAGCTTTAAATCCTGCTGAAGCACTTGCCAGGATACAAGTGGAGCTTTTCCTTTACGCGCTCGGTTTGTTCGTGTGTCGGGGGTTCTGCCAGTCATCGAAGTGTAATTTTGAGTCGAGCTAAACGGAAACGTGACGCGCCTCAGTCCGAAAAAAGGGAATGTAAAGGCTGAAAGAGGAGCAATAAATGAATATAGAGAATTAACTCAGGACTGTTGACAAAATGGCTGAATCTGTTTGTCCACTGGGCTGAATGAGCGATTGATTGTCAAATTTGCACAGGCAGCAAAAACCAGTCAGTTGTGCACTGGCAAGCTGACTGCCGCTCGGAGCCAGATGGACTCTGGAAAGCTAGTTTGGGCTGACACTTGACTTGGCTGGGAGCGCCGTGGTGAAATGCCTCCGAGCCGCCGGCTCAACTCTTCATTGTTTCCAAAGCTCAAACGATACTTTATAAAGACATGACACCCAGCGAAGTGCGCTCGCTCGAGTCACTTTTATATCTGACGCCTCTTAACAACATGTCTCGCGTCGTCTGCAGCCTGCCAGCTCATTAGTCAGCTAGTCACTGGAGGACAGGCTTGTCAAGCGCGTCCCGGCGTTTCTCCGAGCCGAGGAAAATTAAATCACGACAACGATTTACCTCAGCTACAATTTGTCAATTTGAAACTTTGTCTTAACTTAAAAGTTTGAGAAATGTGTTTGTGGGTCATTTGAGGATCACGTTAAATGAGCTGCTGCAGGTGCACAACCTCGAAACAAACTATTAATGTAAAAAACTAAAGAACAGTTGAAGACTTAAGTGTGCACTGTCATCCTGCAGCTGCCTCACAGTAACTCACTTCTCTTCATTGGAAAGTTGCAGGATGACACTGCATACTTAGTCTGTAACCAGACCAGAAGTCGGTCTTTATTTTTGGTTTTCATTGTTTGCCATGAACACAGCAGTGCAAAGGTGCGTGTGCATTATGTTTGATAGGGTTCATTCATTCCTTTTTTAGCTGTCTAAAGATTAGTCAGGGAAAGAAGAGCAAATGAGGTGGCACGTGATACGACGCAATAAGCCATCTGATTCCCATTACATGTTCAGGATAAAGTCAAAACTTTAATTCTAACAATTAATTCAAAACATACTAAACAATTTGACTCAAAAATCAGGAGACCGACGACCTCAAAATAGAGTAGACTGTGACAAGTTTTTACGACCTAAAAAGTTTGAATAACTTAGAATTATTAGTCTGCTTTAGTTGAGATAACCATTTTGGAAGAGATACTCATCTGTACTGGTTTATATCAGTTTTCCAAGATCATGTTTCGGCTTAAAAATGCCTGTTTTGGACGCTGTTTACTCAGCTGCACATGTCCGGAAGTCTCATCTGAAACTGATGATTGTGTTGCTACAAACACAGCTGGAGATCCTTAAAAATATATAATGGGTTCACACTTTGATAGTTGTCTTAAACTGTGGTCACTGGCTTGCCTGTGAGTCTACCAACATCCCTGCCATCTTCTCATGTGAGAGTCAGGTCATGAATATGTAATGTGAATATGATATAGTGTTTTTTTATAGAGATGTCATCATGGTGCGTCCAAATGTGAACGTATCTGTGTTTTGTCATTCACCACCAACGTCTCATCCGGCCGGCTGGGCTGCAGTGTGCCTTTAAAGAAAAAGAGATCGATGCAGTTGAAACGATGACCACATACTTAGCCTGTCAAGCCTTGCATATATTCAGAGACATCTCATTTGTACAAACTGAATAAAACAAGAAAGGAGACAAGATGGCAGAGGCGGGTTACAGATGAGGGAAAGAGAGAAATAAGATTGGGGGGGAGGTAAGAGGACGGCTCAGGAGCACAGGAGGGAGGCGAGAGACGGTGACAGGGAGCCTGACGGTGCATGGAAACACGCCGCTGCAGGCTTGGACAGACCGCCGGTCAAAGTGCACCAGACTGGGGTATTTTGCTGTTAAAAAATTCTGTCAGGAGCGGATCCCCCGCGGACGGCCCCCATTCTGGTTGTGTGGCCTAACCTCATCTGTTAACAGAGAAGTGCTCTGAAATCCTGCGGCGCCCCCGCCTTAAACTCCTCAGGTGGCGCGAGAGTCATTTTATGGTTTGGAACCGAGAGCGCATCTGAAATATTAAAAAGCGATGCGGGCGTGACAGGGAGCGATCACTCAGACGGAGTTTGGGATGGAAGATATTTCATTCGGACGGACAGACGGGTGCATTTTTTATCTCCATCGACACTTTGTTCATATTGTGTATCGCTGTGACATCCGTCCGTTCATTCGTTTCTCATGCACGCTTTTCTCATCACTTAGTCATGGAGAAGTAGGCGCTTGTCCCAGCGTGCACTGGGTAAGAGGCAGGGATTGAATCACTGATGTACAGATTTTTTTTTTGTTGTTGTTGTCCTCACACAAACTTACAAACTGAGTCAACATAATGTGTTTTTTCGCATTCATTTGCATAAAGATGTGTATTCTGTGGTTGAACAGAAACACATCGTTAGTCCGAGTGTTGTTTATTTTATTGTATATAACTTTAAAAATGACGCTAGGCAATATATATTTTGTTGCTTTGCTCAAATTTTCTGAAAAATAATTAAAAAATGGCGCAAATATGACCATTTTGTGTGTATCCGAGGCAGGGCGGGTGGGCGGATCTCGAGGTGTGGGGGCCGGGGGGGGTGTTGGTCGCTGCTGATAGCGGCGCTGCAATGATTTCACCGAAGGCGGTCTGAATATTGTTTCTCCATTTCAGCAGCAATCACCAAGAACCACCCGATGAAATATTTATCAGGGATTTGAGGGATCCAGGCAGTTTTTAATTACCATTTGCAAAACAGGCATCTCGCAAAGGTTTACTGTCGGGTCGGTCCTGCCGTTCACACCGTTCGCTTGTCTCTGTTTACGGCGACATGTTTTGCGCTCTTCTCCGTGCGCGGTACAAGGAAAGAAACACAGTGAACTCAGGTGACATCACGTTGAACCATCGGTCTGACTTCTTAGCCGACGGCTTGGTTTTCTAGAAGCGTGTGCGCGTTGTAGTACAAGTCTGACTAAGGCTTTGATCAAACTAACACTCAGACTTCGGTTAAGTCATAAAGAGACTTCGTTTGAGTGAGGAATTATTTATTGACAGCTCGACCCCATAGTAACGTCATCCTATTTCAAAGAGGGTCGGTGTGAGCTGTCAGTGGTGGGTCGGAGTCAGAACACTGGTTCGGCGTTGGCGGCGGCGGCGGTGGTGGTGGGGGGTTATTGAAGCTGAGGCTGAGAGCCGGAGCTGGCTTCTGGTGAACGAGTGCGGCAGTGATGAAATGGAGGTGTAAAGGGTGGAGGATGGTCGCGACAGTCTGCATCGAAATGACAACTGACAGCGGTCGAGGGAAAACGGAATTACATTTTGACAGCAGAGATGGGATTGGCTGATAGATGAGCCTGGTGAAAGCTGGTTGGTTAAGAGGCTGACCGAGCGCCCCTGTGATCCAATTATGCTAATTTTTTTCAGAGAGATGTCTAAATTCATTTGCACATGGCTGCTTTTTTCTTGACTATCTTAAGTAGGACTAATTTGCTAGGAATTCTGGGTATACTGAGACTAAAAAAACATTCAAAAAACAAACTTCTCAGCTGTTCCCTCTTCTCGGTGTTTCCTCTACACCACTGAGGAGTGGAGGACTACGACAGTCAGTACATTACCACCTCAGCTAGATAAAATGGGAAAATTGAGAAAATGTAATCTAGATAACAAGACTAAACACAAAACACACAAGCACAGGGCCTAGAGTGGAGGAGAGGCCCTTCAATCATGATAAAGCACCCACAACAAATACCAGAAAAGTATCCCCGTCTACTCCACCAGCGACAAAACAATACACTTCCCTTCAGGGGAACTGAACAGTTATTGGACATTTTGCCATGAGCATTCAGCAGATTCAGAGACAGTAATACAATTCAGAAATACAGTGAAACTCCCATCAGCATATGGCGACCTGTGGCAGAGCCAAGGAGTTGTAGCTTCTTAATGCGGCAGGGCTCATCACTTCTCCGAACTCTAACTTATCAGTCAGGATCAGTTTCTGTGGCTGAAATATGAAAATATACCGTTGCATATTTCCAACAGGGTGCTGCTGTTTCTGAAAAGTCAAAGAAGTCAGTGTTTATTTTTTTGTGAAAACCGCCTTTTTACACTGGACAGAAAAGCAACTAACGCCTACTAACACTAGCGCGATCGTTACTCACTACAGGCGGCAAATGACTCGGCGGTAGTCATACATATTTATCGGCTCTGGCAGGAAAAACACAACGCCCTGATGGTAGTCGTCGCCCCCTTTTCTGACGCAATGCTCTGACACATGTTGAAGTTTATGAAAGATAGGGACACCGGCTCAGTGTTTCCAGAGTGTTTCCCACATATATTTTATGCTATGCCAGTATACCGGCCGAGAGAACAACAGCATCCACCATCTTTTTACTAGTAGACGAGTTAGGGTTAGGGTTAGGGTTAGGCTACACAACACAACGCTGTGATGGTTGCCGTCGCCCCCTTTTCCGACGCAATGCTCTGACACATGTTGAAGTTTATGAAAGATAGGGACACCGGCTCAGTGTTTCCAGAGTGTTTCCCACACATATTTTATGCTATGCCAGTATACCGGCCGGGAGAACAACGGCATCCACCATCTTCTTACTAGTAGACGGGTTAGGGTTAGCGCTAGGGTTAGACTACACAACACAACGCCGTGATGGTAGCCGTCGCCCCCTTTTCTGACGCAATGCTCTGACACATGTTGAAGTTTATGAAAGATAGGGACACTGGCTCAGTGTTTCCAGAGTGTTTCCCACGTATATTTTATGCTATGCCAGTATACCAGGAGAGAACCGAGAGAACAAAAGCATCCACCATCTATTTACTAGTAGACGGGTTAGGGTTAGCATTAGGGTTAGGCCACCCCCTTTGCCAGCTGCCGGAACAGTACTGTGCATGTAATTCAAAATGTTGGTGAATAAAACTTTAGAAAAGCAGGTTGAACATCTTGTGGATGTAGTCCGATGAGGCGCATGATCCGCTGCTTTCTACTGTTCCCCGTTTTTCTGGCGCCTTTGCGACGTTGAACGGCGATACCGATAAAAACCACAGCCAGGCAAACTCATCCACCGACGCCGTTTATGCTTAGAGCGTTGATTCGGATAAGTAGACGCTCCCAGACATGCAGCAGGTCTTATTTGTAGAGAGTGGGCAGAAGCAGCAGCGGTTAGATTACAGTGTAGAGAAGACATACTTACAATCTACAGCCAGGGAACATAGAGTTTGGAATGCAATAAGGCACTCGAAATACAGAATGAGAAATTCAATACACAGCCACGAACTGCAAGATAGCAACACTATGAAACAGAACCAATTACCGTGGGTCAAGTCAGAGATCAAAACTGAAGGGGATGGTAAGATGTAAAGTGTGGGAGTGGATGATTGATGGGCTACAATCACGACTGCGTGTTTCTATTCTAACATTATTTAGGCGGTGCTGCAATGCAGCAAATTGAAAACCACTTGATAAATCGTGTATAAAAAGATAGGTACAAAGACGCAGGTGAATTTGTAGTCCTTGGTGGGGAAGTATCAAAGTAAATGAAGCGGGGTGAAACAGGCTCCAGCGTACACCTCTTGTCAAACAGCGGCGAGGTGATCAAAGAGGCGATTTGCCGCAAACCCTCTGTATTCCAGATGTCTACATTTCCCGCGCGCCGTCGAGTTTCGGTTCCATTTGCATTGCTTCTTATTGAAATTCAGATGAGACATGTTCTAGCCTCGGAGGAACTGTCTGGTCAAGGTTTCTCAGTGAATAGGTTCTCTCTTTGGGGGATTGGCTCCGCCGCGAGCGCATGCAAAACCGTCCCCTCAGGGACCGCCTGTAACGACCTGGATTTTCCCGCGATTACTTAAACCCTATGGCTAATTACCTTTTCAGATGAAAACATACGCCTCCTCATTAATTCAACACTCCACAATCTATCATAATTACTGCCAAGTAAGTTGTTGTTATCGCTTTAATTTAAATTAGTGGCTGTGATTCTGCCTCAAAAGAATTTCCATGTGCTGTGTGCACATAGTCAAGTGAAATAAATTAGTATTTGTAAGATATAACTTGTTGATATTGCATTTTCAAAGGGTGTGTGTGCGTGTGTGTGTTTTTTAGTATCATCTCTAAAGATACTACTTGTCGACCAGGCATGATTTTTATAACACCACCCAGTAGACTCTCACTGTAACATAAGCGTTCCTCTTTTTTTTGACTGACGGAAATAAACTCGACATAAAGGCCACTAGCAGTCACGTATACGTAAACGTAACAGTAAATGACACCCCTCTACTGCTAGTATACAGTTGCTACTGTATCTGATGGTTCAGTCAGACGCCCGTCAATCACTTTACAAGTATCGCATGCTTTATGCCACATTAAAGTGCTAGCAATCATTTGTTCAAAGCGTGTAAGTGATTTAATGTCAGGTTTTTTTTCTGAAAATCGAGGGGTTGTATATTATATGACAATCAGAAACAATTGCAGACTCTGGGTGTTTGAGGGGCAAGGGCGAAATCAATAAAAGGGCACCAGATGTATGAAGTGGAGCACCCTAGTGGGCACTTTATCCTGTTTTATCTACCATAAGGAGATCCAGGAGGGCACTTTCGCTGATTTTTTTCAAACATGGGGGCACCTAGGAGGACGATTGCCCCCCGCCCTCCTTCCCCCCCTGAGTCCAACAGTGATCAGAAGTAAACATGCGGTGCCTCTGCCTGTGTTCCTTCTCTGTCATGCAATCCTATAGGGACCCAGGAGCAAGGGAGAAGCAGAATTTTGCCAAGCTATAATTAAAATAAACTGGCATTTCACACATTTCACGAGGAAACAGAATGTGTTGATTTGAAGAGCCGAAACTGATGAACTACTAAAAAAAAAGTTAGAGGGAGAAAAAAAATTATGTCCCTGACCTTATCTAAACTTTTAAAATACCCATACAAGGATAAAAAAAATCTGAAGGGAGCCAAGAGAGAGAGAGAGGGAGAAAATGATTAACCATGAAGGCCACACGCTGCTGTGAGATGCCTGGCGTTGTGTGCTTGCATCAGTGAATATCTAGCTTTGTTAAAAGGCCATCTGTGTCCGAGCGCTGTTGAGGCGGCGCGCGGTGAGTCAGGATGGGAAGCGGATAGGGGAGAAGGTCTGCATATCAGTTCTGGCTGTTGCCCAGCTCTCTTTGACATGTCTTATTAGTCGGGTCTTTAAAAGCCTCGGCCTGCCTTCCCAGGCACACTCCTCCCCAATATCCCTGATTAAAGTGCGACTGACGCTCCCACTGTGGAGCCAAGTTGGCCACACAGCGTTTATGTTGGGTCATGCTCATTACTCAGACACGCTGCCAGTGCCGCCGCGACTGGAAGCAGCACATAATGCGAGACACCGGCAGCCAAGAGATCCTGGAACTTTGAATTCAATATAGGACAGCAGAAATGAAACTACAAATTGTTCTCCTTTGACACAACCTGTCACTCGGCCTTCTTAATATGCATTCGGGAAGTCGGCAATGGGTGGAAGTGATTTACTTTGTAAGCGAAGCCGGGGCCAATTTGAATTTGTTTGTTAAGCCATGAAATACCATCAGCGTGCCCCGACTTTGATCATTTGCATGTATATAGATGACATAAAAATAAAAGGACACATGTCCCTGGTACAGGGTCACGTTACATCACACCACACAGATTTAATGTCACCGATGGGTTTAGAGTTCAGATTTACTTTGAATTGAACAATGTGTCACTTTGGTGATTGCAACTAATAAATGGAAAAAATAATAATAGTAAAACAATAATAATTTAGTCATAATGATGTTAAATCTCTTGTGATTATCAGGCCTTATCTGTGTAATTGCTAAGCCAAGGGCATAGGTTTGAATTAATCTTTAATACAAATTGCACTGTGTTATACTGCTTTATATTTGATCTCTAGGAGAGTGTTAACTAAATAAAAAAAGTAAAAAAACATGAAATACATTGAATTGTTTTTATTTTTAAAAGTTATGCAGTGAAGATGAGCACTATTCATCCGTAAAGGTGCAATAGTTAAGAATCGGCCACCGTATTCAAACTAAATAGGGGGCAGCGTATCGCTCACACCTTTAAATAAAATGTCTACTGAAGTGAACATGCTAATCAGCTAGCCCCGACCTGTTCCGTTCTAAAGCTCCTGTGCTAGCTGTGTTCACACCAAAAATCCCCAGTCTGGAATAGCTAGCTGCACTGCTAACTGAGCTTAACTAGTTAACGGCAAATACAGCTAGCAGCAGTTAGCGGTTACTCTAGCGCTATAGCCTGCTGGCCCCTATTTGCTTTTAAATCGACAGGTGGTCAATTCTTACACACTGCACCTTTAAGTACTGCCTGCAGACATCACCCAGGGCCTGTATGTCGCCTGAAAGATAAAACCCAGGGCAATGAAAGTCCCATATCTCCAAGCTAAAATGAGTCGAGTGCTTTTTAGTAAATCCGTCAGTAGATGGAGAATTGATCTACAATGCAAACCAAAGTAACACCAAACATCTTCCGGCTTCTTAAATGTGAGAATTTGCAGATTTATTTTGTTTTTTCATCGTTGTGAATTGAATATCCTTAGATTTGAATTGTTGGTTACACAAAACAAGCTGTTCGGAGGCATTTCTCAAGCCGTCACAGACTCGGATGGTCTTTTTCTCACTTTTGAAAGTGATTGAAAAAAAAAAAATAATGAAGAAAGCAGTGGTGATAATCATGAGCCGCAGCACAGGCAGAAGTGTGACTCTGAAACAAACTGAACAACAGTGGGTGCATACTGTACACTGCAGGCTTTCTGTCTCATTTCCATTGTTCCACAGATTCTCAGCCCCCGCCTTCATTAGTTGTGGTAATTGCATGTTAGTGCTGGGTGTGTGTGTGTGTGTGTGTGTGTGTGTGTGTGTGAAAGCAAACCGGGCTTAGGAACGTGTTGAGCATTGAGTAACATTTCACGGCCCATTTGCTCTGGTCTGCAGAAGCTCCTTTACTGTACGTACCGTAGAGTGGGAGGAGGCTGCGATGAGCCGACGGTGGGCACGCATCGGTGCGTGAAGGGGGCCTCGATGCTGGTCTCTTGTCTTTCCCCCAGTTTTCTCTCTGACTTTCCCTGGCTTTAAACCAGCTTTTTGCATGGATTTTTCGCATTTATTTGTTAGTGTGTATCTATCTGTGTGTGTGTGTGGAGCCAGAGACCTGTAATCAAGAGTCACTGCACATAAAGGGACCTCCAGTCATTAAGGAATTAGTGGGAGGCTAACGGCTTGTTTAGTGAATCAATTAGTTTAAAATGTGGACATGTGGGCTCATTTTCGCACACGGCACTAGCCGGGAATGTCAAGGCTGTACATTCTGCCTCTGATGTTAACTGACCCTTTATGACTCCGGCACCAGTACAGTCCTGGGAGGCCTCTTTAATCCCAGTCAATGGAACTTGGTCTTAAAGACACAGTAAAACAGAAGTAAGGGCATATCTAGCTTCTGTAATTTGACAGATTTAAAGTTGAGAGTGGAAATGGCAGGGTTATAGTTTCGGGAAAGATGTGATCGGACGGCACGGTGATTTGACCGCTGCAAGAAATGGGGATTTAATGAGCGCCGCAGCGATTCCTAGGTATTTTTTTTTTTGCTTTGTCGTGAGCTGAAGGAATGCTGATTTCCCACCGCCAACATCCTTTCGTGCAGCCTTCGATTATGTTAATTACCACAGATGTTAACCCACAGACAGATGTGTATTGCCGCGCACACACACACACACGGAAAGTCTATTACACACACTTACCCGTGCAGCTGGGAAGTCCTCCTCTCGGGATGAGCTGTCTGGAAACAAACTGATGGTGTTTAGCTTCACACCCTCTCAGACACGTCCATGCGCACTGCTCCGCTGAAAACCCGACTGGTGGGCTCCGTGTCATTGACGCCCGCCCGGCAACATCTGTGCCGCCTACCTACGTGCGAGAGCGGCGTGCATTTCAAAGGCGACACTCACTCCCACGTGGAGGTGCGTGGCCACCGCACACGCGTCCTTGCGCGTGTGTGCACACACGGAGTCACAGTTTGCAGAGGGCACATGATTACGGTTTAGTCGTTTCAATTAATGGAGGGTTCTGAGAGCTAATTTGCAGGTTTATTTTCTCACACGTTCATATGGTTGAACACATACGGTAACAACCAATTGACGGGCGCGAGATGTCTGTATATACATGGCACCCCTCTGGACCTGTTAACACATGTGCTCCAGGTACATATTTGCACACTTTGCATACAGCATGTGCTGAGAACACTTTTTCTGTAAGAATTAGCTGCTCACAATGTTTGATCATCTGTTTTGCTGAAGTGCAGCCTGCTGACACAGGTACTGAACAATGACGTGATGCAAAGCTTGTCAGCTGAGTTTGTGTGGCTAAGCCCAATCGGTTATTCTGTTATGTACTATCACCACCAATACTACTGCTTTTCCCGGGTAGTATGGCCACCACCACCACCTTCATTGCCTATTCCATTGCTACTATTACCACTACCACTGCATACATCCTACTACTACCGCCACCGTGACCACCACTACCAGTGCTAGTACCTTGACCACTAAGACATCCCCACTACTTCTACTGTTATAACACCAGCCCCACAACTTCCAGTAAGACTTTCACAACTACAACTACTACCACCATTGCTACTACCGTTAACGCAACCACCACTAGTACACCTGCCAATAGGGCCACAACTGGTATTACTACCACCATCGTCCCCAGTACCACCACCACCACTATGACTACTACAACTACCACTATGACCACCACTAGCACTACTTATACTTCGACTACTACAACGCTACTACAACTTCAACTAACACCACCCCACAACTACAGTACAACTTCACCATTACCATTAATACCACCACTGCTACTGCTATTACCACAACTACCAATAGTAGATCTACCACTATTACCACTACTGTCATTACTACCGATATCTCCTTCATTACCACTAATATTATCACCACTGCTACCACAGCCACCACCATTATTACCTATACTACTACTACTACTACTACTACTACTACTACTACTGTGACCATCTCTACAAATACCAGGACCGCAACCACTATGATATCACTACTACTTCCAAACCCACAACCACCAGTACCACTTTCACCACTACTATTACTACCACCATTGCTACTACTATTACCATAACCCCCACTAGTACACCTACCACTAGTACCACCACTGGTAGCCTATGTAGAATCACCCCCACTACCTTCAGTGTTATCACCACTACTACCACCACCACCAACATTACGATGTCGCTACTACTACTACTACTACTACTACTTGTACTAGTACTACTACTACTTTTTATCCTACCATTAATACTCTTACTGTTACTTCTACTCCTGGAATAGGAAGTTTTCTCATCTGAACTATATTAGAGGACCTCAGTAGAACTCATTCTTCCTGTCTTCATAATATTAACAATCTGTACCAGTACTTTCTGATTACACATTCAATTCACAGTTATTACAGGGGTGGCACCGATTGTAATTGCTTACTTTTTCATTAAGAAATATGCAAGTAGAAGTGAAGACGAGATGATAATGGGAAAGGAAATGATGTTGTTGTGGGTGACGAAAGTATGAAAAACACGGAACACAATGCTCTCCGGAAGCTGAGATTTATTCTCAATGGCAGTCAGCACTTTGTACAACAACACAGAAGAGTGGCACACTGAAAGAGCCTGAAAAGCATAAACATTGAACCTTAACATCAAATATGTATCACAGCCCACTTTAAATATGGATGGACCGAAATGAATTATGGTAATATATCTCCAGACCTCTACAAAGAAGACGAGAGGGATAGGAACTTAACAAAGAACAGAGTAATTAAACAGTTATTTCCAGCGAGTCCGTCATAGTTAGCCTCAATAATTCCTCCAAGTGAATAATGAGCCTATTAATAAGGCAATATAGTTGATAATAAACATGCTGGAAACATTGTTACAGAAGAAAAGCAGCAACAGCTTTATTTAATAATGTATGAAAAAGAGAGAAGATTTGTTATATTTTGGGAATACCGTGTGATATCCACAGAGGGGGGATGAAAGAGAACTTTCCACTCAAAATGATGCAATAACTGACGATTCCCAACATAATTCATCGGTTTAGAGACATACAAACAGAGCATTTAGGAAAATATAGGACAAGCAACCGCCTAAGACACTTTTTAGAGGGAGTCCGTCGCACCTGCTTCCTCACGCCGTTAGGCTTCTGCGTGCGGCAATGCGGTGACTTGAGAGGATCAAAAATGTTTGGCTGGGAGAGCGGCACACTTTTGAACCGTAATGCTCCAAAAGCCCGGGGAGGCATTAGCAGTGTCTGCCTGTGGCACAGTTACTGCCTCCTTAGCTGCTCATAAAAGCGTGAATGCAAAAAAAAAGAAACACAACTCGTGAGGGGCAGCGGGATACTGTAAAAACCGAATTTATTGGGATGTGGGGCTTTTTAAGGGACTCCTCTAATAAATTAGAGCTGCTGTGAGGAGGTGGCGGAGGAAACCGCAGACGGAGGGAGGAACTGTTTTGCGATTCTCTGATCAGGTTTTTATAATGTCTGGTTATTAGGCGGAGTAAGTGGTACACGCAGGGGTGCCACAAAACGGAAAAATATGCAAACAATAGAATAACAACCAACTTTATTTGAAGAGCACCTTTTAAAGTCTCGCTTGCAAGCAAACGTCCCTCGGATGAAAGCCTTTTTAACGGAAGATTTAAAAGGTGACACTGGCCTGATTGGCTTAGCGTCCTTGGGCGAGTTGTTCCAAAGCTTTGGTCACCCTTGTGTGCTCAGGCGTACGAAGATAAAGATCCAGGGAAGAGGCAGGATGCCAGTCATTGTCAGTTCAGGCACACGCAGGTACCTGTGGCAGTGATCCAAAGGAGCAAAAAACCCCGTGCAGCGGTGCAGCTCGGGGGAGTTGAGAGGGGTTTTTATTGTCTTCATGCAAATGTGTTCTGACAGGTAGAAGCTGCGCCGTACAGTAAAGATAAATATTTATATAATATGCAATATAGAGTACAGCTGATCCATGTAAAGCGTGATTCACATGATACACTTAGTAAGCATCGTGCCCTGCTCTGATTGCAAGTTCGCTCAATTTCAACTCAAACCGTGTTTGTTGGCGACCTTTCAGCGCACTCTCACAGAGACAGCTGTCCACGGCGTGACCTAAGTGTACCTGAAAAAAGTTTTTTCATGCACCGCAGCCCTTCTTTCTCAAATGTCTTCTCCTCGGGAGGGGGATAATTGCCAGTACCTTCTTCCGTCTCAAACTGAAATGCATAATTCATAAAGGCTGGGATCGTTGTTTTGCCTTTCAAATGTCCCCGCGCTGTCCTGCTAACTGGTGCATGGTGACATGACCCTGCGCCGCCCTTTCTCCCCCGCACTGTACTCCGTGTCCCACCTCGCGTTTGTAAGCGCCGCTCCCGCCGTCTCCAGCGCCGATCCGAGACTGTTAAAGTTTGCAAAGGTAAAACCTGTCAAGTGCCGGCGAATACTATGTTAGACCTGTTTTTCCACGTAGTGGCAACTTCATTGGGCGCCCATTCAGAGCTGAATATGTAAATTGGGTGCTCAAAGGTAAACAAGCCGGAAAGCGACAGACTTAATGAGCGAGACAGCCGACGTGTTTGCATCTTCATGTCTGAATTGAGGCAGCGTCTTCAGACGAGACCTCGGAACAGCCAGGATGTTCCCGCCTGCGTCTCAGGTTGCACTCGCAGGGGCTTATCAGTGGAAAAGTGGAAAGAAATAAAAAATAAAAAAATGTGTCCATACGAATGCTAATCACCGAAATATTCAAATCAGTTCTGAAGATGCTGAAATCTGAATTTAAATGAAAGAGCAGTTCTGTTGAGATGCCTCGCAGCTATGCGTGACACGTCACTTCTCAAAAGTGTAACCTCTCCTCAAACTTATGCAAAAATCCAACCTGAATTTGACACCACATTTTTCCGGTTTAAACTTAAAATTGAATGACAGGTGACTATTTTCACATAGGAAATTGTGCAATTTAGGTAGACGGTGCAAGCAGGAAGAGGATTTAATTGGCGGGTAAAGCGTCAGAAGGGGCTTCAATTAGTATGGAGAGATCACAGACTGAAAGAAGAATCGGCCTTGCAATGCTTTCACGATGTTAAAGGCGCAATATGCAAGAATTGGCCACCTGTCAAACTCATACTCAAAACAAATAGTTGGCAGGATATCAACAAAGTCTAATCTGTAGCTGCCTTTAGCTAGTTAACTTAGCCAAGTTAGCCATGCAGCTAGTGGTCTGGACTGGGAGCCGGAGCACCGGGGAAGTGTAGGACAGGCCGGGGCTAGCTGGTTAGCGTGCTAACTTCAGAAGGTATCTCCACAACACCATACATAGATGTCATGAGGTCAAAATTGTTATGTGTTCAAATTCGACTGATAATTTTGGTTAATTTTTGATCATTTTCAAATAAAGTACTTACACATTTAAGATATTTAGATGAGCCCCAACTTAAAGCTGTTTTAGCTAACTTCCTGTCCATTTTGCAGTTAGACCGCAGACCGCCTCTTTATGGAGTTCTCTGTCCTGATTGGATGAAGTGTGCAGGGATACCAGAAAATTCTCTCTTTAGCATTAGCAGGGGGAGGAGAGCATGGGTTCCTGACCAGATACTTTATAACAGTTATTACTGTTGGAACACAGAGTCATTTAACACTTATTTTAACAAAAATGTATCACTCACAGCAGCTTTAAGTTTTTTCTTTGATTAGTAATGGAAGGAACACAAACTGCATGAAAAATGCACCCTGTGATATTTCTACACAGTGTTCCGATATGCCCTGGCTCAACATCTTTCATTCTCTAACAAATCACGTATCCTTTTGAAACATTTGGAAAATAAACAGTTTATTTTGTATTTTTGCCGGTCTGGCCAGATGTTATCATTTACATATTTGGCTGTCTCCTTCCATCAACCGACGATTCAGTGTGAGGAATTAATAACTCCCTAATGCGGAGGAGCACAAAGAGAGGAGGCTGCGAGGGTTGCTAATGAGCTAGCTGCACCTCGCGACTACGCGGATGGTGAATATCAATAGCACCTTTTGTTCACGGGAAGTGTTTTGGGTCAGTGGCTTCGTCCGACAAGCCGAGTCAGCGCGCCCGGCTTGATTTATGCGTCTTTCGACATGTGTGTGTGTTTTTTTTTTTTTAAAAAAAACCTGCCTTGAATCCTGAAAATTACAGGAAGACTGTAAAAACGCTCGGCTTATTTTCACGTCGCTTCTTCCTCTCTCCGTCCGTGCGCGAGACACACGCGCACGCTCTCCGCGAGGCCAGATTTATGCCCCGACAATTTGACAGAATCCACTGAAACGTTAGGACTTAATATCGGTTAATTAATTCGCTGGACCTGAGCGGGGGGGAGCTGCGAGCGGAGCCGAGGTGGACCGGGGCGTGTGACGGGGAGATGAGGTGGTGGAGGTGGAGTGGTTGGTGAAGGGTTTAAACTGAAAGGGGAATAGGGGGGGGGGAGTAATCCACTGAGTGCCCATAATGTAATGAGTCAGCCTCGCTTAATGGAGTCCATTTGAGGAGGAAGGAGGTATGGAGGGAAGGAAGGTGGCGGCTCCTGAGGTGCGTAGATGTAGCTGAATTAAAAAAGAAATGGCCGGGTTGGAGGACTGGAGTGTGATTTTCTAAAATGTCCTGCTACCTATTTTAACACCAGGCCACACAAGCGAGCTCTAAGCAGCAGCTCTTTTTTTTTTTTTTGCATGACTACGACTTTGTGCGAACGCTGAATGTTGCACTGAATCATGAAGGCCTGTTACAGTAAAGCTCGGGGCTACAAGCGACACTATTTTTATCTCCAACAGAACTGGTGCTAATGCTTTCAGAGTAGCTTTATCTTAGCCCCCGTGGTCCGGGATAATTCCTGAACTGCCAAGCCGCGTTAGCCCGGGCTGTTTCCATTTGACTTTGAAATCTGTGCTGTCACACACACACACACACACACACACACACACACTATTCCCCCTTCCTTCCCAACCGGCATATATCTGCATTTCATTGACACAGACGGTCCTCTTCTTTAAAAAATCCTGTCCTCAATTCACTTATGTTCCCTCCAACGCGATTCGTCCAATCGGAGTGACTTTCTCTGATAAGTTTAATAAATGTGCGAGGATATCAGGGACACGTTTTTTTTTTTTTTGGGTTACTCGTACCGAAGACTCTCTCATTTCTGAATCCACTTTATTGATGTGTCTGCTCCCGCCTTGCTTCTCCGGGACATAACTGAGAGCTCGCTCGGGAACAGTCATTTCTTATCTTGTTTGCGCCTTTTTTTTTCTTTCCTCTTCCCTTTTTTTCCTCTTTCCGTTTAAAGGATCAGTCCACCGAATTAAGAAGAACATTTTCTTATCTGTGGCATCTAGCCACGCGGCTGGATTTGTTTTATGTGGGTTTCTCAGAGACGGTTTCTTCAGAAGAACCTGCTCAAAGAAAAAACCTTTCTCTGTCTGTCATCCTGGTTTAATTGAAACTGTTGCTTTGGAGCTCTTTGACTGTCGCTCTTCAATGCTCGGGCGAGGCGCAAATAAAATGAGAATCCATGTAAATAGTGTGGAAGTGACGGCAGAGCAGAAGATAAAGAAAGGCTTCTCAAAGTCTCAGCGCTTAACGTCAAAACTCTCTACGTGGCTTGACACACAGACAGGGATGTGTAGGAAAAAATATCCTTTATAAATTGGATGAACTGATTTCTTAAAGACATACTGTGCAGGATTTGTTCTTGCACTCAAAAGTGCAATAAGCAGAAAGATAGTTAACTGCCGAGTCTCGTTCCCACGTCTTTAGCCCCATGAAAAACGGATTGTTGTTGTTTACATGATCCTGTTTGAATCGATGGGAAATAAGAACACGTAATGGCTGGAGGATTCATTGTTTTTTCGCGGTAGGAAGCTTAGACTTTCATCTCCCACCTAATCCTGTTGAACATGCAAGATGACGTTGTCATCGTGATGCGCCGGTGAAAAACAGGCGGTGAGGCGTCAGAAGGATTGCCCCAAAATGACCGCAGGAAACGGCGTTTACATGATCCTGTTCAAACTGATCTTTGTACGTGCATGACGATGTCACGACATCACGGGACGTATGTTGCAAAACCTGATGAAAACTTGTGGTGGCGCCAGTGAGCGGAGGGAGGGGGTAGTGGGCATAGTGTACTTTGTAGTCTTGATAAAAGTACATTTTCATACTGTATTTCTACTGTAGATGTAAATATCAAAATGCCTTTGTACTCTGCTCATAAAAATGAGCATATCTCAAAAACTTTGCTGCTTTGGTTTGGTATTTGTCGACTTGGGACCCAGAAACGTCCTGAGCAAATCTAAGAAAATACAGACGGAGAGGGTCTCACCACACATTTGTGCTGATCTACGGTCTGTTTCCAGTTCTATACGTCTTTTAGGAAAATTCCTGCGTGGTATGCCTTTAAAGAAGTGGATATCTGTTGTATTTTATAAACCACCTGAGACCTCGTTCTCAGGACCTGGTTACCTTCGCTGGTTAGGTTAAAAATAAAATGTCAAGGATGCTCGCGGAAGACGGCGCGGTTGTGACACTTGCTCTGCTCCCGACGCCCCCTCAAGAGTCAGGGGTTGTATTATTCATGTCTCCCCGCGTCGGTGTCATATCTCGAGCTCCTGCTGTTGTTGTGTGTTTTCTTGTCGCCTGTGTGTACTGATCTGTAGATCTGTCGCTCCGCCAGGCGGCTGCGTTTAATCCAGGTCAGCTGCCACCTCACCCTGCTGCTTTCACGGCCCGTTAGAAACCTCTTAATTGGCCTACTTTTTTTTTTTTTAAAGGGGAATAAGTGTGTGACTTAAAGTCGGGGAGACAAGGTGTCGGGAGAGTCTCATCTGTTTGTTTGGCGCCCGTTTTTTTTTTTTTGAAGGTTCAGGAGGAGGGGAGCGCGAGGCTAGACACACAGCCAGATGTGACGAGCGCTGCTGGCTGTGACACGGCAGACTCCGTACGTGACATGGCACCGGAGAGACGCCCGTTCGCTCCGGCTCTCGCACCGACGGTTGAGCCAGAGAGGTGTTTTTTTTCGCTAAGTGCATCTCGGCCTGTGCGTCATTCATACGCTCACGCCCCGTATTCTTCTGACGGTCACGGCGAGCATCGTGGCACAAGTTGTGGGGCGGGAAGCCCACCGAGACGACACGACATGCTTCGCACATCTGTGAAGGAACAGTTGTGGCGGACGCTTCGCAGCACACGTTCTGGAGGGTCTCTGCAGCAAAATGAGTTTTGGGAAGCCGGGGGGGGCTCAGGTGGTCGCCATGTGAGGATGATTGCAGAGGGCAGGCGGCGAGTCGCCCAGACTGACTGTCTGCTGTAAGCTCGGAGTCACACAGGCACAACCAAATGTTGTGTAACAAATTAAGCGCATTGGAAAAAATAACACAGAGTTTTGAAAATGTATAATAAATGCATCGGAAGAGTAAACAGCTGCGGCCGCTGCAGCTGCAGCTCGCTGGATGTAGGGCTCGTTCTTTTTGGTTTTAAACCCGGCAATTAATCGTTGTTTATTTAAAAGGTCGGTCCGCCGAGATTGCGTCATAAACACGAGCAACTACACTCTACCACAGATAGAATCACAATTGAAAAAGTTGACATTGTGTGTGGAGCGTGTCTCTCGTATTTCCACAGTATCACAGGGGCATTCCGCAGGTTTAGCTTTCCAGACGCAATTTGCAATCGCTTTGAAAACAACGAGTTAATTCGTCTCACATTTTTGGGTTGAAAAACAGGGGGAATGGTCTTTCTCAGGAATGCACCCTTTAAATGTCAAAAAGCAGCAGAGGAACAATCACCTCTGCAGGTATTAGGGTGAAGATCTGATTTTTTTTGCAAAGGCCACAGCGAGCAGCACCTCTGTGCTTTAAAGCAACATTATGTAGAAATCGGCATTTTGAATACGAATCCCGGGTCTGTCACAGTTCGACAGACGTAACGTAGGTGCGAAGCTGTTCATTTAAAAACTTGCATGATGTAGCTTTGAATGTAAAAAAATTTGATGAATATCAGACAAAAAAAACAATCAGCTCTGCAGATCATTCTGTAGTTAAACCACTGATTTCACTTTTAAACCACTTCCAATCTATAGTGCATAATTGTTGCAGTCATCAATCACCGATTTTCTGAGCTTCACTCACTGCGAGGGAAAAACTGTCGACTGTATGTTATCGATCGGGAGCCTCTTGTGGACGGAAACAACAACTTCGGGCAGTGCTGGGACATAAATAGATCTCTCTAAACATCTCTTTTGGGTTTATCTGAAGGACACAGTTGGCTGAGAATTTGTATGACTAATGCTTTTTCTCTCTGTCCCCCTGTGTTCCCTCTTCTCCTCTCTGTTTTTTCCTCACTCTTGTACCATCCTGCCCATGGGGCGCTCACCCCCGACTCCATCCTCTCCATCACATCCTCCTTCTGCCTTTTCCTCTCTTCTCTCTCACTAAACAGGTCCCCCACCAGTTGGGTGCGCTGACCTTCTACCGCTACGAGCAGCCGATCGTAGACTACTGCCAGGCCCATCAGCCCCTGCGGCTCAACATGGGCTACGAGGGACCCCCACAGGGCCTGGAGGGCCTGGAGGACCTGGGGCCGTGTGATAGGGGCACTATACAGACAGTGGCGCTGCCTGCCGTGCCCTCAGCCGCCACCATGGGTGCCCCTGTGCCAGGGCCTCGCTCCCCTCCGCCGCCCCTCAGACCACCGAGCGAAGGCCCCGTCAGCATTCCTTATCCTACCGTCGAGCGCACCGGCACACTCAAATTTGGACGCTAGTAGGACGAGCCTGGTTTTGTTAGAGGCGGGGCGAAGGCCTCCCATTCACCGTGACTTTGAAACGAAGGGGCAGGCGAGCTGGTTGTTCAGTGGGGCCTTGTTTTCAGAACGTGAATATGTGAACTCGAGGACTAAATTTTTTTCTAACTCTGCCCGGAGGGATTCGGCATCTGAAAACACGCAGACACACCAATTTACAGTAGAGCGGGAGACATCTTTTGCAGATCATTTTTGATTTCTTTTTCCAAAGCACTCCGTAGAAAACTCCGTTCTGCTGAATCACGGGAGGGAATCCGGCATTCGACAAAAAAAAACCCATTACTTTGTTTTTCCAAATCCGGTCTTTGCCACATCTCACGATAACATGATGGGGCACCTGTTTCGAAGCATAACGGCAGTCCACTTGAGTCAGCAGCGAAAGGGAAAGTGCAATAAACACCAGTTCTGGATCACACAAACTGAGAGCAAGACAGGAATAGGCGGAGCTGGACGTCATGTGAAGAGCAAGGGGCTTCATACTGTGATTATTATCGAAATATCTAGTCTGCAGTCGTTAACAAAAGCAAAAGCATATCATCGGTTCATGAACAGGAGTCATTTTCTCAAGACAAGTAATCACACTGAATTTCTCTTTCCTTCTTTTAACTTTTCCTTTCTTTCGACGTGGAATCTCCGGCTGGATTCCATCGGTGTGCATGTCAAACCAAAGAGTTATACTTTTTTTTTTTTTTCTTTCAATGCACACGAGCTGCTTTAGCTGAGGGCGTTCTTAAAATGCCAGTTGGTCTGCTAAACTAGCCCCTGCCGACTCTTCACAATTACAACCAAACCCCCTGGCAGTTTCAGACGAACCCGGGCCCGTCTTCAACAAAGTAATCACGCGGATCGGCGCAGAACCTGAAAATTTGAAAGACATTCATCAGAATTATGTATTTTACCTCCCAACGCCAATTCAACGCTTAAACACGAGCTCACAGAATCACTTTCGGGGAGATGTTATGGGACGTTCCATAAATGTCCTCTCACAGGGGCCCGTTTCCCAGCAGAATGGCAGGTCTTTGTATATGATCATATCCCAGCCGAGTGATTCACTATGCTTTAAAGAGGTAATCATGGGGATTTTTTTTTTTGTGGTAAAAATAAATACATCTGAATGCAAAGTATTGTACATATTCTTAAAAAAAGGTCCGCATCGCTGAAGGTCGAACCACTCTCACTGCCCCCCGAACAGTCATTCGAAACAATGTTGAGTCAATGTTTGACTTTCATCACACTGGACAATTTGGAGAGCGCCGTCCCGCTGGGTTTGGCGAGGCTCCGGCCATGTGCTCCCCGTCCGCCGCAGAGAACAACAGTGCCTAGTGGGGGCATGTTGAACCAGCACGTTGACTTCTCTTTGACCTGCGTATGAACCCATGGGCTGCACTGGGAATTATTGCCTGACATCTCCTTTTGGTTTTTTTTTTTGTTCGGAAAGCGCCCGTCCAGCGCGGGACTTTATTGCGCTCGGTAACCCTTCGGCCGCCGTGTCAAGCACTGCTTCTCACTGACTTACCGAGCTGATGAGGACTTCAGATACGGCCGTGATGGCCTTTTTTCAAATATCATCTCCGGCTGAATCCGAGCAGTGCGCCGGGGTCGTTTTCTACATGTCAGCGGTCATGCTCACGGGGGAGTTGTGCGGACATTGTGCTCGGTCCTCCCACGGCGCAACTTGATCGATCAAGAGATGAAACTGCGAGGGGCCAAAATGTCCATCAAACGTGGGTATATCCTCAAGATAAGGGAAACGATAGGGATTTTTTTTTGGGTTCTGTTTTGTTTGGTTCCTTTGTCGTTACGGCTCGGAGGATATAAGAGACGTTTTTTTTTGAGGTGTTCAAAGATGATGTCAAGAAATTCTATAAGACTAATCAAAGGACAAAAATCGAATAGAACTTATTTATCGTGTAAATAGTGAATCTTTAAAGATGAAGAAAAAAAAAAAAGCGTATGAACTTTGACTTCTTCTGACACACAAACTGCTTGTGAACAGAAGAGGAGCCTTATTCACTTTCCAGTGGGAATCTGTTACCAAGATGACTCGGTGAAGAGGTTCCTACTGAAACTGCTCCTGTTGTTTCAATGATAAATATTTTTCTATCTGCTCCCGTCACTACTCTACCATTAAACACCGATTACGTTTCTGAGGTTATTTCTCAAATCCAATCATTTTACGTGAAGAAAGGGAAGATTGATTGGGAGCCCCGTTGCTTGTGATGCACTCCGAGCGTCCGACAAAACCTCACAGAGATCCATGTGTTCTGTTCCGACTTCAGACATGTTTCATCTTGCAGGAGGTGGCCGTGCGACGTGTTGTCAGTCACATCTCAAATCCGCTCCTCTTGTTTTGAGAATTCCGACACTATCTGCCATTTCAAGGTCTACTCGGGGAGAAGAAGTGTGCTATTCTTTATACCAAGAGTTTAACTTGTGAAGGGATGTTCTTTTTTTTTTTTTTTTTCTTTCGATGTGCCATTATTTTGTTAAGTGTTTTACCAAAAACCAGCCCCAAAACAACAAGTGACCCAAGAGTCGTTTTCATGGTTTCATGACTAAGAAGGGTTCAGTCCCCCTTCGTGTACAGGACAATGCATAAAAAGCAGTTGATTCGCTCAGTGCGGTTGCTTAATAGTGCTGGTGGAGTTTACTTTGTAATAGCAGCTGTGCCAATGTCTTTATAATGGGAGCTCTCTCAATTCTATCCATGTATTGTCTTGCCTTGCTCTATATCACCCCTGCTAACTCCTTGGCCTGAATTTCATGTCTGCCTCTTGGTGACTCGGGTGAACCTGTTTAATGATGTTCTATTTCTGTCCGCATGCCGATATTTTGGGAAAAAGTATGCCCAGTTAGGGAGGAGCGCTGAACCGGAGACAAACAGTACGGGAGCTATTTCCTGTCTGGAGTGCCCTAGAACCAGCAGCACGTGTCATGGACAACTTCACTGTTTTTTACAGCACCTTGTTTGCTGACCCATTCCCGCCCCTTGTCTCGCCTAAGGTAGAATTCCCTGGCACTATATTGGCTGTTAAAAGGAGAGCGAGGCTTTCCGCCGGGCACTCACTCCAGGGACAAACTTTCCCTTTAATAGCCTCCTGCTAAAGCCCCAGTACCCCCCGTGTAGTAATTACTTCACTTTTCAGACAGTGATAATGGTTCAATTCAGTCTAAACACACTGATCAAAGCTACTCTGCCCTTCATGTGTAATTAGGAAGTGCTAATAAAATCTTTGTATGTTCACAATTAAATCAACTACTAATAAGCAATTGATTAATCACGACTGCCTCCCTGATAAAATCTGATATGTTCAGCGGAATGTTCGAATCCTGCTGCCAGTAATTATTTAGTCTTTTGTCCGTTTATTTTGCCATCAGAGAGCTGGAAGCACAGGCGCCGCATGCTAATGATGCATGTTTGAGCTGAACTCTAGGACCGTCTGCGCTCGCCCCGCAATGCCAACAGGCTTTATTTTCTCTTCAGCTTTGTTTGTTTATGGTTTCGTATACCCCGAGCTCCCCCCAACCCCCTTCACTCTTTGAGTTTGGGCTCAAGTCCCCACTGAGAACATTTCTCTCTCTATTATTTTTTTTTTTCTTTCTTGCTTCGGGTAGGGTGAATAAAGGTCTGAAGAATTGCAGAGAAAACTTTCATATTTCGGCGTTAATGCGCAGAGGAAGAGCTAAATGCAAATCTACAAGGGCGGGGGGGGGGGATGCAGAGACGACGGGAGTGGGGGTTGGGGGGAGCCAGAGGAGATGTACAATAGGGAGGATGTAGAGGGGACAAATGGGTAAGTGCAAGGACATTTTATTCTGTTAAAATGAAAGCTGTGTGATGTTCCCGAATGCCCCAGTCAGCTACATTTCCACTGTAAGAAATGACACAAACTAGTTTGGCTAAGCTCAGACACATGCTGGTCACACACACGAGTATTCGTTAGAGTTACATATGGTACACACAGACAGAAGGCAATCCACTTGCACCCTGTAAACTGAATGTATTATGCATGCTCACATGCAAAGATAAACCGACACACACGCTTCACTTTATTCAAATTTAAAGGAGACATTATGCTCATTTTTCAGGTTCATCATTTTATTTTGGGCTACTACTAGAGTATGTTTAAATTGCTTTAATGCTCAAAAACACATTTTTCTCATACTGTTCCAGTGCAGAATCACTGTTGTCCCCCTCTGTCTGAAACGCTGTTTTTAGCTCCTGTCTCTTTAAGGCCACTCCCCCTGCTGAATCTCCAGTCTGCTCTGATAGGTCAGCTCGCACACGCCTGAGCCAGCACAGCCAACAACAACAAAGCAGCTCTGCTAAATAAATTCTTACCTGACAAACTAGCCATGAGGCATTCAATTATGCAAATGGGTGACTCTGTGATGTAGTGATGTCACAAAGTCACGGAATTAAAGGAGGGGCTACTGACGAGCTATTTCCACAGCAGTGTTTTCTGTGACATATATAGTGAATATATACCACATATATATGTATATACACACACACACACACACACACACAATGAAATAGATAGATAGATAGATAGATAGATAGATAGATAGATAGATAGATAGATAGATAGATAGATAGATAGATAGATAGATACCACAGAAACACTACTGGAAACGGCTCATCAGTACATATATATACACATACATACATATATTTATATATAGAGAGAGAGAGATGAACCTATATTATACACTAAAAAGCATAAAAGGTCTCCTTTTAATTATAATTCACACTAAGAATCTAAATTCTAATTTCTCAGACTTTAACTGCAGAGCAATTACGCATAAATACATATTCAAATAAAAAAATAAATAAAAAAACAAACACAGGCGACGCACATGCCGTGATAAATGATAATAAAGTACTCGAGCTTCTGACGCTGCCATCCATCCCAGTTCACCCAAGGCCATCTGCGACGGTTCAGTAGGTTCTAATCCATTACCTGATAAATAGATTTGAGAAATGAATTACAAGCCAGACGTGGAGTTGCAGCTTTTCTTCCTCCGCCATACATCTGTGTCTTACCCGCAGGCAGCGCTGGGGCATACCCATACAGCACAGTCATGACTCCAGACAGTCGGCACGTATACACATGGATAGGGGGCCTGAGCAGGAAAAAAATCACGCTTATACTCCCCATCTGCCACTTCCAGATTCCACATTTCTATTTTTGTTAGTGTCATTAGTGTGTGTGCAGACTGCAAAGTGGTAAGAATTAATAACTTTGTCATGCAAGGCGTAAAGACAGACTGGAAGCATTGCTAGTGAGTTAGCTACCCCGCATGTACCCAGATGGCCTGTGTGTGTATGTGTGTGTATCTATAGCAGCACCTACTCCTCTACCTCCTCTGAACCAACGTCACCATTACTGATGTTCAGGCCAGCCCGGTCCCCATTGATTGTTATTGTTCCATGCTGTTTCACATTAGCAGGAAGTCTTTAACCTCTGACCGGCATTGTCCTGACTCTGTTTTTCTGCCATTGCTCATGTCAGAGGGGACACAGGAAGCGAAGGCATGATCATTAACCTCTGTCAGGGAAACACACTTTTTCGTTTGTCTGACAAAGCCCCGTTTACGCCCCTAATTGGATTTAATGTGAGCACTGAAGAAAGGAAGGTTTTTATTTAAATGGCCTGCATTCTACTCCTGCAGTCGACTTGAGCGCGCAGTGAGAGAGAAGGCAGAGAGGAACTGATAGAAAGCAATATCAGTATTGGCCTTTGTTTCCTCGCAGGCTCAAATCAAATTGCTGCCTCTTAAACGCTATCCATAGGAACCAGGGGATCCCCGCTGTCTCCTTCTCATCCATTTCCTGCAGAGAGCATCGATTTCTGTAGGGTGTAAATATGCGCTGCATTGTTTTCTTTGGTAGTTGGTTTGTTGTTGATTTTTTTTTTTTTTCTTATTTGGATTTTTGTTCTTTTTACTGTATTCAGACCTAAAGCATTTTTGTGGAGACCTGGTCCAAGCGCAAAAATATGGCTCTTCTTTGAGTATATTATTGTCAGAAAAATGTTTTGTAAAAATTTTGATGATGATATCAGAAATAAACATCTAAAGATGGGAGTTGTGGTGTCTTGTTTACCTGAAGATTGTACCTTGTATCAAAAGTATTACATATGGACAGTACTGCACAGCCAGTCAACACAGCAATACTGTCAATGTAACAGGATGACGTTTTGAGTGTTTATGAAGGAGCTTTCGTGGGGGAAAAAACTATAATGGTGTCACCACAGTCATTCCAGGTTGGACTTGGACACTATTATGTTAAAGGCAATCCTGTATTATAACTGTAAACTTTATGAAAGACATGTACCACCCACCCAAATACTGTTGCAGACCAAGTGCACCCCCTCATGGTCTGCGATATTCCTCAATGATAGAGAACCCCCCAGCAGGACAGTGCGCCCCGCCACACCTCAAACACCCCTGATCCCAATCTGATCGAGCATCTATGGGATGTGCCAGAACACGTATGATCCAGGGAGGCTCCAACTTACAACCCACTTGACAGAAAGGATCTGCCGCTCAAATTGGGATCGGGTAAGTTTTGAGGCAAGGTTGATGCCTTGGATTGTTCCCATGGGGGAGTGTAGTTGGTCTGCAATCGTATTTGGGTGGGTGGTGCCTGTTGGCATCCACATGAATGCCAGGACCCAAGGGTTTCCCAGCAGAATCTGAATTGTCACATCATGAGCAAGGTAATTTACCACATATGATCCAGTGACAACTCTGGACTAAAAGTTGTACCCAGATAGCACACATATGTCTCGCAGATGTTGGCCTGACAAATAGAAGTTACATTAGAGAGACGTAGTGTGGGAGCGTTTGCTAATTGGGAAGACGTTGGTGAGACATCAACCAAATGCCAGTGTCTCCCCAACGTCTTCCTAATTAGCTGCTCCCCATGCTGCTTCTTCCCAACGTAACTTGTGCCAACGTTTGCAAGGCTGATGATTTCTATTGGGGTATACCTCATCCTCTGCTGCATCAATTTTGATCATACTTTCCGACATGAAACCGCAATGCTAAATCCATCTTTGTTCTTTTGAGAAGTATTCATGATATTGTCAATTGATATTGTCAAAAACCAAAGTCGTCACATTGCTGTCACAGCACAGGTAGTACTGGCACAGTGTTTTGTTGTTCAGTCTCACAGATTCAGTTACTACAAAGCTTTGTGGTAATTGAATCTCATTCAGAATGCAATGAAAGTCTGCCTTTGCCAGCGATAAAAAAGAATGTAGGCCTCACTCACCTAAACCAAGGTGAGGTTGGCTATCTCACCGCTGCAACTCCACTCATTCTCTACAGCATCTCTCACTCGACTGGCCGGTTCACGGTGGAGCTGGGGTCCTCCTCTTGTGATGTCAACCTTGCACAGAACTTGCCGTTGGTTCAAGTTAATTTAAGTTTCACAGATGAACAGAGAGAAAGAAGGGTTATCATTTATTCATCGTCACAGTATCAAGGAAAAGTTGCTCATTGCATCCATCTCTACTCTCCTGTCTTTGACATCTTCCCTCAGACTAGCTCCTGTTAGGTAACACTTCTTACAAGTACCAACACCTTATTGAAGTAGTGGAACATGAATGTAATGCATCAAACACAACAAGAATCCCAGTAGTCCCACATTCCAACTGGGAGATTTTTACAGGCCTACAGTGCCTGATGCAACCATCCACAACTCTGCCATCCCTGTTTTTGTTTAAAAATCAACTGATACCCCGCAGTTCATGTAATCATGCTTGAAAAGTGATGAATGGTCCATCACCACAAAGACTGCGTGGGCAAGACAACCTCATACAAGCAGCCAAGCAAAAATAATAATTGACTGCTTCATTTACTTTCATTCAATAGCATTTGATATTTCATGAAGATGACCTTTGGGGATGAATTAGAGTTAATAGCATAAGGTAATTCATGGAGAAGACGGAACAGCTGTCTCCCAGTGAGGACTTGGACAATGATGGTCCTTCTTAAAACTGCAGCATGTCGCTGAACAGAAGGGCGCAAGAAGAAATAAAGAAAATATCCGGAGAAATGCAAGCAAAATCCATCGAAACAAGTTCAAGATTTTTTTTATCCTTTGAACTGTCTGCCAGCATGTCCGCAGCTACTTTACAATTCCTGCCTATGGTGCATGCTGTTGATGACTTAACCCGAAAAAACGATCATCCTGCTGTTGTTTCTGTGCCTTTTGCAGGATTTTACCAGCTTTGAGGTTTTTGCAGAGGATCCAGCTCTGGCTGGTTGGGATAAGGCTCTGTTTGAGGTGGTTCTAGACCGATCTGGTTTCTTGATTCTGTCAGCTTTCTTACTGTTTGCGCTAATTCATGGGTGTCAGGCAAGATTTGTTTTAGTAACAGTGGGATGTCCAAATATAGATACATGTAAATTACTCTGGACTGGACTGTTAAGACATGTCAACACTCATCCAATCATCCAAACAAATTCACAGTAATGAGTGTAATCTAGACCTTTCACCACCTGCAGGACTGCAATCACAGAGTCCAAAGAGAGGGAACAAAATCACCCTATGCAGGCTTTGACAGCCTGTGGTTAGCCTCACTGGTGCTTCCTCAAAATAGCAACACAATCCACAAAGAACACCACAACAACAAGTACAGAGTACAGACCACAGTATGAGACACATTGTGATCTGTGATCACACTGTGACAATTCCCTCACAATGTGTGAGGAGATTGTCTTCCCTGTAGCTGGAGTTTCTGAGAGGTTCCACACGACATATTGGTTGTTTTTTTTTAAACCTGCCAGCATGCTGAAACAGTGCTTCAGGCTCATCAATGGTCTATGTGACAAAACCTTCATGTGAGCTGCAGCGTCCATGCTGTTAAGTGCAGTGAGGAGCATACATAAGAACCCAAAAACAAAGCTTTTTACTGAGAGAAGACCTTTGACAAACAGGGCTTTATTCCACACCGCAATGTGGCTGAGCTCAGTGGAACAAAACATTTTCAACCCCTCAGTTTAAGGTCTGAGGATTTTGTTTCATCCAGCTAAAACGACTTGTAACCAGATGTGATAATCAAGTTGATTTTAACTACAGCCCAGGAAGGGAAAGCACAGTCAAGTGCACCTTTGTGTTTCCATGGCTGCAGATGTAACCTGCATTATGGCTCGAGGGCTTCTAAGTCTTTAAATTTTAATTTAGTTAGACAAGTTTAAAAATCGATGCAGCAGAAACTTAAATATAGATTTTTTTCTTTTGTTTTTTTGCTATTATTCCATGCAATCCTCTTCCTTTTCATTGCAATGAGCCTACATAACCCATCATGCAACTTGACCGTCAACTGTTTCAAGAGATTTGGGTGTGTTTTCTAGAGGCTACGGACGTGTAGCAGATTTCCAAACTTGTAGTCTTTAGCTCCAATTGACTTGCTTGTCAAATAGAGCAGCTTGGTCTGTGGCCTTAAGCTTCAAACTGTGAAGCTCTACCTACCCCTCTAGTGTCAGTTTTGCAAATGATGGGCTCCGCGGTCAAGTTTGTAGTAATGCCTATTATCCGTCCACCAAAACTACTTGGTTAGGTTTAGACACCAAAACTACTTGGTCAGGTTTAGGCACTAAAACTTCTTGGTTAGGTTAGACATCAAAAGTTCCACCTAGAACCCACCCAACCAGCCAGACTGCCCTCAGTGTCTGTCTTCTCTTGTTCTTTGTAGTACTACAGCAGAGGGCAGATTCTAAATGACACAAAGTGGTAACTACAGTGTCAAACTTAGGTTGACTGACCAGGCTGGCATATTGTGAGAACAGGCTGCTCCAACAGATGCTGCCTCAAGTGACAACACTTAAGGAGATGTATCAGACAGTGTTCACACTCTCAACAGACGCTTTATAAATTACTCCCCAAGAGCTATAAATTGACTTTTATGTGTAAGAATCTGTGGCACCCCATTTAAGATGATTTTTTGGGGGGGAAATGAGACCCTCTACCAAAGATATAGGTGATAGACGGAGCAAAAATGCAGTCAGTCTTAACTCGGACAGTACACCCCTGTATTGCCATTGACGTTTCTGCGACGGTGAGTCAGTAACAGTGAGTCACCAAAATATCGAACAGGCACAGGCGAGAGGAGAAAAACCTTGAGAAAATGCAAAAAAAACGGCAGCGACGTAACCTACATTTGGGAGTTTGTGTTTGTTTCCTAAAGTTTTGGGAGGCTGCGCTGTCATGCAAACGCTCGGGAAGCAAACTTGACGAACGCAGCTGACTCGCTCCGAGTGAACCAAATACCCTCAACGGAGGAGCGCCGTCAGTGTCACAGAGACGGGAGATCTGTTCGCTCCAGCCCGCTGTCACTTCAGATGCACAAATCATGCCATCACCGCCTTGGAGGAACATGACAGGCCCGCTCACAGTCCGGCTCACAGCGGTTTTCGGGACATGAGGTCTTGCTATCTTTTACTCTTCTCCTCCAGTGATCACACACCCTCTGGAGTAACGTCAACGCAGACGTCAGGAAATTACCCAGTGTTTATTCGCCGTTCAACGTTTAAACCTGTTGCTAGGTACAGTCAGGTGACGCGCCAATCATGACCCGTTCTGTAACTGCTTAAGGGTACTCCTAATGACCTGACTAATTTTTAGCTGTGAAACATAAGTGATTGTTATCGCAAGCTGGACTCAACACTGACTGATTTTTGCTCAGTAAAAAAAACATGAGCCGTGTGTTATTTATCAAAGGTATTAATAATACACTGTTACAAGATTCACTGACACGCTGGGAGCAGCATCATATCAGAATACACCGAACTGCAGCCCTCTGGAAGGGAACCAGCTTTCGCAAAGACACACCTTATCCGAAAGGTTAAAAAAAAAGGTCTGACATGGCTGAGGGGTCAGCCTCTTTCAGCTGATTGCACACAGCCAACCTCATCTCGGTCTGTGTGAAAAAGCCCGTGGCTGGTGGTTGATTGGCCAGGTCAGGTGGCTTGGTAAGTACGCAGTGTCTGATTCTCAGTGACCTTTAAAGCAGCGCGATGGTGGTGTGGGGCTGAAATTCCCGACTGGAAGGGAGTTGAAGATTCATGGGTTTGAGACACTCTAAGGCTGTGTGTCTCCGTGTTTTGCAACTGCCACTCTGTCTAATCCCCCCCCCCCTCTCTCTCTCTCTCTTTATGGAACCGTTATCCCTACTTCCACAGTAAGTAATGGAGCTCCTCGGGGATGTAAAATGTCTTGTCCTCATACAACCTACTCTAGCTCTCAGCGTTGTCCTGCCACAGCCTGGATCCACCCTAAGTAAATTTCATCCACAATTGTTGCCCTCTATGGAAAGCCAGAGAGAGCCCTTTTCCTCTGTTCCCTTTGGCGCTTTCCTTTTACACACTGTACCGTGTCTTCCCCTTGACCTGAAATGAGCAGTCAACATTTAAAAATGGAGTTTACATTTTGCCCTATATGCCCTCTTTTGGTTGTGTGTGTGTGTGTGTGTGTGTTTCCCAATATACACTACCAGTCAAAAGTTTGGACACACCTTCTCATTTAATGGTTTTTCTTTATTTTCATGACTATTTACATTGTAGATTCTCACTGATGGCATCAAAACTATGAATGAACACATATGGAATTATGCAGTAAACAAAAAAGTGTGAAATAACTCAAAGCATGTTTTAGATTCTTCAAAATAGCCACCCTTTGCTTTGATTACTGCTTTGCGCACTCTTGGCATTCTCTCGATGAGCTTCATGAGGTCGTCACCTGAAATGGTTTTTCCACAGTCTTGAAGGAGTTTCCAGAGGTGTTGAGCACCTGTATGCTGCTTTGCCTTCACTCTGCGGTCCATCTCATCCCAAACCATCTCGATTGGGTTTAGGTCAGGTGACTTCGGAGGCCAGGTCATCTGGCGCAGCACTCCATCACTCTCCTTCTTGGTCAAATAGCCCTTACACAGCCTGGAGGTGTGTTTGGGGTCACTGTCCTGTTGAAAAATAAATGATGGTCCAACTAAACGCAAACCGGATGGGATGGCATGTCGCTGCAGGATGCTGTGGTAGCCATGCTGGTTCAGTGTGCCTTCAATTTTGGTCACATTCAGATTTGGTTTTTGTCTTCAAAAACCAAATCCAGTTGCGTTCGATTCAATTTCCTTGAGAGAACTATGACCTGGATGAATGAGAATATTCACAGGCTCGTCACATTCAGAGTTTTTGCAATTTTCCGGACTGACTGACCTTCAGTTCTTAAAGTAATGATGGACTGTTGTTTCTCTTTACTTAGCTGATTGGTTCTTGTCATAATATGAATTCCAACAGTTATCAAATAGGGCTGTCAGCTGTGTACCAACCTGACTTCTGCACAAACACAACTGATGGTCCCAACCCCATTAAGAAGGCAAGAAATTCCACAAATGAACCCTGACTGTGAAGTGAAAACCATTTCAGGTGACTATGATCATGAAGCTCATTAAGAGAAAGCCAAGGGTTTGCAGCGCTGTCAACAAAGCAAAGGGTGGCTACTTTGAGGAGTCTAAAATACGAAACATATTTAGAGTTATTTCACACTTTTTTGTTTACTACATAATTCCACATGTGTTCATTCATAGTTTTGACGGCTTCAGTGAGAATCTACAATATAAACAGTCATGAAAATAAAGAAAAAACATTAAATGAGAGGGTGTGTCCAAACGTTTGACTGGTAGTGTACATGTATTTGCTTTTAGATGCTTTAAGTAATCCATTGCTTTGTAAAGAAGATTTTGTCGATGACTGCTCTGACAAATTAACTAGACAACATCAACAACCCGACAGGAAAATAAATATGAGTGAGAGTGCATAAAACACTAAATATTAAATGGAATTCAGCAACAAAAAAAAAAAAGAAAAAGAAAAGAAAACACTTTCAATGTTTTGAATCAAATAGAATTTTGATGACAGCCTGCATTTATAAGGAGAGTCACAGTCGGAGACACCCGTCGCCTCCAATTTTGAGTACAAACACATAATGCAAATACGATAACAAATGACAGAATAGAATAGAATACAAGAATAAAAAGTAATGGTTCAGATTCAAATTAAAGTGTGTTTACAGGTGTTGGGGAGTAATCTGATAAATTGCCTCCGGTGATGCCATTCAAAGTTGCATTGTGGGTAATGTAGACGCCAGGTTTTGAAAAGGAAGAAGAATGCCAGGAATGACAAAGGTGACATCTCTGGTTCTGCTGTATCGATTTTGTGTCGTTAACGAGTCCAACGATGTTATAGGACTACCCAAGACCTGTAAACGCACTTTAATGTGTAAAATCGGTGGCATTAGCCTTTAATCGTGGAGGATATTCTATTTAAAGTCCCTAAGGTGTGTGAAGAAAAAGTTTAGTTTTTGTGTTGTTGTAACTCTAGGTTTTCTTTTCACACAGAGAAGAGGGCAACAGCGGACGGTTAGATGCCAGCAGGGAGCTTTAAGTGGGGGTTTTCCACCACAACAACCCACTGTTACAAGAGGCAGTACAGAGCGAGAGTCCACCCCCTCCGGTGACAGCAGAGAGCAAAGCCTGGCTGCTGGGCCTCAGACACAGACAGATTTGAGGATGCACATCCAAGGTCACAAGGGTTTACTGGACAAACTCTTAGAGCTTTTAGCAGACAGATGTTTATTTCCACTAGAAAGCCGGAGCAGCGGAGTGTAACAGAGGGAAAGCAGGGACGCCACGCAGCCCCCTGAAGGGAGGGCAACGGGCTTAAGCTTAATCAGCAGCCACAGCGCCACACACAGCGCCGCAGTGTCACATAATGAGAGGGAAGACAGTCGAGGATGCGGAAACCTAGAAGGGCCCCTCCAAAGACGGTGTGGAAGCTGTACACATTTTGCACATGACTGAAGCTTTCGGAGGCTAGAGTTCACGAACTCAGGATTAGCAGTGAGCTTGACAGCCTGGCTTCAAGACATCGCAATGAAATGAGGTTCAGTGAAGTGCAAATAGTGCTCTGCGCTTAAAAAAAGTTAGAGGACAGCTCCCCCTCGCATAAACAGAGATTATGATGCAGTGGCGACTGATCGGCGTCGCATGGCTCGAAACATCGGACATGCTGTGACACGAGGAAGTGTGTCAAAACTGTCTCCGTGGCCTCGTGTCTCTGTATGACAGGAGGAGGTTTTGCACCCCGAACACGTTTTGGAGGAAGAAAAGTTTAAAGGTTAGGCTTTGATTTAGAATTTATACATTTGTTAGAGCTGTGGGAGGAAAATATGACTCTCCCAGAGCATTCTGTCTCCATACGATAGGATGTCAGTGTCATACGTACCCTGTGTAAACGTTAAGGTCTGGATAAGGGCATAGTGACATCTGCTCTACGAGGTTATATCTCTCATGGTCTTTACAACTTAGCGATTCGAAGCTGCTGTAGATATGTCTACGGAACAGATGCCCGACAAACCAAAACAAGCCAGAGCTGATTGTTTGTGTTAACTCGTAAGATGGCCTTCGATCTATCTATGGTAGCAGACTTACTGTTTGCTACCCATTTTCTTTCTATTCCTCACTTGGCCAGAGGGGAGAAGCTCATGCAGTAACTTCTCCCTTCCTTGTTGGGAGGGATGCTTTCTCGGCTGTAGATATAACCTGAAACTGGAGAAGGCTCGGGAGGAATGACTTGGAATATTTTTGTAAGTTTGTATAATAAAACGAAAACAAACTCAGAGCTATTTACCTCTGTTAATATTCCCCTCGATTAGAGTAGGTCAAATGTGTATCCGAGGGGTCAGTACCTGGGTGCCAGACTGTCAATTAAAAGATATATACTCTATATTGTTTTTAGTCTAATTAGCTTAAGAGTGTTTGTAAGATTGATATTTTCACTCTCTTGCTAAATTAATGCTTTATCAGCCTATATCAGTGTGAACAGACTCCTAAAAAAAACACAGAAAATCCATAATGATAACAAGATACTGAATGCTGTCAGACCTCTGCCAAGGAGGCAGTCGGTGCTCGATACAAAAGCCGAAGTTCCAGGAAGCAAACAAAAATACGTTGAGGCCCGATACAACAGTTGCCCAATAAAAATCAACCCAAGTGACGCCTCTGGCATCTAATAGACAAGCTCATTGATTCCGACCAGGGACCCGGACGGCTTAATGTTGCATCCAAGGAGTACAAAGGATGGAGTTGGGGCGTTATCCAACTCACAGAACAGGTGAACTATAAATTCCAAACTTCTTGCTCGTTGCCACGGGTCTGTGAGTTCATCAATGAGTCAGTCTCAGGACGAGCTGGGCCTCCCATGCTGGCTGATAACATCATATGTACGTATTTTATGAATTCAATACGCTGTGGAACAGAAGGGAAGCTTTGGCCAGATGCGGCCACCAGTTGAAAAATCATTGGTCTGGGCTGTATCCAAAAGAAAACCTCAGAGTTTAGGTTTCTACTTTTTCATTCATTGTACTGTTTATTGTGTCAAGTTAAATCTTTGTGTGGTGACCTCTAGTGGCTGTAGTAATTGTTACAGCAACAAAGGAGGAAGACAGGTAAAAGTAGTGTAAAGAGTGATGTCCATACAGGGAGGACCGCTGTTCAAGTCGAGAGTGAAAGCGCAACTCAACGGTCAGTTGTTTTAACTTACGTAGTTACATCACATATATTTTGTAACTAAAGCTCGAATGGTTCCTTAAACCTAACCAAGTTTTCTGTCCTAAACCTCTAAACCTAACCAATCTTCGAGAGTACGACCAACACACGTCGCTGGTACACTGCGAGGGTCGTGATATATGTTGTTTTGAGAGTCACTGGGCAGGATGTGCTGACCAAAATAGCCAAGAAACAAAATTCCTCTATACAGCCCCTCTGACTTTATCTTAATAATTCACCTAGTTTGGACTCCATCGTGTAACTTTTTTCATTTCAGAAAAAAAAGATGAATATCTGGAGAATGCGAATGATAGGCAATTACATGCTGACAAGATTGCCGTGTTTCCAAATTACTTAATTTGATGAGTTATATAAATGATCCACTTGCACATTCAGTCAAATTAAAGAGTAGATAGTTAGACCGAGAGAATAATAAAAGACAGGTTTATTTAGTACGACTTGAAATTTTAAAGTGCAAAGGATAAAGGGAAAAAAAGGTGAGACAATTGGTTTACCTAACAAGTTAACAGAAAATGTTCTGCTTTGTAATGAATCACAGATTCAAAGTTATCGGGACTCATTTCAGTTGAAGCAAGAGGTTAGCTTGATTTTTTTGACACTACTCCAGTTTTACGTTAAATGTGTCTAGTGGTGCCTTTGCGTCGACTGCGTTATTGAAGTTGAAGTTTTTTCTGGTTTTAAACGGGTAGATCTGCTGCACTCTCATCGTTTGAAAAATTTGTCTCATCTTAAAAACCTTTTGATCGTCTTTCCTTGGCAATGCCATTTTTTTTATGTACTCCAGTGTTTCAGTGATTCAGAAAAATCCTCAAAGCAGTGGAGATGTTGTTTTTTGGGATTATTTAATCAAATTCCCCCCATTTAATGGCATCATTACTGGTCAAATCACGTTTGCAAATAACTTGGGATGGATTTCAATCAAACCTTGCCGGGAATCCATTGAGATCCAAGCACAACTGCTTCATTTCACAAGCTCGGGTGGACAAGTTGGACATATCGCCTGAGGTTTTAGTGGCTCTCCTGGGTTTTCAACCTGCTTTTTTCACTCCAAACCATCTTTAACTCCCTCGTGTGGAGGTTTTAGTCTCTCTCATGGGGTGCAATCACTCTCCAGAACTCGACTTCTCTTACCTGACTCAGAGCACTTCTGTCTAAATTGGTGCTTCATCCTGATGCAGAGCCTCCCAAGGCAGAATGCGCGCACACACACACACACACTCTACTTGTGCATTATTTGAAAATTTACTGAGGCAGGCCTGCACTAAAACCCACCATTGGGCAGGGCCAATAGTATCGAAAGGGAGGAATGGACTTCATTTACAGCGAAACAAAGCAAAGTGGAGCACATCGGAGGAGAGTGAAGCTCAGAAACATCAGGGAATTCTGCATTTGCAATGAAAGTGCAGATATGAACTGTACATCTTCCAAGTGAGTCATGGTATCAGACCCTTTGGATGTGGGGCAAATGGGTATTAGAGCTCGGGTTGATGGATGGGTCCATTAAACTGTAATTTAAGTGTAATAACACAAAGCTGTTCTCTTCTGTAAGTGATGTTGGTTTTTCAACATATTTTTCAGAAACAGGCAACAAAGCCTTTGGCGAACCTTTATCATATTTAGTAGATTCTTACACAAGGTAAACAACTCCTCCATGTCATATCAACTTGAACTTCATTGGACCAGGATACGATTTACATGATTTCATTAAGAGTTACATGAAAGCAACAAGGGGCAAGTGGTTTGCCCTGACCCAGCTCCAGCCAGAAGAGAAGCACTGCTGTACATGGTGTATCTTCCGTTTTCTTTTACCTTGAATTTCTTGTCCAGTGGGTACCATTTTCTTGATAGTCAGGTCCAATCTAAAGCCAGGTATTGTGGCCATAGTGTGTTGTTGATGATATTTGAGCTTATGGAGTTGCATACCGGCAGATTTGTTGGAGGAAGTGAGTCCCTCCCGGTGAGTGCCTGCTATTATTACTCGAGCTAGCCATTAAGTGTGTAGATAACCACAGTTTTTAGTATATGGTTTCTGAAAGGCTGTGTGTGGTGTCTGCTGCCACAGAAAATACATAGAGAGTCCCTGTTTATGCAATGTTACCACGGCCTTCCTGCATTCTTCACAGCAGAGTTAGTCCAGATTGTGAAAAGCTAGGAGGCTTGGAGCCAGATGACTGATCCCTGCGCCATATTGGGTTGATTGGTGAACATGACTCGCTACAGTGTAGATGTGGGGTTTGAGGATAACTCATCTGAGGCTCAAGAGGACAGCAGCATTGCTGGTGAGTTCAATCTGGACAGCTAATGCAAACGTCACAACATTAGCTCAATAAACATGGACATTAAAGGTGTATTCACAGATGGTGCAAATGAATGAACTGAATATTCTCAAAAAAGCACTTCTTTTTATTTCTGTTAGATCAGATGGTTCACAGCAGGTGAAACCACTTGATCAGAAAAGTTAGATTTTGATTATATGCTTCAGGCCTGTGAACACACATCTTTATTGGATTACTTTTTTTAGTGTCCATGGTAACAGTTAGGTTGGAATCTGTAATCAGAATGATTTTGACCAGATTGAAAAAAATACAGTCCATGTCAATGCAGCTACAGTATTGTCAACCGAATGATAAATTAAATCCAAGTTAGCTTTCTTGTTAGAAGGGAGCTCCACTTATTCCACACTTCGAAGTTTGTTTAATAGTCTCGAAGAGTACTTTTGCATTATGACAAAAAAAAGTTGTATAAAACCTTTTTAGGCTTCAGAGAGAGCTCCTAGAAATCTGATTGCCTCGGTTGAGGTTGAAGACGTTTGAAAATGAAAATAACCCGCGGTTGTGGAGTTAGAGAGAGAGAAGTGAGCTGTCCAGACCTCTGTTGCCCGTCCAAATCTCTGCTGCAGGCTAGCAGCTCGAAGCTACATTTGCCGCTACTAACACAACGTACCCAAATCTCCAACCGAATTGCCGCAGAGGGAGTTGAATTGCAGGCAGTGAGTTTTGACAGGAAAGAAAAATGTGTGGATTAAAAAAAGATAATATCTCTGGCTCTGCAGCCTCAATTTTAATGTTTTTTTTTTTAAAAACGTCTGTGTTCATTTTGATTCCTACAATATGCAAAGCTAAATCTTTTAATAGAAGCGCTATCAAATACAGTGTCCAAAGCACAACAGCTGAACTCTAAGAGGCATACAACTGTCAATACTGGGTCCAGAACATTAAAAGAACATTACAGAAACAGCAGAAGGATTAACTCTTCATTTATGCCCATTTGGAACCATGCTGTTCAACATAATAATCCATCTAGCTCTTTTTAGCAGCACGTTTTCAACCTGCCTCAACTCAACGGTCTGAGATGATGGAAATGGTGTGTCCAATCTGTACTACTGAATTTAATTATCTGTAAAATAAAGTTAAGTTTCTTGCGAAGGGTCCGTATCACATATCTTTATAATCTTTCACAGTTCAGTGTGTTCAGACAGACTGTGCTGGTTAGAGGTCAGGGAAGAGGACAGGCGGCATAGCTAAGAAGAAGAAGGAAGTGATGAGGGATGAGAGTACAAATGAAAAGAGCGGTCAGAGTCATTTGAATTGGTTGCGTGCCCAGAACATAACTGTGCCAGTGTGTGTGTGTGTTGCTGTTTATCTTTTGTCTTCTGTAAAGCACTTTGAAATCAATCTATTTGTTAGGATTTGTCTTTAGGGTACTTGACTTGCATTAGATATAAAAAAAGATAAAGGTTAAAGGCACAGGAGAGGAGAGGAAAGAAGAGCGGACATTAACCGAACTTGATAGACTTAGATGTGGCTTTTGATAAATGTTTGACCTTGGTATTAAACTAAATCATTTGAGGCCCCAAGAGAGGGGGGAATATTTTAAAAACTACAATTCAGAGTTCAGTTGGGTCCCCGGGATGGGAATTTAATGAGAGACCTACTGAGAGTTTGTACTCAGAATTCAGTTTTATCTTTGGCTTTAAGTGCCCCTTGTGCAACAACATGTGAAGGTTAGCTTCTCCCTTAACAGCACTGTCCAGAGATGTACCTGAGTCAGTCTTGTCATGTTTTGCAAAGTGCAATTACGGCTTTTAATAGGCCTACAAGGGATTTTGAGTGCATGAGAGTTGAACTGTTCCATGATTAATCAGACTTGATGCCATTTGATCAGCAAACGGTGAATAACAAAACTGTCGGAAAAAGTCGCTTCCAATCATCTAATCAGTGACAAAGCATGGCAGCAAAATTAAAATCTAGCTCTGGCAAACCAGGTGCTACAACGCAACACATTCTGCCTTTCTCTTTCTACTTCAAATCTTTTTGTCTTGCCTCAGAGGAAACGTGTGAATTAGAATCCGAAGGTAGCTTCAGAAATTTAGGGCAAAGCAAAACCCCTAACTGCTGCTCACTATGCTCTTTGCTTTTGCTATGCTTGGCTGTAGTGACCATGGTAGCGCCATTAGTCTTATGAGCTGACGGAAGTCTGACTGGATGAAACCACAGATTATGGGGGCAGTCACTGTGAGCAACAGGGCTAAACTCAATAAGGCTCAGCCACTTCCAACTGAAGATTTGAAGACAGGCTCTACAGTAAGGAGGTGATTTACAGCACCTCTGAATGGGAACACATGGCAGGTGGAGACAGGAGAGGGGTGCAGGGGCCGTGGGCGGACACGGCATGTGGAGCTGGAATATTTTCTAGCCTTATTCTGTAAATTTAGGATTTAGGAGGATTTATTTGACCAAACCATTGCGGAACAAAACAAGACTGTTCTGATAATTAATTAAAAGTCAGTTTTACAATAAGTTTAACAGATGGTGTCTGGTTGTTTGTTCTGGAAAATAAAAATTCCCTTCTTTACATCTTGTGAGTTTATTTTGTTTACCTATTAGAATAAGTTGCAAACTTGCCTCTTGCAGTACAAACTGGCATTACGAGACAGGACGGGCCGCACTAGCTGGTCAGCATGATTAGCCTTGGGAGACATCTCTGCAACATATTACAAAGACGTCTTTGACATAACATTAACATTGTTGTTTTTTCACATTCTGTTGATGGTGTGACTTCATGTTTTAAATATTTTAACTAGAACTGATGCCCCTTCAAGTAAAAATTAATGTGATTTCAAATAAACACAAATCAGTGTCCAAAAATGGATTGGTTTAATGATGTGACAATATGAAGGTTAGGCTTCCGTTCATGGGTTTGGGTTGAAATAAGTACTTGTTAAGATTAGGGATTCTCCATTTTCATGATTTGATATAGACATATTACATAACCATGGGTTAGGGTTAGCAAGACAACCTGCTCTGCTCTCGTGTTTGGAGTTTCATGCTGGAATGGGTACCGAATCTCCACTGACCTACATAAAGACTACCTGAGTTGTCCCACTCTGCCTGCCAGCACACGAGCAGATCCATTTGCAGCCTAAAAAAATAACAAATATGCAGGAGTGCAAAACTATAGTGTTGTGACTGACAAAAATGCTTCTGCGGGAGCCAAACACAGTTTATGGTTTATTTCCTGAAGGAATAATATCTGTTAGAATATTATGTAGTGCAGGCCGATGTGAGCAATCCAGAAGCATAATGGGATAAATAGCGAATATTGAATAGCAGCAAAACACCCCACTAAAAAAAAGGAAATCCTTATTTATGCTCTGTTTACTGTACGTTTCATTTCTATCGCAGACACTATCGCGCAATCTTATTCCTCTCAAGGGGCCAATAAAGATAGACGTGCTGGGTAAAAGCCAAGCATGAAGATGAATGAATGAATCTCGCAACCAGCACGGCAGTCTTGAATAGTAATCAAGCTGAAACACTGGGCCCCAGTGAACAAGTCTGATAATGGACAGTGCGGAAATCTGTTCAGACTCGCTTACCCCTGTGCATGCAGTCAGATCTGACGTCTGGTTCTACTGCAAGCGATCCTGAGGGTCAATCTGACTCTCTTCCAGCTTTTTTACTTCCATCATCACTTGTTTTTTTTTTCTGTGCGAAGAGGAGTTGGACTTATAAAATGGCATTTAGGCAGGGTAATGACAGACATCTTGCTCTCAGCCGCCAGCCAAATAGTGCAGTGCAGAGCGGCAACAGGCCACTAATTTACCTGCATAATGGGCAAGATTTATCAAGGCACATTGGTCTCTGCGGGGCAGGGACTGTGCTGTTGGCGGTCTAATGGCCTGATGGGGGGAAATTGTCAAAAAACGACCATGTGGAAGCTGCAGAGCCCTTGACCTCTCGACTCCTGCAGAGCTCAGGCAGAGTAGTCAAATTAATGCTTACCTTAGTTGTATTTAGAATTTCTCTCGAGAGAGGAAGGAAGCGGCGCATTACGACGCGTCCTTAATGTTTCCTCTTTCCCTTTGATAGATGATTGAAAGGATGTCACCGGGTCTTTTTGAAGCCCTTTGGTCCCGCTTTCACCCTCTAGTATTCAGGCCTCAGCAGGAAGTGAAACAGATCAGATGTCATTGATGTGAGAATCCTACGTGATCAGCGTCCTTTGTGGCGAAAACATTTCCATCGACATGCGGTTCAAAAAATGTAATAAAAACCCCTTTAAGTCAAAGCAATAGGGTGCATCACGTCTCTGTTTCTCAGGCTCCCGACAGCAGCCTCTAACTCATTTGTGGTCATCTTCAAGGGCACAAAACTATTCAAATCCCCTATCGTCCTAAATCTGTCTTTGCCAACAAAGCTCGGGAGTGCTCGCCTCTCTTCTCTCGAGCCATCAAAAAACTCAGTTCTCTGGAAATGCATGAGCTCCACGCAGGAAATAGATCGTAACTTCAATTGAAAAAAAAAAAAACACACAGCAAAACTTTGTCTTTGAAAGTTTGTGGCATGTTATTTTTGGTAAAGCCCTTGTTTGCATCAAGGCCTCTCACTTCTAAAGAACTGAATCACGCCTCCGGAGAGTAACAAGTAGAATTCAGCTCTCATCACTTCGGCACTTAAGCAGTTGCAGAAGCTCAAACTGAACACGGTTATCAAACAGAGAGAGAGAGGGACTCTTTTTTGGACAGCCTGACTTGCAAAGAGCTCCGGCTCTGTGATGTATTTAAAAATGCATGCAAGTTTGGCACGCAAGTTTTCAGAAGTCAAAGCAAATGATATCTTAATATATCACACTCCCCGGAGAGACTCAATTGATTAATAGGCGTTTGCTGCGGTTGTTGTGAAGTGCACGGATTGCAAATGTTTCAGATTTTCCAATTACTGTAACTGCACGGTGTACAGAGCCCATTGAGAAAGCAGACACTACACCTTGTTCTCTGTGTAGATGTACTCTCTGAACCATTCGCGCATCGCTACATTTACTGAGGCAATAATGCCGCTCGATGAGCAACACTTCAACCAAGCAGTACAATGGTACAAATCCATAATGCCCTCTGCTGCATGCCACAGCAGCAATATAAAAAGCCCCCTATGCTGGATGCTCCGCTGGTGGCCTAACCCACTGTTCTGTAATCCTCATGATTTGTTTTATCATACAATCCCCTGCTGCCTGATTTATTAGTTTGTTTGAAGTTATCCACTCATTAATATCATAATGGCATCGCTATGCTGGTCACATATCAAGCTCTTACTTTATTCTATCAAATAAATAAGTGCAACGGAATCAGTTTACAGGAACGGCAAATGAATGACCGATTAAACACATCAAGTTCAGTTTACTCTTTACTTTACTAAATGAGGAATAACAGGTAAATTAACTTGTTATATCAGTTCTGATTAGTGGTTTCATTCCCAAACTTAACAAAATTGAACATTAGAAACCTAAAAAGATTATTTTTTTCATAGTAAATGACCTATCGCGGCCCACCTGCAGTACCTTCACAGCCCACTGGGGGGGCCGCAGCACACAATTGAGGTGCTTCCCTGATGATGTCAGACACAGATGTGTGTTTCTTTTGTACCTGACTTCCTTGCTGCTCCTTGTTTGTTTTTCTGGCTGCTATAATTATCTTGCGGTAGCATTAGCAACATGGCTACTGCTAGCAGAGTTGATGCTATCCAAAGCAAAAACAGCTGGATAGCTCAGTTGCTACTAGTATAGCCAACTGAATGTTGCTCTTGAACCTGCTCAGTTCCTGGTGGTAATGACTTTCACACAGCACGGTACTCTCCTTTGGGTGATGGCCTCTCCGTTCCATCTTGTTCATCATATTAAGATTTTATAGATCACTTACAAAGCCCTGATGGCCCCTTATCCAAGTGACTTAACTATGTTCCTTATGTTATGCCCTATGTTCCTTCTCGCACACTGAGATCCTCAGATGCATCTTTTCTTGTTGCTCTCCAGGTTTAGATGACTTCACAAAGGTGATACAGCCGCTGCAGTTAGAACTCAAACTCAGTCTCATCTTATAAATCGCTTTTGAAAACCCATTTGTTTAAAACTGCCTTTCATTGATTTGATCTGCTTTATTATGGCATGTTTTCTTACGTGTATTGTTTTTTTTTATTGTTTTCAGCTTGTTTTATTCGCTTTGTGTTGTGTTCAGTTTTTATAAAAAGCACTTTGTAACTGCATTTTGAGAGGTGCTGTATAAAAAAGGTTTATACTTTTATTATTCATTGTTCTACCTCAGTTTCCAGCACTATCTTCGCCTTCTGCGCCTCCTCTGTCGACGGGGTTCTTTATATTTTGCAGTGGGACAGTTTCTAAAATGGCTTTGGTTTTTCCACCATTACCGGGGATAGCAAGCAATAGCTATCGGGAAAACAAGTGCTCTTCCAGGTTTAGTCACGCTATGGCAGACTTTGTGACAGAAATTGGTCAATTTTTCTGCAGCCGTGACACTGCGCAATCAAAATGTACTTCATAATGATAAGTTTAAACAAGGATTTCCACTTCAACTTCACTTCAAGTTTAGAAAAAAAGAGGAAATGAAAGAAAGTTTGCAACATGCTGCATTCACTTTCAAACCCCAGTGAACGTCTTCAGTTGGTCATCTGTTCATGAAAAGAATATTAATCAGACTGATGCATATCTGACATTACCAGCATGAATATGAGAGATGGTATTCTTCAATCAATAATAATGAGAAACATGTTCCTTTTTATAAAAATGTCAAACTTATAAATCATTCATATTATGTATTTTGTATGTTCAGTGGACCATTGCCCTTCTAGATACATTGATTTAACTGCTTTATAAATGTATCTGTTACTAGTTGGCTTCTCTTAACTGCTGAATGTGCCTTTGCTCTTTACTGTCATCTGATTACCCTTCGTATTTGTTCATTACATGGAAATTAACTAAAAAGAACAATGTGGCAGTGTTCATTGAGGCATATATTGTATGCACAGAGGAAAAAGACGATCGACCAAGCAAGTCCCAGTTTGATCTGATGATTCCACACCCTTTCAGTCTGAATGGGCACATAGGCACTGTCAACAGTTTCTGAAAATACGCCACACAAGTTGGGTAAGTTGGGTACTGGCACATTCCCCTTGTTGCAGTTCTGGTGAGGATATGAATATCTCAGGAGCAGCTGTCTCTCTCTTTTTCTCCCGCTCTCTTTTATTATTACCCTACTTACAAGAATTTCTGTCTCTCTGTTGCATGTATAACACTCAGACTGCCATGGGGCAAATTTTCCTCAAGGCAGTTCTTCAATTCTACATTACTATGTTTTAATGAAATATTGAAATCCCCCAGTTTTAGATTTTTTACGTAATACTGTATTACGTCAGACTCTCTATTATTAAATAGGTCAAGAGAAAATTCAATTTAAAACACAGGCATTTATAAATGCATCTATTTACGCAGAGTTCATGTTTAAACTTTCAAGGAAAGAAAACACTTGTTCATGTGTGATCATGATAGCTTTCAATAGATACAGGAAAGTGGTCTGTGGACAATGCACAGTCAAAGTGCTGAATGTCGGTTCAGTGTGTTTCAAATGCTAGAGAACAGGCACGAGTGACATGTTAGGCTCAAGTCTATCAAGGGTAGACCTCACCATGACAACTTTGTGTAATTCAAATGATGATTTGTGTAATTCAAATGATGATTGTCAGAAAAAGTATTACTTCCTGTTGCCAATAGTTGGTGCAATATCTATGGTTCCCAATAGACATGTAGATGTCTTCAGGCCAGGACTCTTCGCTCTCTCACTCTTCACAATGTGTGAAGTTTGCTCTAGATTCGCCCATGTACAACTTCCTGTTTCATGGCGCAGAAAATCCGGCAAAGGCATCCGATGATAACTGATTGATGCGTTTTAATTTGTACAGGGTTTTACCCTTATTTGTACAACATTTCTACAACGCATGTCATATCACATCTGCATGTGTATGAGCTGATTTTTATGTCGGGAGGTGAAGGGAATGGTGCTGGCGAAAAGGCCTCCAAGCCAGGGACTACTGTTCAAGACAAACAGAACCAGGTAAGACAAAACATGATCCCTCCTTTACTCTAACCAAATGGTTTTTGTGCCTTAACCTAACCAGGGCACAAGCACAGCATTGTCACAACATGATATTACCAATTTCACATCAATAAATGTTAAGTTACAACAAGTCTGTGGTTTGCAGAAACACACATTGCTGATATTTATTCTGGCGGTAACGAAGTGGTAACGAAACAAATACATTTTATGATTTGAGACATTTCTTTGTGACGACAATTGCCAGTGATGGCATCACCATTGCCAAAACAACAAGCAGCAGTCGCAGTTTAGTTAGGTTAAGGTGCTAAAACTACTTGGTTAGGTTTAGGAAAACATGCGGTTTAGGTTTAAATTATTGCGTTACTATTTATGTACCTTGGGTTATGAACGTACCTACCTAACTTACATAACTTCACTACATTAGTAAGTTAAAATGACTCACCATTGACTTTTGGTCGCACAGTGGACACAAACTGTGGTTTCCTGGGTGACAGTCATGTCCCTCCCATCCTCCACCCCCCATACAACCTATATCTTATCTTTATACGACTTCACCCAACCTCCTCCTCTGCTGCCACAATAATTACTACAGCCACTAGAGGTCAGCACCTAACAAGAAACATAGATATGGGTCCTCGATAGGCTGCTTTCATAGTCAAACTATGTGGACACTTTCCTGATTAGGATGGGCTGATGCCTTATTACAATGATTTAGTACATTTTAGGTATACAGCAACCCCTGGCAGTTCTCAAAATGCAAGTGGGTGTCATGTATCGTTAATAATCTAATAGCATGATATGTTTTTTACGTTTCTCTGTAAACAGTATATATATATATATATATATATATATATATATATATATATATATATATATATATATATATATATATATATAGATATATATATATATAAACTAAGAGCAATCACTGTGCTTAATAATACGCAATAGAAGGGAAATCACGAACCAGGCCAATCATTTATGATTAGCTGTCTGTTAAGCTAAAGCTCTAACTATGTATTAACTATCAATTGTCAGGCTTTTTTTTTTTCGCACTAGAGCTCAGAGAGCCACTGTCAGCTAGCCATGTTGAGAGTGACATTTTGTCTAACCACATCATATTATATGCTCCCACTAAGCTGAGACATGATGCATGAAGCTCTGGCCCTGCAGTGGTGGTGGGGAAATTATTTGAAATATTTGACAGGATGAAAATTAGTTCTGCACTAAAATACAGAGCTGAACTTGAAGAAGAGCCTCTGCAAGTACAGCCCCCGGAACCAGGCCAGGTTGTCTTGGACACTGCAGACAGGAGAGAAAACGAGTAGGAAGAACAGAGAGAGAGAGAGAGAGAGGGAGAGAAAGAAGGATTAGTGAGAGATGGAGGCTGACAAGACTGAGACAGACAAACAAACAGCTCAACAGATTGACCGGGGATGGAGGGACAGATGAAAGCTACAGACTGAAAGAGTGACTCAGCCAAAATTCATAATCTTGCCACGGCACAGGGGAAGCAGAGTTGTTTTCAAAGTTGATAACCTGTACTAAGTGCCGCAATCCAATATTGATATAAGTATCTCCCTTATGAGGAATGAAAAAAAAGGGGAAAAAATGGACTGCTGGCGAGAAAAAGATGATGTATTCCGAGCACAAGATACCTGCCGTCGCTTAATTAGAGGATCAGTGACTTAATTACTGTCTGTAATCAGCCAACAGAATGAATGTCCTTTCGCTCATTAGCCGAGGCATCATTGTTACAATAGACTTTTCACAGTGTCTTCCTCTATGCATGTGCCAAATGAAAGGTAAGTCCATTTCCATCACTTGGGTACACATGGGCTCTAACTTTAACCAGCATCTGTGAGGAAAAAGAGAATGAGGAGAAGGAAGACTGGCGAATACCACCGAGTTAAGACCTTTGTTCATCCTTCTGATGCAAAGTTGCTTCTTCAGAAGCCTCTGCTTGCCTGATGGGATATGAGTGTTTTCTGGTTCTTCTGTTGTTTCTTTTAGTGGGTCAAAGTGTACGTTATTAGATCATGTGTTGTGGTTTCTAATGTAATTACCTTCTCCGTGCGTTGAAAAAAACGGTTTATTCTTGTATTCCAGAGCCTGCTGGCTGAATAACAATTTCTGAGAGGTGATCAACCTTAAAGTTTATCAGCGTCAGCAGGGAGCACCCCGCTAGGATATATCATTTAATATAATTACGGTTTTCCTGTTGCCAAGGCAGCCAAACCAAGATGCTTTTCTATTGCAGCAGTTAATCAGTGTACTGTACAGATATGTGGCCTTTTGCGCGGCTGTGTTGGATTAGCGATGGAAGGTCCATTTAATGTGTGTGCAATTTGTAAAAAGAAGCTCTCTTGTTTCATTTCTTAATAGGGCAATATGTACGAAATATGACAATATTTAAAAGTGATCTGACTCTGTCAACAGAGTGTGCCTTATATGTTTTAATGTCATGACGTCTATCTGTTGCAGTATAGAGTTATCTATTAAAGGTAGTGTCAAGGGGCAGAAGTGACTGCTGTCTGTATTTTAAACTGTTGCGTGCTGTGTTTTTATATTGCATGAGTTGTTTTATTGCATGGTTTTATTAATTGGTTTGTCTGTCGCTGCTTGACGTCTGCACTCCCCCTTCCTTCACTTGATTACTTGATAACCAACACCTGGAGATCCGTGAGTATGTTACAGGCACTGGCAACCACCAATTGGGCTTCAGCGAGCTCCACAAAGGACCAATGGCGAGGGTCGACGGGTGGGACCAAGCACCTGGCAAAAAAAAGCTACAAGACGAGGAGACTGACAGATAGAGAGAGGAAAGCCAGAGGAAAAAGAAGCAGAAGGGTGACGAGACCTGCAGAACAAGGACGGTGGTGAACCGAGGTGTGGAGAGACAAGAGATATCCATAGCAAAGACGGCGGTGTACCAAGTGGGAAGAAAAGACCAACAGTATAAAACCAACCTGTTTTTGCACCTTGAAGTCAACAGTAACCATGACAACCCAACCGCTACAATGAAAGTTGTCGATTTCTATTTCTGCTAAACACAGGAATGTTGAAACTTCACATCTTTGGCATGTAACTTTGTGTCTATAGGTTCGATTTTCATCTTTGGTGGCTGAATTTTTGGTAATTACAAGCAAATAAGGCTGCCAAACACCTGACCACAGTTTGAGTCACACCATTGTATATTTTTCAGGAAGCCCTGTGACATCTTTTTTTTTTGTTGTTGGACCATATCCATCTGTGATCGTGGCAACCAAAAAAGGTATTTTAAACCAAACCAAATCACGATCTTGTCGTAACCCTTACCAAGTTGTTTTTGTAGGTAGGTAGGTAAACCAGCCCATAAGCACAGTGTTAGGATGAAAAAGAAGACAAAACTTTTAACCCAATCAAACCTAAAGTTGCAACATAAATAAACTTCGTTTTGCAGAAACGTACTTTTAGCATACATTTGTTCTGCCGATAGGGAAAAAAAAAAAACAGCTTTGGTCACTACAAACACAGCAGGAGATGACCTGACTTCTTATCAAAAATATAATTTTCCTGTAAGGATTTCTTACAAATGTTGAAATGCAGTCTTGAACTGTGGTCACTGGCTTCAGATCGTGAACATATACTGTGAACAGGATACGACATGTTTGTAGAAAGGTCGATGTGGTACATTGGGCTGTACGAATGCATCAGCCGTTTGCAGTTAATGTTAGCTGCCAACATTTCATCCTGGCCGCTGGGCTGACCACAGACTTGCTACCCGGGCTGTATCTTTTATTTCAGGTGAAACAAGTTGAACTCGGAACGCTGGGAGCGGAAAATACAAACATGTTTTGATGATGCTAAAGTGAGCTGATGCTGAGACTGGAGCAATTATTTTTGACTGGAACTGTCATATACATCATGTGCCGGGTAAAACACCAATGGGACCACTTAACAGGCAGAATTAGCAATACAAAACGCTTGGCTGAAAATGCCAAACACCTAACTTCAATTTTATGTGCCGCTCTGTGTGGTACAGCAGAGGGAGGAGAACACCTGTTCCTATATTTGCTCCTACAGACAGGTAGAGACTCTGGAGACCTAGCTGAGGTCCAACATCGGGTTGTAAATCTTACACAGTGTTGTTTTTTTTTTCCCTTTTCTTCTGCTGTTTCTGGAATGCCGGTGGATTTAGCTAATTAGTAGGAGCCAGGTGTTAATTAGCCAAGGCGAGCCGGGACGGGTTTGGTTCCGATCCATACTGCTGTGTCTCACGGAGCTCCAACTCTTTGATCTCCCCTGCAGGGCTGAACGCGCCACTGTGCTTGTCATTTCCAATTAGGATGTTAAACAGATATTCCAAAGATATCCCCCCCCTTGTTACCCCTTTCCTCATCCCAGTCAGATGAGCAGAACAAGAAGGATGACAAATCAGCGGAGTGAATATTTTCTTTCTGTCAAGTGCTCTCCTTTCAGCTGTGTGACGGGAAGCCGGAGCAGCGAGCGCAGAGCAACACCCGCTGAGGAGGACACGGGGAGAATACAAACACGGCAACAGTTTTCTGTCGCTTTGGATAAAACTGAATGAAATCGTCGCCTCCTATCGCAGTTATTATTTCGCTGATTAGAGGAAAGACAATTCAGTAGTAAATTGTCCCTGAACACTCAGGCTGAACGTTCTACTTACACAATAAATACACAAGTTGTTAGGGGCCATTAAATGGATCATCAAATCTGAATGTGTCACGAGTAGAGCTGAGGAGTAATTTAGGCCAATCAATCACCATAGTATGTTAATTAGGAGTGTGTTTGTTGGCACGGCCCTAAGAGGCGATAACATACAGCGTGTGCACACACTGCACCAGAGATGGAATACAGAGTGTACAGCCAACTGTGTGTGGGACTCACGGTGTGGGTGACACCGCACCTCAGTACCTCAGAAACCTGTGGTGGGAAGTAACTGAATTAATTCATTGAAATGTTGAGGTACTTTTGTTTTAGTTGAGAGTATTTCCATTTTTAACTACTTTAAAATCCTACTCCACTGCATTTTTATCAGGGAACATCCCACTTCTTACTCAATTGCATCTTTTATCTTCTTACTACCGCTCAGATTTAAAGCCTTTCCGAGCCAATTGCGATTTTTGTCCGAAGATTTGCACGGAACTGTATAAGAACTGACGAAACACAGTCTCAGCATTTAGGTCAAATGTCATGTATCAAAATACGTGGCAAGCGAAAGCCAAACACCACCCAACTCGCAGTAAGTCACCGATCAGCTTTACGTCGGATTCACATTGGATCCAGTGTTGCGTCAAAAACACAGGTTTTTTGATGAGGGTAGTCCGTTTGCAGTGTAACGTAGTGTGTCATGTGTGTTCACTCAATTTGGTTTTGTGCATCAGTTAAAGCATATCTATGGATGCGGATGATCTATGTTGGACTGGCATGTTTAACCTACTGTGGCAGAGACATGACAGCAGAATGGGTCAGCAGCAGGGCATGTTATTTAGCATGGATAAATACTACAGAGGGAACACAATGGACATTTGTCTGTGTTGCATTAAGTTCACTTTCACTTCTATTTGGTCCTGTCCCCCAGTTTAAAACAAACTTATCCTGGTTGTTTTCTGTTATTTTCAATCGATGAGGACAAACAATCACTAGTACAGTAGCACCAGCGTGCCAGTAGCAGAACAACGTAGCAGCTTCGTCTTTCAGCCAACTGTTTAGCGGGGGTTCCCAACACGTCACACACACGGACCAAGGAGTGACACTCCCACACGGCTGCATAAACCTGCAGGGTTTCGCCACACCACCAGATTTGGTTTAAATGTAGCCGTAGTGTTTGTTGGTTCAGTGCAGCGCAGTGCATTCTTGGTGTTGTAGATTTTCTACCTTTTGAGCAAGAGGGAACACCGCTGGCTGCCCTTTTCTCTTTTCTCTGGTCATGTAGCACCAATTTCAAAACTATTCGCACCTTTCTACTGCACAGACCAGGTAATGCTGGGGAGATCTTTCCAGCGGTGAAATACTTCTGTAAGTAAAGGATTTGAGCGGAGATGCTCACAAGTAATTTTTTTGTCAGAGTCAAGTCTCAAGTCTTTGAGCTAGAGTCCAACTCAAGTCTCAAGTCTCTTATGGTTGTAATGAGCGTTCTATCATCTGCTGCATGCCATCCGGTCTGTAGAGAACACTGCATAGTTATATCTAAGGAATTCAAAACATGTACTGTATTATCATCACTTCTTTATCTATAAGAATAGAGTATTATCAGCATTGACTAATTGTTTGTTATATGATCAGTCACTAAAAGGCTATTGCAATGCAATATGAAAAAAACAACACACAATGAAAGCTTTCCTTTAAAATGAATAGCTGTATTTTGCTTTGCGACATAAATACCCAGCTACAGTAGCTAAATGCAAAACACTTTTGCTGCCAAATCATCTGAAATATACTGCTATCTACTATCATAAACTTGTGTTTCCGTCCTACAGGCAAAGCTTATGACAAACGGGAGAACAGCAGCAGTCGTTGTGCTCGCCGCCAAAGTGTTGTCGCCATCTGTGGCAGGCGCACACCAGATGCGTACATTTACGCATGAAGGAATGACGTTCAGCTCGTCTTTTCTAAATGTTGATGCGGCAAAAAATAAAACATAAAGATTGTTCACGAGTCCCAAACCTTGAGTCCGAGTCGAGTCTCAAGTCTTTTAAAAGGCAAGACTCAAGTCAAGTCTCAAGTCACTGAGTATGCACCTCAGTGAGTGCGACTCGAGTCCAAGTCGCAAACTCAAGACTCCATCTCTGGGTCTGAGTATTTCTTTCATTACTGACCTAAATGGACGAAAATTGGTTGTGGCTGACCAGATACGGAACAAGCTCTCTAACTAACAGGCAGCTTTGAAGTGTTTCCACTGCCATGCATTATTTGAGTTGTACAGTCTGTGATACCCGAGTCAAAAGGATAACATCAATATTAATACATTACCCAGAGAAAACCACTGATAGTACTCTTCTCTGGAAGAAAATATCCTAAAACTCTGTTCAAAGCCTAATTTACATGAAGCCATGTGAAACCAGCAAACGGAAGTCTGAATTCTCGAAATGTTTGCCCGAATAAACCTTTGAGCCCAATGAAATGTCAGCTCAGGGCGGCTCAGCTGTTGTGCTACTCTGGTGTAAAACAGTGACAGAAATGGTGTCAGATGATGCTTCAGTCACCACATATGCCATAATGTTTCCTCCTAATCTTCCCACTTGTTTGTTTTCATTAAAACATTTAAAGCCACAGTATGTACTAACATTTTTAAATGTCTTACTTTTGTTGTGATCAAAACATTTTTAAATGTGCTTTAAAGGGGCACTATGTAGTTTGAGAAGAAATTCAAACTCAGAATTTTAATATTTATAATATTAATGAGGTAGTAATACAAACTCAACTTTTTTTTCATAACTGAATAAACAAGCTGTTTAGAGGTATGTAAAGTCCACAGGACACTGTTTGAAGCTAGAAAGGTGGCAGGGTCCGCCACATATAAGTTAAAAAAGCATGAAATTGTGTTGTCCTTTAAGGCCACTTTGTTAATACAGTCTCTGAAAACGAAGAGAGGTTGTTGATTTCGTTTGCTTATGCAGAAAAACTCATTGAAAAAGTCGTGGAAGATCTTTTTTTCTTCTGATTACAATTTCTTACCCAAAACTACATATTGCATCTTTAACCACCACCTTTAAGACAGTCAAGGCTTAAAGGTAATCTTGTAAACACCAAAAGAGCACAAACAATCTTCATCAAATCATTGCTCTGGAGCGCCAGTGTTGATCAAAAGCTCAACAGGGTGCCTTCAATATGTAAACAGGTTCCAGATGTTTTGGTGTGCACGCACATGAAAGCCATCTCTCGGTATTCCCAGGTCTGCAGCTCCCGGATGAGTAGATGTTTTGCAACACAATGTGAGTCTAAATATAAGTGACGCGTTCGGTTACGTCACCTCCCATCATCGATGCCAAACTTGACGTCTTCTCCGCGGACATTTTGTCCTGCTGAGGGCGATGACACGGGCTCGCCGAGGCCTTATCGTGTCCTGACATGTTATTGTGATTTATGAAAGAGATGGCACAGTGTGAATATGCATGGAAAATGGATTAGCGGCTACAGACGGTTACTGGTGTCTCATTTGCATCTATGCGGTGCCTCAAATATCTTGCAGCGGTTGCAGCGCTGACTCGTGTAAACACCTTTGTTTTGTGCGATGAAAGGCAGGTTGGGGGGGGAGGAGGAGGGGGGGTTGAGGCATTTTCAGAACAGCATGCAAATACAGAATAATAGAGGATTAGAAGAGGCAGATTTGCATATGAGGAAAAAAAAAAAAAAGCGGTTCACTTATGGGTAACGCTAGATGCCTACAGTCCATGGCTGAACACTCAGATGAGTAATGTGTCTTGCGGATGAGCACGTGCAGGAACAGCTCCTGGGTTCTCTCTCCTCGGCAGGATCCAATTGAATGGCTTACATAGAATTAGCCTGGCTCGGGAACTATAGGATTTGGCCGCGGCGGACGACAGGTCATTTAACATGCCGCTGTAATGTTGTGGTGTAATGTGGTAATTGTTTGCCTGTGTAAATATGAACCTGAGTGGTCTCAATTTGAACTGCAAATCTGTGTGAACAAACCACAGAGGAAATGGACGATTAATTGGATGGGTGGGCACGCGCACACGCATCCTGTGTTTGCATGGCGGAGAAGGACGGATGGGTAACAGTGAGCAGGGATTTTCTGGCTACAGTAAGACGTGCAATTGCAGCTTTCAGGACACAAAATCTGCGCGTGTGGGAGTAGAGAGGACGCGGGGAGAGAAAAAAGAAAAAGAAGGGACAGAAGGCAAAGAAAATCCATCAGAGATTGAAAGGCATTTCACTCGGCAGAGAAAGTCAAACAGGTTTATACACAGAGAGGACGACGAGGGGCACAAAGGGAGGATAGAGAAAGAGAGCAGGAGAGAAGGAGGGAGTGTGAGAACAAGGCTAGAGGGGAGATGGAAAGAAGAAAAAAAAATCCACACACGGAATTGAACGATACTCCTCTGAACTTGATTTTGGAGTAAGGGAGCTTCAATGGGGGGGGCACGGGGAACGTCGTTTTGAAGGAAAATGCTCAAATCGAGAACGTCAAAAAACTGAGAAAACAGAGAAGTTGAGGGGGAGGGGAGTGGGAGGGCGAAGGGGAGGAAGACTGTGAGAGTGGTTGCCAAGACTACAGCACAGCATCAGCATCAGGAGGATAAAAGAAGAAGAAATAACAATGACATGAAAATAAATAAATGATTACGGCGCTTGTTCACTAACTCTTCGCTGAGTTAGTCTCCTGTAGAGTAACTGCTGCACGAATTATGATTAATGCATGAAAAATTGACTTTTTTTTCATATAAAACATTCTGCATTAAAAAACATATGGTGGCATTTTAATGATTTAGGCACAGATTTTAGGATTAAAGCTTTTGCAGACAACCACATTGCCAGAATGAATATTTCTGCAAACTGCAGATAAGTTGAAACTTTATGTTTGCTATGTGAAAACTTATGTTGCAACTTATAGTTTATGTACGTTTAATTTCAACTTCATTTTCTGACAGCCATGTGTTAAATGGCCTGGTTCACCTCTTGGTTAGGGTTAGGAAAAGATCTTGACCTGGTTCTGTCGCATCTCGTGAAACGTATGAAGTGGTTTAGCGCTTACAGATGTTAAAAAGCTGTCTCAAACCAACCCACTGTCAGGCAAAACTGTGTCATAGACCTGCTGGTCCAATGTGTCGCTGTCATGTTTGGCTTTGCCTATCCGTGAAAGCAACAGTCTCTTCCCTGATCAACCTAACATTAACAAACACACTATGTCTGGTTACACTTTCAAATTAGAGAACCAAAACTACTTGGTTAGGTTCAAGAGAAGACCAAAGTTTCAGTAACATTATGTCACTATTTTACCTTATAATAACAGCTTCAAAATTTTGGTTCAGTTACTTGTGGGTGAATGGTGTCTCTGTCAGCTTTACTCTGTGCCCGACCAATTGTATTTGTTACCTGGGTGGGTGGTTGATCTCCCAGAAGACGCGTGTGTGATTAATGGCACTGTGTCGCGATCAGTCAGTGGAACTGGATCATATTTTATAGAGAAAATATTTGCCTCAACTCTCTGTGATTTACAGAGTGTCTTGATGGACAAATAACTGTACCTGCTGCTAAAGTAACCGCCTTTTTCTTTCCTTTATGTGAAAGGTCTGTAAAGTGGAAAAAGCCACACCACAGGGAGTTACTCTCTCTCATAGAAAACACTGCTCCTGCACCGCCTGAAACGCAATCTAAAAGCAATATATACGGCTGTACTGCAGCCATTGTTACCAGCTGTACTGGCGTTATTTTGGATCACACTACCTTGCCCGGCATGACCTGCCCTACTATGCCTCGGAATCGTTACATCGTGCCTGTTAAGAAAAGTGTGCAACTCTTACCAAAGATTGAACAGAGATGTCTCACTCTGTAGCTCAAATAGAGTGTTCAAGACACCGTGTGAAAAGGGATGCTGAAGCAATGCAGTGTATGAGGAAAATAAAGTACGTAAACCTATTCTACTAGGACCCCCCAAATAAAAGTATGAACCTAAACATTAGCATAATACGACCTCTTTGAAATAACTATCCCTCAAAACAGTCGCCACTGGCAGTTTGCCTCACACATACTCGGGTTACCGAGGTGAAAGTCCTCTGTTTTTCCCCTCATTATCGCCCGCTGCTGCTACTGCACTTTCATTCATACGTGTACTTTACACGCCTAGCTGAGCTACGCTGTCACCTTCACACGCTGACCTCTAGTGGATCGGTGGGTCTATTATAAGCTTTGCCGTGAGACTGGGCTGCTCAAACAATGATCACAGTGGCAGAAATTTTGATATGTTGCAAAACATTAAAATGTGTATGTATCCATGGTTTACGGGAACTTACAATGGCAGCATTTCTGTCCTGGCAACTGGGATGTTGTCAAATGATATCGCTTCCTTGCCGCAGAAAGGAGATCCTGAAGAGGTTATATAAACCTTAACATTGTTAACATTCATTCCTACAGAATGAGGATGTGCAACAATGAGCTACAAGTGGAAATGTCTCCCAAAGAAAAGAAAAATTGCTTGAATGACAACAGATAAAAACCTGTCTCTCACAGCCTGCATTTCCATTTCTTTGACTGATGTCTGATCAGTGCTTTTCATGCTAGATGTGAGAAAATAACAGACTATGAGATCTCGCTGTCGTCATGCGGCCTAGGTGTGACAAATGAAATGTAGATGGTAGCGGGAGGCCATGACCCCACGAAAAGCTCAGCACTTGACAACGAAAGCTCCAATTCAACCAGCCATCAGATACTGCACACTGGAGACAAATGGACAGAAAAGAAGGCACTGCCGGTAAAGGGCTCATTGTGACAGCCAACAAAAAAATAAAATGTAATGCAATAAGCACTGATGTTTTCCAATGGCCGACACGGCCCTGTTTTTTGTAAAGCCTGTCATTCAATCTGGGCTGGAGGCCCCGAAGGCTTTTATCAATCAATGTCTCTGCAGAAGCAATTATAAGAAGAAGCACTTCTGCTGTACACCCAAATCATCTTCATGCATTGCCTCCCAGTAAATGTTAGATGGCAAGGCTGGCAATAGGTGGAAATTGAAAAGCACTACACAGTTATGCTTCAAGGACTGGAGAAGAGTTGTTTCATTCAATCAGGAAAAAAAAGCACCCAGATGCTAATTGACACAGCATGAATTACTGCACTCCTGCACACAGAAGCCCTGAACCCCACACGCGAGTTACCGCACAATTCTCACAGGAGGTTGCTATAAACGCAGACATTTTCCATATTTCAAGCCTGTATCCATGTCTGACCATCTTTCTTCCTCCCTGGCTCTCTTTCTCTCTCAGTCAGTTGTGTGATAGACTGACCTGGGGATATAAATGACATGAATTCCTATCTATCATTCCTCCTCCGTTCCCTCTCCCCTTCTTCCTCCCCTGCGCTGTGGAAATCAAAGACTGCTGAGCCAAGGGGAAAAAAGATTCCATCAATCTTCGCCTGTCCCTAACAGTCACGTTTACCTGACAAAGTTGCACAGCACTCTGTGAAATGCGGTTCCTTCCTGCCAAAGCCTTGGCTTATGCCCCTGAAATACTGTTTCTTTCTTTATATTAAATTCTATTTAATGGGCTGCCTCGGTGTCTCAGCAGGAGCGGCTGCATAATGTGAACTTGCAAGATCATGGAGTCTGTCTCATGACCTTCGTCACACGTCTTCGTCTCTCTATTTTAAGCCTTATTTATTCAGGGGAGGTTTGCTGAGCACGCAGGCTCGCTTTCAACAACGCCTTGCTTAACATTCATACAGTCACACGCATTGGCTGGGAGCTGCCGTGCACTGATACAGTCTTTACTGTTGGACAGTGAGCAGCTCTTGTGGTGCAGCTGGGACTTCGCCTAAAGGGTCCCTCAGTGATGGTTGTTGAGTTTATACAGTACATGTCTGCCCACATGTCCTCTGAAGCTGTTGACATCCACATCCTACTGAAACTGAATGGAATGGTTTTATTGTTTCTTATGTATAAAACTATTATATTTACTGCCAGTGTCCTAATTGTGGTACATTTCTATAGCCTGTTATGGCCAGTGAAAGAGCTCTGTAAAGAATTACTCAGGTAATAAGTACATACTTAAGGGAGAATGAAAGTGGGAGTGCATTATGGGAGGGAAGTCTATTTTTAAGATAGATTTAATGGTGAACACGAATAACGCCCCCAGGGCTTTCAGGCTTTAGCATAGCATAGAAAGTAGCATCACTTTTTTTAGCTACAGATTGCCTTCTAAGCTTTATTGGAATCCGAACATTAAATAAAGTATGTAACAAACAATGTAGAATATGTATACATCATACCCGATGTGACATTTTTACTCTACCGATTTACTCTAATGTTTAGAATGATCTGTTCCTAACCCTAACCAAGCAAGTGTTTGTTTGTTTTTGCCTAAACCTAACCAGACCAGAGCACAGAAATATAACATAAAGACAGATATTTTTGTCAGGACATCTCTAGCCGTGTTTGTGCTGACCAAAGTATCTTATGCCAAAAGATATTATTCTTACCATAACCAAGTGTTTTTTTTTTTGTGTGTGCCTCAATGTAACCAGATCAAAGCACAGCACTGTCAAAAGATTTAATATAGAATTTAACTTTTTATTATTTCTGACAGGACATCTTCAGCCGTGTTTTTGGTGATACCACCCTGTGTTTTTAATGAGACCTCCGGACATCTCCTGCTGTGTTTGTGCCGACCAAAGCAGGTATTTCATGCTAAAACATGATCTTATTCGTACCCTAGCCAAGTGTTTTTTGTGCCTAAACATATCCAGACAAACGCACAGCATCGTCAAAAAATGAAACAAGTTGGAACATAAGAAATGTTAGTGTCATTGTGTACATTGGCAACATGTGTTCTGGAGACTGAGTTGATGTTTACGAAGTACAAAATCTAAATCTCCATTTTTTTACAGTTCCAGATTCGGATGTGCCTCATAAAGCAGCAAATGTCTCTGTAGGGTGAGAGTCTTTATGAGGATTTATTGGAAACTGATCCATTATTACCGTCGTTTGAGTATGTAACTCCCTCTTTGTGTGTCTCTTGACCGATTCCCTTGCCGAGCGGTGGATGAGGGATGGCAAAATTAAGAGGGAATTTTGCACCAAAATGACTGCAACTTTGTAAGACACCGACTTGTTTTGTCCAACTAAGACTGCTGAAGACTCACTTAAACCCTAGTTGAACTTTGGAATGCACTGTTGCACAGAACGAACGCTGTGGATTCATCCGTTCCTTTCCACTGGAATCCCATGAGAAAAGGGATTTTCTTTCCAGCCAGTTTGGAGGAGAGGAACAATTAGAGCGACCGATCACCTTTTTGAGATGTGCAAACAGTACGGGCACGCGATTGGGGAAAAAATGTGAATCTATGCTTTAAACCTTGTAGGCGAAATGTGGTGGATAATCACAGCTCTCAGTTGTTAAACTGGTGAGGAGCCTACAGCCCATTCTCCTTTCAAAACAATGGCCTTCCCCCAGAAACACAATGCTGCGCTTGTGCATTCGGTGTGAAACAGCACCGAGGCAGCCACACTCATCCAACGTGTCTGCCGCTATGCTATTTAAAGTCTTTTCATTCAGAGATCTGTTAACTACCTGTTAATCTCTGTCAGATGCTGGCAATTCTGCGGGTTTTCCACAACATTAGAGTATTAAATCCTGCACCAGTACAAGCTGAAACACATCCTGGATGTGATTTAGTCAGACAGCAGTGTTAGAAAAATGCAATTCAATGAAATACCTGCATATATTAATAAAATCATCCCAACCCACTTCGCCAATTAGAGTCATTCTCACACTTGTTTTGGGGGAAAATTGTGACAAAACTGCGACCTCAGAGGAGACGAAAATAAATGCACTGCACAATGTTCCGTTTCTTGAATGTTAAGATTCAGCATCAAACGATTTTTTTTTGACAACGGGCAACATACAGCAGAGTAATCCATGAAAAATCGTTTGGATGATTGTAGGGTTTCCAGGTCATCTTGTTATTGAATTTAAACTGTATGTTCCATTTTGTCTGAAAGAGACAAAAAACAAATCTGTTTTCTTCAAATGTTCTGTCCCCAAAATGTAATTTATAGCCCCTTTACAAAGAAAAATATACTTTATAAAGGACATATAGAGTTTCCTTTGATTTAAGAGACGATTGGCGCTGCTTTCTTCTCTAATCTCTTCAGATTTCTGCCTGTTTTGAGCTTTTTTTTTTTTCTGTTCAAGTGCAGCTTATCTCCTCTCTCTACCATTGTTGCTGTCAATTCCCACCAGACGCGGGGTTTGAAACTAATCTGCAAAACTTAATTTAAAGGCTTTCAAGTTGTTGGTTATTACGTAACAATCCTGCATAAACTGTACATGAGTAATTCTTCCCTGACATACGATACGGAGATATGAAATTGTCTCCAGCTCGCTGCTGAATAAATTATATGTAAAGGCAAATGTATTCAAAGATTGCTTCGCGGAGTCTCCAAAGCTGGAGTATATCTGTCCTCATTATTCTGATATGATATTGCCCTGAGACAGATCAGACAGTAGAGGCTAACTACTCCACTAAGCTTGAATAACCCCCTAAAATCTTTGCCCAGCTTTTCTTTTTTTTTTTCCTTTTTCCATCCCTGCGTTTGATAATGTTACTGCAGATACGCTTATGATGGTCGTGCTAAGTATAGAAAGTTCTCTCTGTTTGGCTGTAAGCCTGGAGGATCAACATTATCATTGCAGGCCAGAGAAGGGCTGCCCAGAAGCTTGTCCCCGGAGGCTGCTTAATGAGGGGACGGAGAAAAGGGAGTCGGAAATCGAAGCACCTGAGAGCCAGCTGTTTTTTGGAGTGCAGCACGAGCGCCTGCGGTGAACGTGTTGACATCGCCACGGGGCCTCCCCGGACGATGTCTCGACCCGGCTCCGCCGCCCCTCCGCGGAGGGGGCAGCGCCGTTTATCCGACACGTTAGCCCCCGTAGCCACAGTTAGGGTGACTTAACACGAGATGACTCGGCAGCTCAGGGAGAATTCCTGAGGACGCGCGCTTCATGTGAGAAGATACTGGCCTCTTAGCGTCCCGTTTATAGTGTTGTTAACGTGACAAGACGTATAGCCACCTCTGGAATACGCCGTGACAGGTGTATGATGTTATTGCTTAGTATCAGGGCTACACGGAGCATTATGAGTCTGCAGCAGCATCCCTCAGGGCCGTGGGTTGGTGAAATAGTAGCCTCTCTGAAAGGCCAGGAGCTGAGAGTTTATTGGATAACCGCAAGACACGTACGTGTTGTTTAACCTGCATTTTATTGTACAGCAGCCGCGTGTAGAACTCGTCAGCGATGGCATAAAAAATTAAAAAAGGGGTGAATAGGATAGCAGATATCATCATTGAACTTCCTCAGCTGATGACCTACATTAAAGGGGCTGTATGTAAGAATTTCAGTTGAAAACATGAGAAAATCACTAAAATTATCAACAGAATGCAAAAAAGTAATTTGACATTTTCTCAATGTGTTGTGCTCCTCAGCTATCTACTGAAGTTAGCATACTAACCAGCTAGCCAGCCCCTCCCAGTCCAAGGCTCCTGTGCTCACAGTGTTAACGCCGACACTCCATGTGTGGCGATAACAGGAAAAGACAGCAATTTATTCCAGTAACGGATAACTTTCATTAAAAAAAGCAACTAAATAACGGCTAACTTGAATTGCTAATGCGCTATGATACTCGTTACAACAAAAAAGTAATCTGAGTACTCTAATGGATTACTTTGCAACAAGTTCCCCCCAACACTGGTTATCAATGTCCTAAAACGGCTATTACGTGTGAACAAAAGGCTAAAATGCATAAGAAAAGCTTTGTTTTAAGAAATACCCTCGTACATGTGGACAGGGCCGAAGACAGTAGTTATCAGTCCTGGGCCAGGGGCTCCTGCCCTGCATGTTTCACACGTTTCCTTAATCCACCTGATTCAAATAATCAGCTTGTCATCAGGCTCTCCTGATGAACTATCCAATTAAATATGTATGTATTTTTTTTTTTACATTTTCAGAGCATTTTAATCTGATCATTGGATAAACCCAGAGTCATTCCTTCATTCTTCTTTCACGTTGTTCACATTCGAGCAAAGGGTTTTCAACTGAGGGAATTTTGAATTCTCTCTATCACTCCGCAAACCAGAAACTACTCTCTAGATATAAGATCCATTTTCGCCTTGTTCTAGGATTAAAACGTTACATTCATCAGGCTCTGAAGGATATGCGAACAGAACCATCTGTAAAAACCTTTGGTACATGAATAGGATTAAAACTAGAAAGTTTGATGTATGTGCATGCCACTGAAGTGGAGATTACAGGCTCAGAGTATAGGGGAAAACTCATTTTGAGAAAATGGCCTGGATATGTATGTATCGTGAAATTCTATACATTTTTAGATATAAACTGGTAAAGAAAAAGGGCACAACATTCTGTTAGTAGATATCAGCATGACACTTCCCCAGGAAATTACTCACAGTAGGACAGTTATTATACAAGTTTTCTGAAATGTTGTGTTTAAATATGCAAATTGTGCTTTATCTAATGAAAAATGCACACATTTGCATTAATTACCAGAACAGCTTTGACTGTGAGAAGAAGAAGGCCAAATGGCATGAAAGTAGCATATAGGTGGTAAAAACAACAGTCACATGTGAGAAATATTTCCATTAGTATTTGTCTGACTGCCCTTTTCTCTGAGCTCCAAAGGAGTGACGACCCAAGACAGCTGGTGTTCGGAGAAGCCTCGCCTCCCGCAGCATCACGCGAATATCTTAACAGCGGTCTTCATGCGTAGCGCCGGGCCTCCTCTGGTCGTCCGCCTCTGCGGCAAGGCTTTTTGTGGTATTGACATTTCAGTGGGGTGAAAAGAGGAACTGCTAGTCGCTCTGACAGGACGCAGCTTCTCGTTGTGCGGAGGTTCTTGGGGACCGCGTGGGTATTATTTTATGCCGCGAAAGTGCCAGGGTGTGAAGGAGCAGGGCGGGCACGACTAAAGTTGGATCCGGCCTTCTGTAACCTCTGCAGGAAATTATAATGCAATAATGGAAGTGGCCCCCTTTTCCTAAATGAGAATATAAACAAATGATGGATAGCAATAATCTGAGCAGTCAGCGGAGCGCGTCGAAAGCCCCGACGCCCACATGACCATGTAGAAACGTCCACGGAGGGAAAATAAATGGGGAGAGGACTGAAATTAGCAATAAAAATAGCTCATTTTACAGAAATAACTGGAATTAGAGTGAGGTGAGAACTGTGGACCAGGAAAGAGTAAAAAGAAGGGAGAAAAATGCGATAAAAAAAATAAATAAATAAAAAATACCCAGCAGTTGGGGACCCTGTGAAAAGCAGCCTCCTGTTCACTGGTGCTGAATCTATTCTGTGTTTGCTGTCTGTGCGAGTGTGTGTGTGTGTGTGTGTGTGTGTGGCTCTGTGTGTGGGTTGGCATGGCTGGGAGTGTGTTTGAGTGTGTGTGTGTGTGTGGCTTGTCTTTCGTCTCTCTCAGATGCTGGTCCAATGCAATGTTTGTACCTGGCGGTGGGTGCAGGTGCAGCGTTGGCCTGGAAGTCCCATCTCACTGCTGCATCGTGTTATTTTTATTTTTTCTTTGGTTCCCCGTGTCTCATCTGTTCCTGTTTATTATGCTGTTTTATTCCAGCGCCTACTGAACAGGATCTCGTGAGAAATACATTCATATTTGTACAGAAATATCCCCTGTCTTAAAAGAAAACATTTTAATGTGTTATAGTGGTTTTAACATTTAACAAGACAAAGACTTTACAGTCATGCTCTGTGAGGCTTCACTTAGGCAAAGCACTGTGTTGAGGTAAATGTTAGCATGCCTATGCTAACATGCTCACAATGACAATGACAACATGTTGATGTTTAGCAAGTGTAATGTTCACTATGTTCACCAAGTTGGCAGCTCGGCTGGTTTAATTTTGGTTGCATGCTTACATTTGGTTTTGCACAGAACAATAAGTACAGCTCAGGTTAATAGGGGTGTCATTAGATTTTCAGGTATTTGGCTATAAACCAGAATACTGGACAAATCAAAATTTTGTTCTGGGGATGTCACTGCAGAAAATGTGATCAAAAGGATCAAGGCACACCGTGACCAAACCCATCATCCCTCCATGTTATTGGCGTGTTTGGCCTCGACCATCTGATTAAACAACACCGTCTGTTCCATGGTCATGGATCTGGTCTCTTCTATGTCTGGTTAGGCACCAAAAATACTCGCTTCGGTTTAGGAACAGATCATGGTTTTGGTCAAAATAACTTCCTAAAAACAGTCCTCACTGGCTCTGACATGACTCTAACCCTGGTCGCATTGGGGAAAGTCCCATGAATGAACCACCCAACGGTCCCTGACCACCTCCTGATATGGACCTAAAGGTCCTATTCATAAGAAAAGTTGATTTTTAAGTCTCATTCCCAACTCATCAAAAATTGACGCTTTGGGGTGGTGGCGTCCTACATCCTAAAGTTTTTGACAAGTTGGGAATGAGACTCAAAAATCAACTTTTCTTACATATAGCATCATTAATGGCTCTTTGAATTGCATCATAATCGCCCCCTGCTGGTACTGCACCTTCATACAAACATGTACTTTTATACATTTACATTTTTACATTTAGCAGACGATTTTGTCCAAAGCGACTTACAGTAATTCATACATACATTCATACACTGATGGCGGTGGCTGCCATGCAATGTGCTGCCCAGCACATCAGGAGCAGTTTGGGGTTCAGTATCTTGCCCAAGGAGACTTCAACATGCAGACCAGGGGAATCGAACCAGCGACCTATAACAAGATGATGGCTCTACCCCTGAGCCACAGCCGCCTCCTTCGACCCATCCAGCCGCATGTAATTTCATGCCTAGTGGATTGGTGGGCCTATTATACACTTTGGCATGAGACTGGGTGGACTGTAAATACCAAATGTTGTGCTTATACATCCAAGTAGATGATTTGGCAGAATAAGTTTTTTTAAGTTAGACATACTGATGGCGCCAGAGGAAAGTTCAGCCAAAGTCTGGGTTTAATCCTCTGGGGGCTTCAAATGCCTGTACTGAATGCTGTTCCAATTCATGCAGTAGCTGTGGAGATCGTTCAGTCTAGACTGAATGGCTGACATCCTCGGAGCTAAGAAACTACTAAAAACCTTGACCAAAAGAGTAATTTTCCTTTCTAAACTCAAACCCAAAAGTTTATATTTAAACTGGCTTAAATGGGGAGCTTTTTGGCCTCATTGGTTTAATGGCACAAATACTAATTTGCTTCACTCATTAATCAAACATTTGGCAGGGTTTTTTTTTTGCCCACAGGCCACAATCAATTTTAAAAGCTTTAAATGTAACTCCGATAACCTCAAGCAAAAGTTTTTAATTTCACCTTGGTCAAAAGACAATATGAAACCAGCTGAAGCAGAACTGCAGTATAGCCATTGCGAAACGTCCTTATTTAACAAAAATCACAATTAGGCTTAACAACCGGGGCGATGCTCTGACCTACTGCGCACTGAACCAACCTGACAGGATGAGAGATGACCTTAGCTAACCCAAGGTTTCTTCCAATTATGCTTTTCCCCTTTTACAGTGAGGATCTGTGTGGCGGACGTGTAATGTCCCTCCAACACTGTCTCGCCTGGGTTCATATTCTGTGATTGATTATCGATTAGTTCAATTGAGGTAGCGGGCGTTGTCCGAGAAAGTCATTCTCGAGGACGCGCTGCATGAATAAATGACTTGAATCGACTACACAGCTGAATTGACTACAAGCGGGCGCACCCCCCCGCTGCTCCGTCTACCTCTGACAACATGGGGCCGCAGGGTCAGCGGTATCCTCCCCTTCGGAGCCCTTTGACACCACCCACCAGCCGCCCGCTCACCTTGGAACGACCTAGTTATTATGTACGATTTGGAAGCAGACTTGTTTAAGCCATGTCAGCTGGCCTAAATAATGCCATCACCTGAACAAGCAGGACTCAGCAGAGAGATGGGGGGATTAGCCAGCGTGTTGGCTGCTCGCTGTCTCGCCTGCTGAAGGGCAGATGGAAATTACTTGGAAAAACAATCCGTTTTATCACCAGTGTCAATATTAATATTAATCACCCGGGGAGCAATTCTGTGAGCAAAACTCAGAAAAAAACAATGACAACAAAACAAAACCCAAAAAAAACCAAAAAAAAACACCAAACATACATTCATAGAAAGACAAACAGGCAGAGGTACACACACAGGGACTTGTGCCCTGGCCAACACACACACTCACTGAAGAGACGAAGGTCATTTAAGGACTAATCTGCAAAGGCTGCACACGAACTGACCCCAGATATTATGTCCAGAACACATCTTCACGCCTAAACGACTAAATTGGTTGATTGCATATGTATAATATATATTATATGTTATAATATATGACATAATATATGTACCAGCCACAGGTGTGCCAGAACATCATCACTGGTTAGGTTTGGACGATTAAAACTAGTTTCACAAATATAAAGTTTAACAAAAAACAACATTTCAGATTATGGGAAAGGTGCAAGAACGCTTCTTGTTTGTGATTGGACCGAACCAAAGTCCCTGGAAACATCGAGGGGCGGCTGTAGCTCAGCTCAGCGGGTAGAGTAGATCGACCAGTGTTCGGGAGGTCACTGGTTCGAATCCTGGCTCCCTGGGGCGGAACCCCAATCGCTCCTGATGTGCAGTTGGCACCTTGTGGGTAAGGGTAAGTAAGGGCTCTGCTATGAGGTGTACCCCGCCTTTGCCCTTAGATAACTGGGATTGGCTCCAGCAACCTCCCTGCCACCCCTTGAAGAAAGGGATAAAGCAGCTACTGCAACCATCAGCGGTTGATAATGACAACATTTCAGATTATGGGAAAGGTGCAAGAACGCTTCTTGTTTGTGATTGGGCCGAAACCAAAGTCCCTGGAAACATTTTTAAGGGATAGTTTGGATTTTTTTTTAAGTGGGGTATTATGGATGGCAGTCGACACGCGGTGTGGAAAAGCAGCAGTAGTTTGGCTATGTAGGAAGCTAAGCAATGTACTGCTGTGGATGGAGTCAGCTTCTGCCAATCACTCAAAAAAGTCACTTCTCAACTCTACAAATGTTAAGTAATTGCACAAAGCAGGTCTAAGACTCTGACGACAGTCATAAGCTATACTGTAACAATGTATACAGTAAGCGAAGGAATCTCTACACAATGGCCCGGGCATTTTTGCTGTTTTAAGCTTTGTGTTCCCTTTAAAATCACCATGATAAGGAGATTAGGGGAAACTGCTAATATGCAAAAGGTGTGCAAGCTGATTGCTCAGTAGCATTAGGTTAATGACGTGACAAATTAAAAGAGAAAGGAAAAATAGATTCACGCCAAGATACTACACATCAGCACTCGGGTCATAACCTCAGAGAGAGTCAAACTACTACTTTATATGTAGTTATTTTTAATTGCCTCCAAAAACCTCATTAGGAGGACTACTTCTCAACATAGAACATAAAGTTTTCAACAGAAAACACGGTGCTGCTACTGATGGATTTCATTACTCTTGATAAAATCAACACAAAAGCCCTACAGCCTCACGACTGTACTAGTATAACCGAATCTCATCTATCAAATGAGGGAGAACATTGGAGATGGTTTGGTGCTTTTTGTTGGATTGCTTCCATCCAGTGCATCTGATGTATGGCTGTAAATATTGCAAGTATCTAAACAACAGAAGGAGAGGGATGATGGGTATTGAATATGTAAATGGTCGCGTCGACCGAGAGCAACATTAATCAGCACAAAAGGAATTTTTTTTTTGTTTTTTTGTCCTTTCTGTCAATTCTTTTTGAAAAGTGTCACCGACGACTAAAAAGGCAAGATGATTGGAAACAAAACAGCAATCATTTTCTGACAATCACCGTCCAGTTGCACTTCATATAGCATGGCGTGTGCACACCACAAACAGCAGTGGGTCACATGATGGATTATGATTTTAATTATACTCTGCGGGCTTTTGCCGCCCAGGCATACATTTATCGGGGTTTTAGCAATTACATAATATTCTTCAGCTTTCTGATTGTATTGGATGCTTTCATTTTTAACTCATCTAATTAATTTAATCCATAAATTATATGTTTGCTGCCACATTATGTGGGTAAAATGTGATCAAATATCTGTAACTCGGTGTCTGACTACTCTGTAGCTACACACACATACACACACAGAAACGCGCAAACTTAATTAATTCTTCAAAGAAGCTATCTCGAATACAAATCCAGTTAAAAACTGTTTCAGATCAACAATTTACAGTCAGTTTTAGGAGTCCAATTTCAGCTAATGGTGTCAAAAAAAGGACATATATCATTCAATTTTATGGTAGAACTCCAGTCATTTAAGCCCAATCTAATTAATCCATCTTTGGCCGCCTGTTCTCGCTCCCAAAGTGTCAAATATGGCAGCTTGGTCAGAGGCCGAATGCTTCATACTGAGATGCTGTAGGTACCCCTGGAGCGTCACTTCTGGAGGCACCCCTCTAGGGTGGTAGTATAAAAAGCAAGAAAAGTCATCAGGAGCTAATTAGCTCATGGTTCGGTTAACCGTGGAGCCAGTGCCCCTAGAATTTGCCCAGACTGGTACCTTTGATCACAGGGTGAGTCACTGCGGCCATGGGGATCAGCTCAACTGGATATAGTAGCCTGAGATTAAATGCGAGTGGACATCGAAATGGGACTGAACAAGAACCTATGGAGGTCAGATCGAAGACAGGGATGAGGACAACGAGAGGACGACAAGACACGGCAGCACACTTTGTTCGTTTGTGTGCAATTCCGGCCTTATCTGACAATTTGTTGGGGCGACCAAGTCGTTATGGTTTGTCCGCAAGCTTTAGAAAGTCTAATTGGACATTGCATGTTTGGTCTGCTGGGGCTGTGGAGGCTCAGAGAGGGACAAGGAGAAGCCTCAATAAGCTGGTAAAAAAGGGCTGGCTCAGTCTCGGGCTGTCCTCTGGACTCCATTGAGGAGGTGGGTGAGAGGAGGATGTTAGCTAAGCTGACATCAATTATGGACAACCCCTACATGAGACTGTGGGGGCCTTAAGCGGCTCCTTCAGCAACAGACTGCTTCACCCACGGTGGAAAAAAAGGAACGCTACCGCAGGTCATTCATTCCAACTGCTGTCAGACTGCTCAGCACCAATAACCCTTAATGTAGCACCATAAGCACCTACTTATCTTGCACTACTTACCACTTCTAACTCGGCCATCTTGTGCAATTATCCAGTGCAATAATACTATTTTTTTTCCTTTTTACATACTTATATTCTTCCACTGAGTCTATTTATTTCAAACACTGTATTTATGTATGCATCCAGCCTTCAACGAGGCAATACTTTTACACTTTATATAAATGTATACAATGCACACTTACCTCCTGTATATAAAGCACATAGCATATAGTCCTTTCTACATTGTATCTTTCTTTCTAAATCTAAATCTTTTTTAGTATTTTTAAGTCTCCTTGTTTATTGTCTGTACTTGTACTTATTGTATGTCTGTGTACCTGCTACTGTCACAAGTGAATTTCCCCAATATGGGATGAATGAAAGTCTATTCTGTTATGTTTACCTTGACCATGAAGCCCTGCGTGTGCAAAAGTGATGCTCGAGGGGTACCTACACCAAACCTGCTGTATCTGACGCTGCATCATAAACATATATTCAGGTTTCAAATTTGCACCAGTGTTTGGTAGTTAAATCTTCATATTGACATTTGTTTTAAATCAAATCCGTCTTGGTGCAACCTAGCCTTAAGCTCGCATTTCAAAGGCTATTTCAAATGCCCAAAACATCGAGGGGCAGCAAAACTCCTCCCTTGTCAGCTCTGACTCCGGTAGGCCGACTGAACCAGATTCAAACGAATGGACTCCGCCGAATCTGTTTTGTTGCGATTAAAGTCCCGCGCCAGGTACGCTCCCCGGCTCCTCCACGGTGCTAAGCTTTCACTTCTTGGAAGGAGACGTGAGAGCGTGAAGTGAGAAAACAAAGACACTGCAGAAACATTGTTTTGGCATGTTACGCTGATCCCTTCAAGAGCTGACAGAGAAGAAGTGGGATGTGAAGTAGAACTACTGGGAAATATCGCTCGGATATCTGGCAGTGGGGAAATAAATGTAATCCCCCCTTGTTATTATCTTCGTCTGGGCCCGTGCGCACTTGAGATAATGTCGGCCAGAAGGAGCGGAGTAAAAGGCCTGCTCTTTCCAAATAATGCATGCATCTGATTAGCCTTTGGCTGTTGTTGGTGGACAGAAGTGGCATTATCTCCAGCTTCTGTGCAAGATGGCAACGACATGAAAGAACGAGGCAGAAGAGAGGCGGGGTGAAAAAGGAAAGGGTGCATCGTTTTATTCACTTTTTCTATTATTTTTACTGTCTTCTTCTTCTTCTCCGTGCTGTTTTTCAAAAACGTCTCCCTACACATGCACGCCTTCAATAAGACGAAATCAATTCAGCTGTCTGGGGCATATTAGAGCGCCGTCGTCCAAATCTATCAATTCAGCCGACAACCGCGGGGGCTTTTGATGTCGAGACGGGGTCAGGCCATATCCTGACTCAGCTTAGAGAATAGGGCCCCTCCATCTTAATGTGCATCCCCGCAAGAACACAGAAATAAATTGCCTTCCACTTGGCAATCTCTCCCCTGTACGGTGCCGAAGGTTTTAATGTATTTTTCAGTGTAATATCAACTATGAATCACAGGATTAAGAAAAAAAAAAAAGAAAAAAAAGGGTCGATGCATGTTTTATTGTGAGTCAGAAGCTGGTATTAGCATGTTAAATGGAGCCAGCGCTGCCTCCTGCACACACTAAGTATCCTACATGCAGCCGGGTGATTTTTGTCACTTCATTATTCCTTTTGGATTCCTTATCAAAGTGCATACTGCGGCTGTGATTCTCGTTTTCTGGTTCATCATACCAAACAGATCAGCCTGAGATTCATGCCTTATTCTATTAGTCATTCCGGCTCTCTGAGGGGGGAGAGGCGCGATTAAAAAAAGGACGGGAGAAATACTGGAGTCGTTTTCCCTCTGTGGGTACTGGCACCAACTCTAGACTCCCCCGTCCTCGCCTTCCCTTTCCTCTTTGTCTGAGATGTTTTTTTGTCCGTCTCTATCTTTCCCTCCCGTGCCGACAGAGACACACGACCGCCCTCCTTAACATTGTTAGAGTAAGTGATGTAGTGATTCCGATGGGCCGACGTGTTCCCCCACTCCTCGAATTTGTTACTGCTGTTGCTGCTATAAGTTCGATGTCTTCCTCCGTCCCCTCCGTTTGGCGTCTGCCGGCTGCCGCTGTGCCTGCAGGACACCAGAGGAGACGACTGGCATCCTCAATGAGGACGGGGAAGCGGCGCTTCGCCTTCACGCTCCAGCGCCTGCACGCCTGAAGAGATGACAGGGAGAAGGAGAAGGTGTGGGTTGACGGGGGGCCAACACTGCTTTTGCATTCATGCGACCGCGCGGACACAATTTTCACAAAACGCACGTGCACGCGTCGCATTCGGGCACACAAATCGGGGCTGGACATGATGGCGACAATACCTGTAAACCATGATGCACTCTGAAACAATTCCTCCGGCTCCGATCAGAATCAGAACCGCTTTTATTGCCAGGTAAGTTTACACACAAGAGGAATTTGCTGTGGTCTGAAGGTGCAACACAACAAACGGTACTAAAACTACTTTAAATACATAATAAAAACTATAAAATATATGAATAGAGTGTGAATGTCAATATGAATAGAGTGTGGCGATTTTAAAGCAGGTGAAGACTGTCCAGATTTTGTCCAGTAGTGCAAGAGGTCTGACCCAGATTGTGCGAGGTCACAGTAGATACTCATGTTGCAATGTTCAAAATAAGAGCATCAGTGGATAAAACCTGCATTAATGCAATGTAAGTGAAGAGGGAGGTTCACGGGCCTTGTTGATGACCTCGTTGATGATAGAGTTAAATACTCACTTCTGTACAATTATCTGACAGACACACAAACCAAACTATAATTCATGTGCATGCAGTCATAGACTTCTACATGCTACGTATTGATGTTCTTGCATATGGGCGTAGGAACCATTTAAGATGTGGGTGGGACAATTTTAACGGAGGTCTGGGGGGTTCTCACCTCGTGATTTTAAGAGTAGATGTCATTTAATATATTCTGGTGCCTTTGAACAGGTGGTTGGATACTTTATCCGGATATGGCAGCATGAGAAAAATGGTCAGTTACCTACAATTTGCAATTTCATCCAGAGGAAAGATGATAAAAAGTGTGTGTGTCAGTTGATTCAATGTCTTATTTCTAATAGCCGTGTGGCACAAGCTCATGATATTCCATACTCTTTTGACTTAAATACATATTTACTAACATTTGAAATAGAAAATAACCTACAATTCAACACATAGAACCAAAATATCTAATGAAATATCCAAATTAATGTAAAACAATTAATCACCAACAATGGCCGTTGCTGTTTTCTATTTCATATTTCATCAGATCACACTATTGTAAAGTGCCCATCTTCCTTTCCTCTTCCCTGCCATGTTTCCCTTCTTCCTGCCGAGTTTATGCTCCTTGTTCAATGGACATTTGTGGTGACAGAATTCGACTCACCTTAGTTCAGCTGGCCTCGCATCGGCACCTCAGTGACCAGTCACCGTTGGCGGTGCATTTGTGGTGCAAGGTGGAGTGAAAATGTACGGAGTTCCATTCATTTGCATTCTCTCAATAATCAACCCGGAATGGCATTAATAGCTGAAGTAACACAGACGCTCCGAATGGATAGACTGATAGACTGAGCGTGGGGGGAGTGTAATGGCTGCGACTCCCGTGGTCTTGCAAACACAATCAATGAAACACAACACTGTTTTTTTTTTCTAACCCCATTATTTACAGCAACTACACGTCTCATGTCCCAGATACTGTTGTTTTTTCCAGACATAAAGCTATACAGGATGCCTGCATTCGACATGTGAACAGTACTTAACATGTTCTAGGCACCCAAAGCCAAAGCTTAACACCAGGGTGATTTCAAACTTCTTTTCCAGCACACCCCCCTTTTAGAAGTTAAAAAAGGGTAGCGCCTACAGCCCCACTATTTTTATCGGCCTCTAATAAAAAAAAAAGTATCCAAGATTAATTTTTACGAAATAAAGGTCAGCATGATAGCATCTCCTCACACCCCGACAATTGCTCTATGCCCTCCCCGTGGTTTGAGAACCACTGTTTCACACATTCTTGGTTTTTGGAAGATGAAAATGTCAGCGCTCCAGAGATCCAACCGCTATTTAACAGCCATGTGTTTATTTATTTATTTATTTATTGTTTAAATGTTGTCACTGCCATTTTTGATGTATGTCTTTAGTTTCCCATTATGGTTACCAGCATGTTATGTCAATGTTGACTGCAGGCTTCTCCTGAGACACCCGGTAGTCACCAGCTGATTGCCTGTATGTTTTCTTTTCCGCACTGTCATGTACCAATTTTTCATCAATCTGAATCAAACACATCTTGTAAATGGATAATTCAAACAACCAGAGCAGCAATCGGTGTTTTAAAAATATGACATAAACCCAAACAGAAGAAAATGTCCTTTCAGGCAATCCCAGCAGCCTAAAGGCAAACCAAAAACATGTAGCGTGAAAGCCATGCGCAACTCACGCCTCGTTGTGTTTTTGGCCGTTGATTATTTATATTTGGGGGAATCCGCGCCATGAAAATTCAAGGATCATTAGCAGTTCGTGTTTGCTCCGTAACAACTGGTGTACAGCAGTCTGTATAATCACCACGATTCCCTCTGATACTGAGGGGAAAAAACAATCAACAGTTGTTGATTATGAGACAGTATCTGAGGTGACAGCGATGTTTGAAGACGCCGGGAACTTTTAGTTCCGAAGCCAGCAGCTTGGGTTTGATGTCCAAACAAACAAATATCTAAACATACATCATCATCTGCAAACAGCCGCGACAAACTTTAGCGCATTCCGTTTGGTTTTGATGTCTAGACACAGAAACTCTGAATGTGTCGCTTTCCACCAGCTGTTGCTCTCCCAGAGAAATTACATCTAAAAGCAATTAATAAGCAACAGCACATACATTTGAAAGAAATGTAATGCCCCCAGGACTCTATTATTGCATCAACACAAGGAAAAGTATTTACTGCACATGTTTGCAAAGACACAAAATGTTTAAATGGAAGAAATTTGCCAATTATCCCCCCCTAAAATGTTTTAACCCCCCATATCTGCTTTATCAAATTCACTTTGAATCTAAATCACCGGTCACCACAACCACGCACCTCTTTGTATGCTATCTACTTCCATGCAGGTATACGAACAAATGTCGGGGAACAAATGTGACAAAACGAATGAGAGACACATAAACATAAATTGTAGAACGTGGGTTAACACCAGCTGACCCTGAAGTAGCAAGATCACCCTTGAATGCACAGCAAGGGAGATTTCAAAAAACAAGCCCTTCTCTGTGACTGATCCCCGTTCAGAGCGTTTATCTCTGACAGACAAAATGAAATAAAGCTGAACAAACTGTTCACTGTGATGAATACTCATCTCAAGCAGGGTTCAAGGCTCTGGAAACTGATTTTTATATATAGCGAAATGAATAGGCGCTGATATCTCCCTGGATTGTAGGAATTGAAATTATCAGTGTGTATTTTCTGGAAAGGATTCAATGACCTTCATAGGCAAAACCATCAGAGTGATTTCTGTGTGCTCAAAAAAAACTTTTAAGTATTTGAAATTGTAATTTTTTCCATATAAGTATTTCATAAGATATATGTAAAGGATGTGTGATTTATTACAGGAGGCAGAATAACCAATTTGAAATTCATTACTTTTATGTATAATACTTGAATAACAAACACTTGAAAAACACATTATGTGTATGTCAAGTGTTTAATGTTAGAGTCTGCATTGATTTAATTCGATCGTATGTAACCTTGTAACAAACAGCAGCGCATGAAGTCGCATCAGCCGGCAGCTCCTCCAAATGATGCTACTTTTTTGGTTTTTTTTTAGCCATTCAACCAATCAGTGTTTTTGGCTTAAGTGCGGAAACATGTACTGCCATTCGTAGACACACCAGCCACAAGAAAGTGGGTACTTTCAATTACGAGCAGCAGACTTTGAGACCTTCACGGCCTGCGGCGTCTTTCGACCATCCTGACCAGCTGGCACGCCCCAGGGAGGAAGACGGTTGTAATAAGAGCCACGCTAACCCAGCTTGGTTTGAGGCTGCTCCTGGCTTACGCCCAGAAAAGGACATGGACAAATGGCACAAAGTGAAATCATAGACATTTTTGTCAGAGACCTGTCTTCACCACAGCTGTTGCACTCGACGGGCCGACAGAGCGCAGGACCGCAGCTGGATGGGGAGAGGCGGACTCTGTGTTTGTAACATCGATGCTTTGACACTCAGTCAACGGTATTTCCATGACGTCAAACTTTTGATGCGAAGAAGCCAACCACGTCATCATCACCATCTTGTTGCTGCTGTTTACATACACTCTGACGCAGATCAAAAGATGCACTACGAGATTATGTACATTTTCTAAATAACTGTATATACGTTCTGTAATTTATGTAGCATGAAGTAGTTTATGAACTTCCAAATTGTTATGCACCCTGTGGTGTATGATAATGAGTGAATTACCTTGTAGCTTATTTAATTTATGCACATTGACACAACATGTTGGATGAAAAGGTAGATATTAAAATTAGATGAATAATTGCATGTAATTAAAATACTTAATGTCACTGATTTAGTTTTCATTTTCATGAGTGTGGGTTGCCCCCTGAGTCACTATGACTCTGACTCTAGTCTTTACGTGATCCATGTTCCCATGATCTAATGCTCCCCAGCTACATTTTGTTAACATTTATTAAGCCCCGAACCTATTTCTAAATTTTTCCTCATTTTGGAATGAACTCCTTGCCCCTCAGAACAGAGTTTTGGATAGTGGTTGAAAAATCCCCGTAGGAAATGGGACAACCCTTCAAGACGCGTACACGTCATCAGTTGATGCTAAACAAACAGACTTTCCAATATGGCGTCTTCTGCTTTGTTTTCTCTTGGGGCAATCCTGCTATTATTACAGTGTCATTTATCTGATGGAGATGAAAAAAAAGCGTGGAAGCTCGCGATTCATCCCCATCTTAACACTATCAATGAAGACATGAAATCAAAATAACACTGCTTTACTGGCAACTATCGTTAGCTGTTAGCTAACATTAACAACCCGTGCTCCTACCCTGCCAGTCGTCTCAAATTATAGAAGAGGGGTACCAGCTGCAGCAACTTTGCTGCTGGACAGCTTTCAAATGCCCCACAGGGGGAATGCAAAATTAAAATGCATCAAAACATGGGACCGTCATTTACACATAAGCACTTACAGTCAAATGTTAGCGAGCCAGTTGGTTAGCTAGTACAAGACAACTGGCAGGGATTTTTTTTCTGCTTGTCTGAAAGAAAAGGACCGTAACAAAGTGAAACAGCAGATCGTTCTCATGACCCACGGTTTGAAGTGTGCATCTGAAAAATCTCCTATTGGAGGGCCACGTGGCTCTAACATTTCAGTTTACCGCTCTATCCCAACCAGAATCAAGACATCCTACCTTGGGATGTGAACGCGCAAAACAGAGGGGTAGTGGTGAATAGTAGGGGCAAAGGGGGAATTGTTGGGACTGGGCAGAACTGTCCTATTGTGTTAGGGCCAAATAACCCTAACCCTAACCCTCGAGTGGGGAAACATGGAACCTCGTGAACTATGAAAGACTCTGTACTGTCTTATATTGACAATCAAAGTCAGTCACCGTCTTTTCTTCGGGGGATAATCCTTTCATTCAACTTTATTTAACCTGGTTGCGAATATTTTCAAGCGCTTGCACCTGTTCTTCGTTTAGATCAGCTGTTTTTTGTTTAGTTTTTTTGAATTAGATGAAGTATGATCGTCACAAAAAAAAAAAACCTTTACTAAATTACAATCTACAATGATTTTCAATCTTGCCGTTTCATTTTGTAAGAACCATTAACAAAATACAAGATTTCACAGATTTAATGTCAGAATGTCAGAGGTAAATCTGAATGCAAGGACGAGCATTCTGTCAGTGAATGAACAGATTGCTCATGCCTGATCCAGCATGTGCACCGCCTGGGCTGGTGGGTGAATTTGGCACAGCGATGTAGACATGATGACAAATTGTCCCAGCAAGAAGTTGTATGGTAAGTAAAACAAATGTAATTAGATGCAATTAAATAACCCCTCTACCACCCACCTTCACCGCACACAAATATACACACATGTACACATCAAAGTACTTTTTAGTGTCTTAAAATTAGTCATAAGCCAAACATGAAGGGATGGAGCAGAAAGCACGACGGAGTGACTTATTACAAGCCTCAGGTATTCTGCTTTGGTCAGTGTAATTACGGACTAACATACATACACTCTGAGGCACACAGCGACTTCAACCCAAAGCGAAATGTAATTTAAATGTAGTGTGGCGTGACAGTTTTAATGAAATGCTCCTTGCTTTTAGCCAACAACACTCGAAAACAAGCTTCCAAAACAATCACAAATTATGCAGTGAGCAATTGGTTCTCTTTGGCACGCTTTCTTGATGTCACATTGTGTTTTTCTTCAGTTATAAGACAAGCTAGGAGCGTGGCACCAGGGATGGCAAGATGGATAGTCCACCACTTTGGCCGAAACTTAAATATCACAACTATTAATGGATGGGTTGTGAGGACATTTTTGACAGTTGTTTGTGGTCGGATTACACAGAGGATTAAACTGATCAGTGTATGTCTTATTTTTGCACGAAAACACTGTGCTTATTGTCCGATTAGGTTTAGGCACAAAAAACACTTGGTTAGGGTTAGTTTGGATTATCTTTTGACTCTGATTCTAATGTTTTCCTGATTGCAAATATTGAAGTGAGGTCTCCAGTCGGGATGTTGATGTGACGGATATGAAATTTACAAGTGTTAACATATCCATCATTGGCAGAAACGTAATATGCCGATTGCCGATGCCATTTCATTCTGGTGACTGGGCTGTCAGAACAAGCCAACTTCCGTTGGGTAATGGTTTGAAGATGCAATATGTGTGAATTCTGCATTAAAATCTCTGAAAACGACAAGACCTTTCTATATATAATTTGTTGAGCAATGCAGCTCTCACCAGATACTCCACTCCTCTCTCGTTGTTTCCCCTCTCCTAGCAGTAATGTCTACATGAAGTGAAGTACATTTGCCCTCCAACCCTAGTCAGCAGTCAACGTTACAATACATAAACACCCAACAATGGAAGTCACTTCTGCAGATCGCTGCTGCAGTCAGGTCGATAAACAGGAGTGAAGGTAAATCCTCTTTGTAACCCCAAAAGTAAAAAAGTAATCTCTAATTGGCCATAATGAAGACATCTGCTTTTAAATCTGACGTCTCCAAATAAATTCTATTAAACTTTGAACGGATAAGCAAACTACATTACATTTTTTAGTGGCTTAGAGGGCCAGTGGAGGACAAGACAGATGTTTTGCTACAAAAATAAGACATAAAAAAAAAAGAATTACTCCAGTCCCCATGCTAACACTGACATGGGATACCACCCCAGAAATTGCCTTCATATTTAACCAGCAAGCACAGTGAGTAATATAATATAGCCTTTGGTCAATAAGTGAATCATTGTAGCCTCCTCTCAGGATGCATTGACCCAGGATGATTCTGAATGTTCTCTCATTAGTTCTTGACCTGCAAACATTACACACAGTGTACAGTACACTGTGAGTGAACACTCGACTCAATGGTTATTTTACCTTTTCTTAGCATAGAATCCGTCAGATCTGGCAGTATATGGCTCATTATATTTGTAATAGCCATTAGTCCTCTTATATTACTGCATGTATAATGTCTGCGGTTGAAACAGTACAATGATTGTATCAGCATCTAACCTCTTCACAGATTTTAGTCACTAAAAAAGGGGCGTTCAAAAAGAGAGAACAATGATGTGACAAATTAGGAAGCGAGGGGGAACGTAAGGTGCCATAGTGTCAGAATTTAACCTGAGGCAGGGCAGCCTTGGGCTATGCTAGTGATGAGTGACATTTAGTAGCTAATCAATTAAGGATCCTCAGGTGTGAGTGCAGGGATGCTTACATCAGTGGAATATGAACTTGTTTCTTAGCTTGCAGCCAAATTTCGAATGAGCTGTTAAAAGGATGGAGACTTTTAACTCACGCAAGAGCGTGAGCAGCGGGTTGCAGTAGTCCTCTCTGGTCCTGATATTAAGGTGTGAAAAGAAAAGTTTCAAGGTTTTTTGATAGAGAAAAACGGTGTGATCTTTGAAATGCTGCAGCAAAGACTGAACCATTGATTCAACACTCGTGCACTCGAGATATCAGCCATTGATGTTGGGTGATAAAGTCAGGCTCACAGTGAGGCCGAGGTCGGGGCTCTCTGCAATTCATGTCAGGTTCCTCCACCAAACTGGGAAATCTATTTCTCGACAGATATGTTGAAGTAGGAAAGGGGCCTTCTTCAAACATTGCACACAAATGATTGTATGCTGAACATTAAGATATTCTTAAAGTTCCCATGTTGTAGAAAGTGAGATATCGATTACAGGTGTGCCTTCAGACGAGCCTTAGGGACTTCTTTAAGGTTGCGATGTCACAACTATCCAGTCACCGGCCCCAGCGCAGTAATGGTTGCAAAACCAATGGCAGAGCTCAGAGGGAAACATTTTGGGTGGTGTCTGTTCAGGCCTGTGAGAGCTGACCAATCAGAGAAGACAGGAGGGGGGCCTTAAAGAAACAGAAACTCAAACAGAGCGTTCAGATAGAGGGTTAAAAGAGGTGCTGCACCAATGGACAGTATAAATTTGAAAATAAGCATGATGCGGGACGTTTAAACGTAATGTGACAAACCCAAAGAAACAGCCTTGTACAAAGAGAATTGTGTTGAAAACCTCGTACTCTGGAACTGGAACCAACTGAAACCACCTGGAACTGGGGAGATCAAGGCTACGGATGTGTTATTTCTTTCTTTCTTTAAGACAAAGTGAAATATGCATGCTTCTAAAAGGCTTCCTCCTGGACACAAAGCTACTATTCTGACAACATCAATAGACTTACACGGAATATGGCACAGTGGCCCACCAGAGCAAAACAAATAGCTTCTACAAGCTCAATTCCCAAAGAATCTGGGACACCGTGTAACGCATTAATAAAACAAAATGTGATAATTTGCTCCTCTTTTTCGGTGTACACTCAATTGAAAACAGGGCAAAGACAAAGAATTTGACGCCAGCTACGCGATTCAAACAAGTCGGGACAGGAGCAACGAGAGACTCGAAGGGGGCATCCTCGAAGGGTTAATTGTTTGATGACATGAAAATGATTGCATTCTTTTTAATTTCTTTTTCTTTCTTTCTTTCTTTTTTTTTTAGTTGTAATCTAGTAACCTTGCTTCTTTATTTGGTTTTCAGTTACATGGCTTGTATTTCTCAAGTTTGGTTGTCCCTGGGCATAATGACAATAAAGATGAATCTAATCCGTCTGATCGCATCTCATCCCAACTTTTTTCGGAATCAAAGATGCACATGCTGGTTTTATGCTCATGCACACACTGAAATCAATACCAGCACGCAAAGCGACGCGGCTAAATGATACTTCCATAAAGCGTCAAGACTCAAGAGATTCAAGATCTGGATAATTGTGCGCCACATTAGTGCTCAAAGTGATGGGCTAAGAGGGGTTTGTCTCTGTCAGTGCCTATGAAAGTACGAAATGGATACAGTCCACCAGAGACAGACGGTGTTAAAGAAGATATCGGTGAGTGACAGGCAGTTAGTTGGGAAAGTGGGAAAAGGAGGATGACCTTTCTGAGACGAGAGGTGTCAGCTCCAGGAGGAGCAGGGAAGGGGACGGTGTCTCCTTCGCTTCAGTGACTTCCTCTCTCCTGTACAAGAAAGCTGTCGGCCATCTTCCAAGAGGACTCTCTTTCACTTTTTTCACTCGGTCTCCCTTTATCTCGCCGCCTATCTGCCACCTCTCCCCCTTCTCTGCTCTCTCTACGAATGCAGCGTCCCCCGCTCTTCTCTCTCTCTCTGGCAGCCGCTGTTAAATCAGATAGATTGCAGGTGTGTTGCCTCTGTGAAGGAGGATTCACTGCTGCTGTACGCCTGCAACCTCTCAGCATGACGCAGCGCCTCCCCCAATTTACTGTGCCGTAATTCATCCGCAGGACCCAGGACATACTTAAACAGCATTTATACATGCAGGCCGTATGGTTATCCTATTTATCATAAACCCCTGCCTCTGCATTAATTCCGCGGTGTGATTAACTACAAATGCGGCCGTCGGTGAGCATATAAAGTCTGGCAATAAACTGCCCAACTTCATCCACTGCCCATAGAGTGATGGAGATATTACTCAAGCGGCCAATCTGTGATTATTCTGCATTCATTTACCCCGGGCATTTTCAGCGTGAGACTAGATGTATCCGCGCTGAATACGATTTTCTATCTCGCCCGCTGTGTTTTCAGGCATATTTTCCCTGCCCGTATCCTCAAACTGGCAGCCGCTATCAGTAAATGGCACCAACCTTTCTCTGCGGGGTGAAAATGACTGCCTTGTAAGCTTAGCACCGGCCCCAGCCCTCTCCCAAGATGGTAGTTAAAAAAACGATGTTGACCTATGCGCGGCCTCAGGACTGTATATCTCAGCCAGAGCAGCGCGAAAGGAAATAATCCCCACAGTTTTGAATTATTATGTGTCCCAAGGTCCCCAAATGGATTTTCTTAGGAGCAATGTGAGCCCGTAGAAGCAGGACATCAGACTGTTTTGCTTTGTTGGTGTTTTTTTTCCCCCGCTTTTATTGATTTTAATATTACCTACATTTCCATAATCCCACTTACACAATTAGATTTATCTTCGGTCCTCCAATGGTGCAGAACGGCACTGATTAATTGAGTCTCTATTGACAGGTCTCAGTTAAACGGACGGAGCACTGGATTTGAACTGTATAAAAGTCATTAATAGCCTACTCTATATCAAGGATGTTACGCCGATGGATAACTGGGGACTGGCCTTTTTAGGATTACAACAGTAAACCATCTGGTTGAGACTACCATGACATTTCCAAACCATGCCTTTTTTTTTTTTTTTTCATTTTCAAAGCGTCTGTGTGTGGGTTCAATATAAAACGGTTCTGTCCTCACAAGCTCTCAAAGGTCAGCCTGGACAACACCAAGAGCTCTAATTATATTTTGCTGAGACAATTGTCTAGGGAGCACAGGTCTAGTAATATTATAGCCGCTGCACAATATAGGTGTTCGCCTGCATTAAGGTTAAGGTTCAATCTCGAATTGCTTCCGCTTCATTGGGATCACAGGGTTTTTGACCCTCCCAAGACAGGTGCCGCTTTCAAGTTGCTTATCGCTCTCTGCTGTTTTTTTTTTTTTCCCATGCTTGTACCACTCACCACCAAGCGATGGCATATTCGCATTTCAAAAGCAACCCGCGCCCTCCATCCTTGATGTCTTTGCTGTCTTCATGTTATAAACTATTAAAGCGTGTTTTCTTTTCCCTCGGGTGAATTTTGCCAAATCATGTGTAAAAAATTAAAGAAAAAAAAAAAAAAAACGACAGGCAGAAAGAGGCAAAAGCAGGGGAAAAAAAAGAAATCGATGAAGAGTGCTTCAAAGGGGGCAACTATGAGGAGAAAGGAGGAATAGTTCAAAACAAGTCAAAAAGTCAGAGTGTGATCTCCGATAATCCTTCTCCCCGCCGCAGTTCTTGAAGACTGGGGAGCAGAAGTTTGGCAATTCAGTTCAAGGATGCTTCTGTACCTAAAACAAGCCTGATACGGTAAAATAAACCTGAGGTGTTGCATTTTTTTCATTCTTTAAGAGAGTGCACGCTGCGTTGTCCATCACAATGCGAAAGGATCAGACAGAAACTGATAAAGCAGCGCTGTGTTGAGAGACTCCCTAATTAATGTTGGTCTAAAAAGCAGAGCTTCACTGCAGTGGTGGGTAGAGTGCAGAACATCTATACTGAAAGCACAATTACTCCCATTAAAACCAACTCAAAGATACTTATTATAACATCAAAGGTGAATATAAAAGATAAAAAATTAACATAGCTATCATTGAGCTAGTGGATTGTACTGCACTTGACCCACAGCGTTTGCAACCTACTTCAATGTGCTCGCCAACTTTTTCTCTCTCCCAACTTATCAAAATGTGGCAGCATGGTCAGTGGCCTTAAGGCCTTAAGCTTCAAACACTGACGCTCCACCTATCCCTCCAGCATCAGTTTTGAACATGCAGGGCTCCTCTGTGACGTTAGCAATAATATGAAATATGCTACACCTTGGTTACACTATCATAATGAAGCTTGCTGTCAAACAGTCACATAGTATGACTTCTAATGACTTTGGACCGTTATTATGTTGTCAAACAGTCAAGGTTTGGTTAGGTTTAGGCACCAAGACTACTTGATTAGCACAAGGCTCCAAAAGTACTTGGTCAGGTTTAGCCACAACAACAATTTGGTTAGGTTTAGGCACACACATTATTTGACTGGGCCTAGGCTCCAAAAGTACTTGGTTAGGTTTAGGCTCCAAATCTACTCCTTTAGGTTTAGGACAACATATTTGGGTTAGGGTTATGTTCAGTTACAGTCAGTCAGTTCACGTACACAACGTAAGTAACTCAGGTCACAGAATGTGACGTGGGTTAGGGTTAGGGTATGTAAGTTACAACGTTACATGGCTTCAACAAATCACGCTTGAATCTTGGTCACAAGGGATGCAAACAACGGTTGAGTCCAGTGTATGACACATCCAACCATGCCAGCCACCACCCGACTCGGACTGTACTTGCTGTGTGTGCTTCTCCAATCAAGGAACGTTTCAGGAAGTGACCCTGGAGGGGCACCTACAGCATCATAACCTACTGCAGAAGCGTAGGGCCAACGACTGACACCTGGCCAGAGATAGTTGCTGGAAGCGGTCTCTTGTGTTTTGGGTTTTCTGCAGCATCATCACTTTGTGGTTAAAAGACAGGTGGTGCTTATTTTTCATCGAGGCAGTTGGCAACTTGGCATCTGCAGTAGAGGTGCTCCCTGTGCCCACTGCCCCGAACACTGAACAGCAGACTAATTGTAACAAAGGTTTGAAAATGAAAAAAATGAAAATCAAAGATGTTTATTTCTTGAAAAGATATATATGTTTTTACTCATGTAAAAAAAATAAACCTGTAACTCATCCCTACCCACCCCCCCACTTCTACTGTGCGCTTGCCATACTGTAGCTGCAACAGCTTTCATAGCGTTCGGTAGCATTCTCAGTCCATAGCATAAAGGAGCTCCGTCCTCTTGAGAGAAATATTTTTTTGGCAGCATTCTTTCCTTACAATGAGGTGGAGGCGAAGGTGACCCCTGCGGAGCAAGTATCTCGGGCTGAGCCACTTTCCCTGTAGCTCTTTCTGCCACACGGGCCATCAGAAAGCCAGGCTCAATCCACTTTTCTAAATTGCTACCATTTAATGGAACACCTTGACCTGACTTCCCTCCCTGCCAAAAATAAATAAAGAAGTTGTTGGTAAAAATGGAGCCTACCAACTTAGGTGATGCCGGAGGAAAATTGAACGTATCAAACACCGCTTTTACTGAATTGCTTGACAGATACTTTTTTTTTTTCCGAGAGGTGTTCAACGGAATAAGCACAGGAGCTTTGTCATCTGTTCCCTGTAGAGACACAGAATACTTAGAGTGATTTACCGTTTACAGATATTTCTACCCGCCGAATACTTCCTTAATGCATTTGTTGTCTTTTTTGCTAGACATGTGTTTCGAGATGGTCAGGCAGCTTGAACTAAAGGTGGACAGCAGCAACAAAACATGCCTGAATCCTCACTTTAGCTTAGTTCCAGGTGGGTGGAGAAGCAGCTTGTTGCGTGACCTACAGGTGCACGTGGAGGAGTTTCAAGTTCAAACAAGAGGGGTGGAGCATTTCTACAAAAGAAAGTAAAAAAAGAGGTTCCAGTTTTAAAATCCACTCCTGGTTTCCATAGCAATTATCGAGCTCATCTTTCGGCTGGCAATTCCTGCAAAATTCGAAGGCTGACTTTTATCTTTCCACATTGCCGAAAAAAAAACCCCTCACAGACATACAGTAGCTCAGGATGAGTGCTTTGAGAGAGATGAAAAAAAGGAGCTTTTGTAACCGGGGCTCATTTTTATTCTCTTGATTGTCATCCTCCGAGTGTACAGTAATCCCCTCAGATCCAAGATCTTGCTAAATCAATCTGTAAAAGTACAAACCTCTTCAAACACTGACAGTCTGGAATGTGCTTCTCTCTAGGTTTAACACCTCAGAGGGCTCTGATGAGACTTTAAATGTAACTGGCCATAAAGCGCCCCACACATTAAATTAAGCCGGCGAGGAATCTAATTAGCAATGACTGCTGACTTGAGTGACAACTTGTTTACGCAATGCGTCAATAAGAGAGTGATGTTTGCCAAAACCGAAGGGACGAAACAAAGTCCCCCGTTCTTAGCGGAGTGGCTTAGTGGTCAAAGCAAACTTGATTGCTTATGAAATTACCCAAATAAAGGAGTTGCCAGAGCACTTAATCAGCATCGATTGGCATAATCAAAAACAAAAATTTCCATTTGGTCTTAAAGGGAGACTAAAGGAACAAAATCCATAAGGAAAATGTGGAAGCTTGAAGATTATCCGACCGAGTAAATTACTTCTTTTTTTTGTCTGAATTTGCATGTATCTGCAAGATGGCTGCAGCTATCATAAGATGCCCCGACTTCATCAACAAAATCCACTTTCCCCCCTCAAGTGTTGATGAGTTTCTGTGCCCTGGACTTCAGAATTGCAGCAGAATTTGAGAAACCTTTCGCTAGCATCAGCTTCAAATGTTGCAATGGATGGAAAGTGAAAGAGGTGGGATTGCACTTCCATTGGCACCCCGGGTGGCCTTTTGATCTCAGTTGAAACCCTGCCCGCCTGCTGGGTGGACTCAGAAAGCGAGCTAAATGTCCAGCACAAGCGGCCCGGTGAACCCGGGCTGGATGCCCAGCTGTGGTAGGTGGATCTGCACAGAAGAACTGAGTCGTCCATTTGTGGTTGAAGACATCACCATCGCAGATAGATTGGTGGGAGTAGTAGGAATATTCACACTAGCTGTATTTCTAGAGGACCTTTTGGAACTCTATGTTTAATATATGAAGCTGGAGACTGCACTGAGTATCTTTAATTATACTGATGTGACAGCAGACCAAATGATTTATTCCAAGATAGAGGAGCATGGAAAATGAAAAATAAAAAGGTGGGCAGCAAATTCCCAGCGTGAACTTTAACAAAATTGCATTTTGTAAGGTCTTACTACTAAAACCAGGATTCATGTGTTTCAGTGTGACTTTGCAAAAAGCTTTGAGTTCGCACGAAGACAAAAAAATCACTGTTTAAGTGTTTTTATTTTTTTTCACATATGGTTTGCTCCATATAGTTTACAGTTTGTGACTTCCTGGAAGATCATTACAACGCTGATGACTCATCCTGGGCGTATATACAATTTTCGTCCAATAAACGCTTTCTTTATTTTACGGCGCTGGTATCGATGTATAAAAAGATGGAGTCGGAGGCCAGAGGGTTTAGTTTAGTTTAGTTTAGTTTAGTTTACTGTTTTTTTGTTAACAGGGACCATGTATAGAACAGGTTCTATACCAGGATTAGCTAAACAGCTAATTTGCACCTGTGGTCCCTGGGCAGGAAGTTTGTGTGTTAGGGTGTGTTAATCTGGACCACACCTCACGTATTACTTCACAAAAAACACCTTTTATAACTTTATTCAGTGATTTGGGTGAAACTGGGTCATGTTTCATGTCATGTTTGAAAATATTTGCTGGTCTTCCCTCTGCTGCCCTCGGGCTGCTCTGTCTGGAGCAGCTTGAGGGCCTATAGCTTTACTTGTTGGTAAAGTAACTGCTAACAAATGAAGTCCAACCAGACTTCTCTCATTTTGAACTCACCGTATGGAGTTTTGTATGATAATTTGTGCTTCAGTATTGAATGAGCAATGCTAAAGTGTGTTGGGTACCTTTAAGTGGGGCTCCCCGCCTGGCACTACTCAGCCAAATACTGATGGATGGATAAAAGACTGTCTGTCCAAACTGCTGCTGCAGTAGCTGCTTTTTTAAGAATTGCATCCTTTTTACCTTCAGTAATGGTATGCATACAATTAGGACGTACTACTACGATGCACCTTTGACTCTGAAAATATCAATTAAAAAGAAAAAGTATGCAATTTGGAAGGCAGCTTCACTGAGCTCAATTTTGACTTACCTTCTGCTGTGCAGAGGATTGTGGGTCAGAACAGCCAGAAATGTATGCTGGCATGCATACTGCAAAAAGCAATGCAGTCTGACGTTCTGGTATTTTTGGCTCACTGCACCTGACATACTATGTATTGAGGCACACTAAACCTCTCTCTGGTATGCTAAATAGTATAGTAGTATGGATACTGGAAAGCAGCCTGTTAGAGCTTTGATAAAGACATTATACAGCCATGCATTAAGCTTAATGTATTAGTAAGAGTTAATACACTTCGCTCTGGGTAGCTCCCGCTTTTTATGGAATTTTTAATATTGCAGTAAGTATCTCCCCACAATCATTAGGTGCAAATCAAAGACAGCGATGCTTAGTTAAACCCAAGTGTTGCTTTTAAAGGAAGTATAAAGAAACATACCCATGATGTACCACTAACAAGCCCTGACGAAGCCCAATGACAAACACAGCCGGTCAGAAAGGAAGACAATCAATAGCAGGTCCCTTTCCTTTATTATTTTCCTCCCTGGTCTCATCCACCTATATCCTGATCCTGTTAGCACCATATAATCTGTCTCAGGATGGCACCTTTCCTAGAGCGAGCCTACCAGGCTTATAGATTACCGCCCTTTATTGGAGAGAACAACAGAACAAGGACAGGCTTTATTCGCTATTGGAAAACCATAAGGAGCGTGCCTCGCTGCTACAGATGATACACTCAACAGGCGAAAGCATCGCGCCGAGGATATGCTTCCCATGTTAAGTACGCTAGTGCTTAGCAGCCGCTCGGTGGGTGCAGGGAGAGAGGGGTCAGCGGGTGCATGTGGGTGAGATCAGCCACATTATGAAAGAGAACCACACGTTATAATACTGTGGCCCTTGTGAGCAGTTACTAAGGAACGAGTGATGAAAGCAGCAGGAATGACCTGATTATCGATGAATCGCTATATGATTACGTCCCGTCTGAGGACCATATATGAGATGGTGTTGAGCTATAACTATATTCATGAATCACCGTGTAATTAGTTCACAGATGCAATGTGAATAGACCTGTTTAATCTTTCTACTTTTGTTATTTATCTGTCCCTGCTTATTTCTGTTTGGTGTGCTATTCTGCCACTTGCATGTCACGGCTGTGCCTGCTTGTGCTTTCTGGTTGTTGTGTTGTTTGTCCTTGCTTTCTTGCACTGTAATTTGCTCTGCTTTTGTTTTGCTGCCCACGTCTTTGTCTTGGTTTTCGCTGTGACTGAACTGCCTTACATCAGACAAGAAAACTTCTTGATTTTGGGCTGCCAATTTTTACCTCTGGCCAGGGACAACATGTCAGAGCGCAGACAGGGGCAGGCAGATTGAACAACAAAAAGACAATAAAACGTTCAGCCACAAATGCATTCATGTCACAGCAGCTGTTGTTCGAACCATCTGCCCGCTCAAGTGCTGGCCAGCTTGTGCATGAGCTAACGTTGCTAACTTTTGCTATTGTTGGCATCGTTAGCTAACGTTTGCTTTCTAACATTGGTAACGCTAGCTAACTAACGTTAAGGCAGAAGAGTGTGCGGTAGAAGAAAGAATATTTAAGTTTTTTTACAAACTGGCAACTACTAAGAATCTTGATTGCTAACAAAACACAGATACCACGTGATACCGAGGTCGTTACACTATTGGCTCACAAACCTTGTCAGAAGCTGGAACCAACGTTCAGAGTTCTCACACAGAGATAAACAAAACAATCATTTTGGACCCAACACATTTTTTTTTTAGAATGAATTCACACTCATAATAATGTTTTTAAGGAAAGAGATATTTTTATTCTGGGCCTTCCTACAAGCTCTGTAGATGTACAATTTTGTAAAGTTATTTGTCTACATGAAAATGTTATAAATATGACCTTTAATGATGAAGTCCAAAATCCAAATTGCAAACAACAGGAACACAGATGAACCAATGAAGAGTAAAAAAAACAGGGCGGGAAAACAGACAAAAACAGGAAGCGGAACGTAAAACATGACACATGAGGGTAAACTTTCAACATAAAACAGGAAAACAACTGAACTTAAACATAGGACCATGACATTAGAGATGAAGACTAGCCTCTTGGCTCATTCTGGCATATTACTCGGTAATGTTATTTAATATGTAGTAAATTAAAATGTTATGGTTCCACAGTTGTCACCAATATTTACAGCTTGCCTGTTTACCCTAATTACAAACATGTACAGTGTAGATTACAATGAGAAGGCATTGTTCTATGCACAAAGATATAGAATTTAAAGAAACACATCCATAGATATTATATCTGTCACGTGACCAAGCCATACCCACATGCGGGGTGCTCCATTGCTATTGGAAAGATAACATGCCACTTAAAATCTCACACCAATAACACATGTCCATTGTTAAATGTGAGCTGTCCTTTACTCATGCCAAGCAGAGCTAGCTGTTCATTTCACCCCGGTCGTAAACTTCTCCCATCAGATGGGCATGTTAGCTCAATGATAATGACGCGCCAACATCTGCTGCTTGAAGTGTGGCCAAATTAAATAGTTAGTATTTCTGCTAACAGCAATCACGCTGACGCAAAGCATCCCAGATTTCTTCGAGAGCTACTTATTAGCGACCCGACAACAATCAGGTTGTTGCTGATTCATTCACAGCTGTGTGTGCAAAGTGCTGGGGCGATGGCTGCCTTTTAAACTTCTGCCGCCATTCAGGCACCATAAATTAGGTCTGTGGCGCTCAGATCGTTGAAAAAAAAAACAAATTTGAGCAGCAACTTGTCTCTCCTAAAGCCATGTCCTCGACAGTGTGGAGAACCCGGAGCTGTGAAGTTTCATTTAAATGGTTTTCAACCAGAAAAAAGCATCTGACACAATGTTGAATATTTTTGAATGATTAAAGCAGCAAAATAAAATTCAATTTGCCACTCTTGCATGGTACTTCAGAGAAATAAGCTAAGCACATACAAAACTTAGTGAGCATAGTTAGACACCACCGTGGGCACGAATATGTCTCTTTGTGATTTGATCATTTCTGACCCTTTCATCCTGTAATAGGCAGGTAGGAGAAGGGAGAAATCTTGCACTGATGCCAATACGGATAGAACATCTCAAGTACATTTTGTCAGAGGTGCAATCTGCATTGTTGCCTGAGGCGCTTCAAAAAGTAATACCATCATATGAACAAATAAACTAATGCTGCTTACTGAGCACAGGTCCCTCTGAGGTGATCTCGAGCACCAATTGTTTTGAAGCGGATTTTGTAGAATGTGCTTGTTTCAATAATTGATTTTCATTTTGTTAATTCATTTTTCAAGAGGGTCATTTTCTACTGCGGAGAAAATCGTTTTCTTTTTTTGTCGTTTCTTTTTTTGTCGTTCTCACTGACTCATTCTCAGTAACAACAAAGTTTTGACTCCATCTGAAGTGTTTTTTCAGCCAAACTTTTTTTTTTACCAGATGCTCCCAGTTGTAAATCACAAACAATGTCCTGACTGGCTTGTTTTTTTTTTTTCGAATCCTCTTTGAATGCTCGGTTTACTTCTTTTCAGCCTCGCATTTACCATTTCTTGGCATGTTTTTTGGGGGGGGGAGAAAATTGATGAAGCGTGATTTGCTGGCGTGTCAGATGGATAGTGCTGGAAATGGATCACTTGCTTTGATTAAAGCACCCCGCTTGGCTGGCTTTGCACATCATAATCTAAGAATGGATTACACTGCAGTAATGTGGGTCACAATATTTAGCAAAAAACGGCGAAGGCGACGCCGCTGCGGTGCACGGGAAATGGCGCTCGCGGAGAAGGCTGCGACAGAGACGTTGTGTGTGGAATTGTGGAGTGTGTCCGGCGAACTTCGCCGCTGCACATTAAAAGGTGATTTTCCCACCCCGACCATCCATATCACACCATCCTCCGAATGTAAAGGTGAGGGCGGAGTGAATGTGTGTGTGTGTGTGGACACACGCCCGTGCATGTGATTGAGTGTGCTGAGTTATTGACCTCTAGCCGGGGAGGAGCATTAATGTCCAGTGTGCCGTGAAACCGGCCTACACCCCGTGTCCAAGGTGACTGGCACTGCCCCGTCCCATGGCACACTTCTGCCTCTGATGGATTGACTGGGCCTTGGCGAAGGACCCCTTGTGTCTTCTCTCTCTCTTTGTGTGTGTGTGCATGTGTTGTGTGTTGAATAAAACAACTTTTAATTGTCCGAAGAACACGAGTTCTGTTTTTCGTCTGTATCTCCCTCCATCACTCGTGAAGCCCGTTGTTCTCAACGCCGCAGGGGCATTTATCAAGACCGGGGACTCTCCCACCATGCCTCATGCTAATGAATCCCTGCACGCTTTTCTTCTCCCTAATGATCCTCAGGAAACGCTCCCCTCTTGTCTCCCTCTTATCGCCATCTCCCATGCTCCCTTTCATTTATCTAATGCACACTTTGATTTAAGTAACTTATAAATGAAATGTGCCCGCAACATCTTCTTCCCATCGTGTTCTCCTTCTTATCTCCGCTCCTCCTCTCTTTCCCCCCCCACTACTTGTGATTGAATGGATGAGCCGAACACCCGGAGGACGGGTGCGAAACTCCTACACAGGACCGTATTGTACATGCCAGTTCCATTTATGGGATGAGTTATAGATTTCCCCTCACCGCATGCGGAGGCAGGAATGTGAGAAAACTGCTAACAACATACCTAAGTTGGGGATTTGATTACAGGCTGCCACTTGCAGCTTGGCCAAGGAATATTTAATGAAAGCGTTGGTTGTCAGCCCCGTCACATTGGCAGCAGACGGATTCCAGCACTGACTGACTGCGGAGAGAGGAAGCGCGGGGGCGTGTGCGTTTGATGGTTAATAGCTGATGTACCTTTTGATTTTTTTTTTACGTGTTTTGTGCTCGTCATCGCCGCTCGTGCGAACTTATCAACGTCAGCAAACAGCAATTTGGAATAATCTTTCTTTTTGATAGGTTTTTTTGGACGTTAAGAGCAGGTGAAAGTTATTTTACAAAATAAAAGAATGAGTTGCTTTTTCACCTTTCAAAACAAGCCATTATCCCCTTGGCAACAAGAGGCATTAAGTGTTACAATTTTTTCATTATGTCTTTACAGAAAAGCATTACGTGTTATTTTCAGGTTCATTAAGGTTTTGTTAGTTGGCGTGGCCACTTCTCATGCAACGTAGCGGTCAAAGGCTGTCTTGACATTTCGTTTTTATTTTCTAGTATGTTTCTGTTAGCTTTCTGTCTCTTTATGTCTATTACAGTTTTATGCCGCCGTTCCTCACCAGAAAAAAGGATCCTGGAGGAGGAAGTTGGATGATGTGGTTTAAAAAGTGGGACACAAAAGGAGTAACTCATGGCACACACTTAACTTGCATCACATACAAAATGGAAAGTATTTATTTTAACCCATACCATGACATTTAGATCTAAATCCTGAATCCAATCAAAAAGTTTTGTTGCCTAAACCGTGACCTTTTCACAATGTTATGTACTTAACTTACGTCACGTACGTAACGTCGTGTTCAAAAAGTAGCTTAACTGGAAGTTAGCATGAGGAAGTACAAACACTATGAAAAATGACAACTAGTGAAGGAACACGCGTGGACTAATGAAACTCAGGTGAGCTGGAGAAAAGGCGGGAAAAAAGACAAAGACAGGAAGTGTAAATCAAGTCAAGACACATGAAAAAAACACTCAAAACCATGACAACATGTTGGTCTTATGGTCCGTCTCTGTCACAATGTTTGAGAACAACAAGGTAACGTAACTTTTACGTAAATACTGTAAACAAGTAAAGTGTGAAAATAGCGTTTTACCTCAATATTGCAATGTTCATGTTGAAGGAGAAAGCATTTTTACTCTGCTACATTTAATCAAAGCAATAGTTTCGTAGCAGATTCAAATTTCACTTTCAACACATGTTTTAATAAAATATGCATTTTTATGGATTGCTACCAAATGGTATGTTAAGTTGTTAGAATTAGCTCCAAAGCAGTAAAATGCTGCTCGGCTGTTAATGCAACAATGATGATAATCAGTTATTAGTGGAATATAACTTTGAAAGGGACCATTTGTCACAAGCAGTGCCTTTATTTTTAATGCTTATGTACATTAATGTGTTTTTACTTATACTTACTTATACTTTACTCACCTACGTGCCTGCAGGGGTTTCCTCCGGGTACTCCGGCTTCCCCTCACAATCCAGAGACATGCAGATTAGTTACTCTAAAATGCCCGTAGGTGTGAATGTGAATGTGAGTGGTTGTTTGTCTCCATGTGTCAGTCCCTCCAGCCCTTCAACTTCTCCATCTCCATCCATCCATCCATTTTACATTATGGAATGTCTGCTTTTTCGACAAGTGAAAGGTGAAAGTACCTCCTTCGCCCTGTGCAGGTCAATGCAGCTTTGATCAGCTGCATTTATTTCTGATGGGAAATACTTTGATCCCGGAACCTGTCAATTGAGCACATGTGGCCATTCACGTGTGTCACATGTTCATGAGTTTATGGAAACCTCCTCTTCGTCTGTTCCTCACTGTATAGTTTCCCATCAGTGCTTACTGATAAGCTGCTTTGACCCTGTGTGTCTACATGTCCCTGCAGTCGATGGAGATGATGATCGATGTTTCAAGTGACATTTCTCAGCTAATAACCTCTTATCCTATTGATTCCCTGCCCAGATATCCTGCTCTGCTCTCTTTCCACAAATGGATTTTGTCCCCTGCCGTCCTTCTCCCCACCCATCTTCTTTTCTCATGTTTCTGTATTTGATAGAATATCTAACACCGACTTTCAGGACCTCTTCTTTTCCTCTTTATACTCCATATAGCTCATCCCCAAGGCTAAACTCCAGCACAAATTAAAACCCAATATAACCATTTTTAGAGAGTGGCCCACTTCAGAAGTCACCCTGTAGTTCGCCTACAGGAGCGACTGTCGCTGCAGTTCCACCCCTCCACATCTGAAAGGGCAAAAAAAAATGGGGAGGAATTGAAAAAGAGCCTCGCCAAAAACCAAGTCATCAGTAACCAGAGTCTTTGAGGAGCTCCTCAAAGGAAATGATGTTTCCGCACGCCCATATCACAAAGGCAATCACTGCACACTCACTCACATCTTAATTAAAAACTGTGACTCTCGACTGTGCTGCCAACTTTCACATTCATGCTGAAAAAAAAACAGTTTCCTCATTGTGTGACTGTTCATCCGAATACATTTCTTAAAAAATGTTTTGTATTCATATATTCATACAGAAGTCAAAAGTTTAAAAAATGAAAGTTTAACAAAGGATAAAGGTGAAAGTGGTTCTGGGCTTTGGCGGAGAGACGGCTGTTTGCGAATGAAAAGAAAAAAAAAAACACTTAACAGTAACTGGGAGAAATTTATGAGCCAGATAATTAAATCATGTCGTAGTCACACTAACTCCATTAGTTGCATCTCAATGTGCTTTTACCCCCCAAGCGGATTCTACCCTAAAAACTAAACAAAAAAAAAACACAGCGTTTACACTCATGCAACAAAAAAACAGCTTTGAATATTACTGCTCATTTGCGCCTTTGTGAGTTTTATTTATATCCGGATCAGTTTTTATCCACTTTCATCACGCATCCATCCGGGTTTGCGAACGACAATAAATTGAACGGGGAACGGTTTGATTTTCTGTCCACCTGTCTCTCCGCAAAATGTTGATTACAGTCATCCAGACAAAAACAAGCCCGGGGGCCTGGTGGACCATCATTTTGTCGTTCCATTTATTCCCGTGATTAATTACTCTGTGCTGAGTATTATGCTGAATAAGAAGCTCTATAACCCACCAATCCAAATGGCCTCTGCAGACACTTGCATTTAACTTGACAGTCCATAAACGGCCGTAAAGTATAAAAGTATTAAAACTCACCACGGACTCTGGACATTTACGTCCCTGCACCGTTTTGCCAAAGGCGATGTGGTCGCTTATATCACTGCTAAATATAAAACGGGCAGAAAAAAAAATATACCAACATTGAGAGGCAGAAATGTCGTGTTGGGGAGAAAAAAAAATCAATTTCAAGGGATTGTGCCTCATTTTATCTAAACGCATTGAGCTAACAGTAAAATAATAACTTAAAGCCTGCAGATTAGCCCATATGGCTGAATGTGTATGCGAGGATTGTTTCATCGCGCTGTGTGCCTCGTAAACCCTGCGCACACATCATGTCTGTCACGTAATCCCTATTTATATCCATCGCTTTTTTTTTCTTCTTTTTTTTTCCCACTCATGTCCCACAAGACGGAATGACACATTGAATTCTTCTCTCAATTAATTTTGAGAATTTACAGCGCAGGCTTTACCAGCTCGCGTCAAATCAGGGTAGCGCGCCGCTGAGTGTGTTAACACCACGCTTACTTTTAGATCGCGAAGGCAGAAAAAAGAGAAAGATATCTCCTCGTGTCACCTCGTTTGCATACTGTAAAAAAATAAGCCCTAGAAGTAATATTGTAACGACGGCTGACAATGCATAGCTGGGTTTCATCATTACAGTGATTTTTCTGACTTGAAATGGTCTGCCGAGTGAATCAGTAATTAAGCTGTAAAGGAGCAGCAGTTCACTAAGTTATATAAGAAAAAGGCCGGGAGCAAGAAGAAGTCTGTGACTGCACATTTGCACCATATGTTATGTCTGTATATTCTACTAGATGTAGTTAAATACTTACAGAGTATGGATATTTAAGTGTTCGTTACATAATCACCACTATGAGAGTTGAATGATGTGGTCTCACAAATGTCTTTTGTCTCTTAGAGGAAGAGGAAGTAGAGGAAGAAGTGAGGAGAAGTAATATAAAGAATAAACAACGAGGTGGTCAGGGATTGTGGACGGATTAAAGAAGCACAGGACAGTGAGCTCTTTAAACTTATGAACGTAGTGTAGTAACGTCACATACATAACATAACATGAGATGAATAGGTAACGTAAGTATGTTTGTAATGGAAGTTACTGAAGTAATGTTGCGATTCAAACTCAAACCATGATGTTTTCAGGGCCTAAATCCAACCTAATATTTATCTCTTTGCCTAAACCTAACCAGGTATTTTTACTTGCAGAAACCTAGCTAAGAATGTATCTCTCCTAAACTTAACCGAGTAATTTTCTTGGCAAAACCTAACCAAACTTTGCCCGTACGATAAAGGTCCAATATTGTTTTGGGGATGGTGATGTATTATGTCATTTTGAAAGACGCTGACAAACGATCTATTCAGTCGTTTCGGTTTGAGGATGTGTTGCTAATTAGCCTGTTTTAGCTGGGTTAGCTCAAACCGTTCAGTTTGCAAGATGCCATCCTGCTATTACCGAACCAGTGTTCTGTGGATGGCATTTTCTGTTACATTGATGAAAGCCAAATTGCCTTCGGCTGTGTAATTACCGTGTTTTTAACCTTCAGTGTTAAAAATGGGCAGCATTGATGTGATTTCTGACTCAGGAGCACTGCATTCACTTAAAAGTCATACAAGCTAACTCCTGTCAGATGACACAATTGTCTTCATCTATTCAATTTAATTGTGCCATCAAGTAATAAGGTGTCAAATCGAGGATTACTACACAGAAATATTTCAGATCACTTCTCAATCTTCCTACTTACCACAAATGATGTAAACGTGTCAAAAAATAAAGATGCCATAACATTTAACATGAGCAACAAACAATTTTGGAGAATAAACCAAATACAGCTTACAAAATATTGATGAAAACCCGGCATTCTGTCTGACCTTTATGTTTTTTTTTAAATGTGCAAACTCAATAAACCAAACTAAACTAAATATCCATTCACCCTTTTCCATGAATCCAGAGCTTTCTTTAATGGTTGCAAATCATCCTCTATTCAAACAATTGCAAAGGGCACGGTCTTGTTTGACTGCACATCCTGTAGATAAAAACATTCTGAGTCATCAAACATGAGCTGTTATCGAGCTCAGATGGCAACACAGTTAAGAAACTGACTGATAGCTGTACCCTGAGCCCAACACTGACAAAAAAAAAAAACACTTCAGTGCTAAAGCGCAACAAACTGCTCCTTTGATGGCTTCTCGCAAGAGGCGAAGAATGTGAGGGGTAGTCAAGGATAGTGCTGTGTGAGCTCTCTCTCTCTTTTTTTTTTTTTTTTACTGGGTGTTGTTGAGCTGTGAATCTTCATTTACTAAATTTCCCATGCCAGAAACCTGGCACAGCAATTCCATGGCACTGTCAATCACTGACACTGTGTCCTGCCGCAGAATCATTTAGGAGAATGTGCGAATTTGGTCATTTAAAAGCAGACATTTGAAAATGCCAGGATTAGTGGGTATCTGAAAAGAAGTCCATCTGGACGGTACCTTATAATATGTGTCTAGACTGCAGACGTCACGTCAGCGCAGCGCTCGCATGACGACAGCCTTCGCGGGACAATGAAGCATCTGTCTCTACCAATTCCACCTTGTCCGAGAATTTCAAAGCGACGAGGAGCAGCCACACTTCTTTGGTTAATTTCTTTGATACAGCTGTTCTGCCTAATGGAAGAACAGAGGGATCGTCAGCGCATTATCAGTCGGTAGCGAGTGATCTCGAATGATCTCATCAGGCAGAAATGGAGTTATGAAAACAAATCATTTAGAGGGTCTTCATCTATAGACACTCGAGACAGATTTACATTAGTCCGTCTAAAAATGAGGTTTGGTTATGCTCTGTATTCCACCTGTTACTGTGACATTTAATGGAGCTTCCCACCCACATGCTTTGTGCTTGCATACATTAAATGATAACATGGAAACAGAGCTGGTGCTCATCTTCATTGTATGCACCTCTCATACTGGATTATGATTCAGCCAGCTGCAGATTCCTCTCAGCACATCAAAAACATTTCCATGTAGACTAAGAGGAAGAAGAAAGTGTAGGTGTGAAGGGATATTTGATACTGTTTTGGATTGTTTTTAATCCTTTCTCTTTAAAAAGACATCTGGTCTGGCAATAAAACTTGAAAAAAAAAATCCTCCAGTACTCAATTCATGTGTGGCGTACCACAGGGATCACTCCTCAGCCCTGTTTCATTTGTATGCCAATAATTCTCAGATCAGATTCTCTGTTGATACCAGTTCAACAAACAGAATAGTTTTGGCAAGATGCCTCACAGGATCCAATGGTGAATGAACAAAATCCAAATTTCAACATCTCTAGATCTGTTGCTTGTACATTTCAGAGTAGTTTTACGATTTTATTGAACGCTGTAACGATGGACTGCTGTCACGTCGGTAATGAATCACATGATGGGATTGTGATTAATTGGAGGCGTGTGGGTATGTGTGCTAAACACTGCTAAAGTTAAACCATTTCTTTCTCATGCCAACACAGAAAAACTTCTATAAACTCTAGGCTTGACCATTGCAATGCTCTATTTGGTTTGGTCTACCTGAAACAGCTGTTGGCCATCTACAACTTGTTTCACAACGCAGCAGCCCAAACGAAGACCAGACAGAGTGAACATGTAACACCCGTTTTAAGGTCATTACATTGGTTGCCTATCCATTTTAGAATTGATTTTAATATGTGTGCCTTGCAGGTTCCTCAGATCCTCTGCAGCTGGTCTCCAAGTCATCCCAAGGATTCTAACAAAAAAAGAATTGGGGAGTCTGCCTTTAGCCAGTGTTACCAGTCTGCCTGAGGATCTCAGAGACTCCACCTCTGGGGACATTGTTAAATGAAACCTAAAGACATGTATTTTTAGCCTGGATTTTACTTGAGGTGCCTCATCATTTGTTGCCTTAGTTTCATTGGTACTAATCATTGGTTTTCATAATATTTTTCATCCCCTGTGTTTTATTTCTTTTATGGTTTTTATCTAATTTAGATGTTTTGGTGCTTGTATTTCTTTATTGCTTTACTGTTGTTATTGTTTTTTATTGCTTTATTGCTTCATTGTTGTAATTTTTACTTTAATCTTGCAAGTTTCGATTTACTGCTGTCTATCCTGGTCTTCTTTTGTTTTGTCTGTGTTGTTTTTATCTTGCTCTGCGAAGCACTTTGGGCTGCATGTTTGTATGAAAGCTGCGATATAAATAAAGCTGATTTGATTTGATTTTGATTTGACTGACGGTGACAATGACCAAGCGCTGTAAGTCTCTCTCTCTCTGGGGTGTGCGCTGTCATACCTTTTCATATTTGTTGTCGTGATCTACTTTACACAGTTTTTGCAGGAAGCGTGTGTGTGTGAAAGTCATAGATACGGACCAAATAATGAAGCGATGAGTGTCACGGCAATATCCCAGGCTCCCTTGCAAATCGAGTGATTTTAAGAGCTGTTGCATCATGAGGAGAATCTTAATCAATTTTGTGAAACTGCTAGAGACGAGTCGACAGGGGGGCTGAAGGGACGGTCGAGTAGAGAGAGGGAAAAAGAAGGAGAGTGCGTCAAACAGTGACGTTTAACAGCTGTTATAACACCAGCCCTCCCTGCAGATTTTGAGCAACCATGGCGAATGCTCTGATTTTAAAAATGTAGATAAATGATGCTCAGTTTGTTTCGTCGGTTTTAGTTTTGACTTCCAGCTCCCAGGCACTGTCCACTGTGCTTCAGGCACTTTGGATTTTTGATGATCCCTTTTTTACTCCCTGTGACCCACCGGAACAGCACCGTGTACGTGTTCCCGGGAGCTTTTTGATTTACAAATTAAGCACTACGTCTTTGTATTGCGTTGCAGAGACATATACTATCATTAGAATGCTAACCAGGCCTGAAAAGCTCTCTCTCCCAGCGGTATATAGCTCCTGCGCTAATGACAATAATGCAAGTAGCTGGCTTATCAGGCTAGCTGCACGGCTAACTGAGCTAACAAGCTAGCAGTAGTTACACTCATGACTGTATAAACAGAATACATTTAGCAGCAGTATGAATTCATACAGGTAGCACATTTTGACATGTTGTACCTTTAATTATTTGTATTTTATTGAATTTAGAATATTAAAATGTGATAACTTTTGTGAATCAAACTCTTACTCTAACTGGCTTTTGAAAAGTGCTATCATCATCATTATTATTATTGTTCATGTGTTGACATTTTTATGTGAAAAGATTATTATAATGAATGAACATGGGCTAGAAAGCTTTTATTTTTTCAGCCTGTACTGAAACATCCAGTCATTAATGGGTTGTAACAATTATCACATTAAATCAGTTCCTTCGGCCGCGACATTGTGATACCTTCCTGTGAACTCTCTTCTGCACTCTAGTCCGACCCTTTTTATCATCACAAAGAATTCATGCTTCAGTGAAGGTCTACAAGGACTGAAAAGTCCGACCGCACTGCTGATTTGAAGGTTTTTTATGTAGCGATTCAATAAATGCATTCAGCGTTCGAGCCCAGCGCAGCTTTCTCATTTCATCGTAGAAAACTGTGATCAAACGGAACAGTGTTGTGTGCATCCATGAAGATTGTGCAGTGTCTGGTGTTTCTTTTTAGGTTGTTTCATCTTTTAGATTTTCCAGAAATCTGTCTGCAAATACACGGAGAGGAGGCCTTTGAGCCACCGGCTGCTGCGCTGTCATCCGAAGACCCAGCCGCCCTGCTGGGCTGCTCCTTCCTCTGATGGCACATGTAGCTGCATGGGTTCAGACTTTCCCCCGTTTTTTTTGGTCTCATACATTTTCTATCCTCAGATTGTTTGAAGATGTAGTTAACCGGGGTCCGTCCCCCTGGTCACTTAAACACGACATAATGGGACATCTTACCATCAGCTTTAACTTAAAGAGCACGGAAGAAGAGGAGGATATTGTCGGTTGGGGACGAAGTGAAACAAAGACAAATAGAGGAGAGAGATGGGGAGGAGGAGAGGTTGCGCTCTTTCTAACATTTAATGAGCTGAGATGTGGATACATTTGTCAGCAGCGGAAGTTTTCAGGCCTCCGCGAGGGGAAAGTTCTCGGTCCTGGCTGCGGGAGCTTTGTATTATTTGGGATTTAATTAGCAGCCGCTCACATAAAGAAATGAGGGATTAATTAACAGGAGTGCGTTTCTGGGAGCTTTGATCAGGGAGTCAACTTTTTTTTCAAGTGTTTCAAATCCCTAAATGAGGTGTTTTGAAGGTAAGGTTGGAATGCAAAACAGATGTGTTGTGACTAAAATGTGTTTTTTTTCTTTACATTTCCGAGGCTGTCCTGAGATTTAATCAAACAAGGTGCACAATGTAGATTTTGGGAAGGAATCTTAATCAGACGAGAGAGATCTTCACTGAGAGATTATATTATTATCGTATTATATGTATTAAACAAACTGACCTTAAAGGACAACACAATTTCATATTTACTTTGTTTATATGTGGCGGACCCTGCCACCTTTCCAGCTTCAAACAGTGTTCTAAGGGCTTTTTTCCCTCTGTGAACAGCTTCTTCATTTAGTTATGGAGTTTCTATTATTACCGCATTAATATTGTAGATATTAAAGTTCTGAGTTTGAATTTATTCTCCAAAACCACACAGTGCAACCCTTAAGGTGCCATTTTTCAATGTTTTTTTTCTATTCCAGGTTCTGGAGGCACAGAGAGCCTCTTCTGCAAAGTTCCCCCCTTTGCAAACTTTTAATAGCTAGATATGAGTTCATGTCACAGTACAGCCCTTTATCATCCAATAAATTATACAATGACCATGCGACGGGAAAGTGTTTTAGTTCTGTGAGGTGTTCTCCAGCGTGGAAAATGGCACCACGGGGGGGATTAAAATTCACGTCGCGTTAGGTGTTGAATAGGAATAATTCAAATAACGAGGAAACGAACGTGGGGAACGCAAAGCCGGGCGAGTTAACCGAGTGCAGACGGAAAGAGAATCAAGCAAATGAAGCATGTTTAAAAATGTTTTAACGTCTCGTATGTTACACACTTGTGCCTAATTCACGATTAAGTGATTAATCTGCCGAGCGAGGCGGGGGAAATTTGGAAGCTCGGCGTTTCATTACGGAGCCGTGGAACATCGGAAACATGCTTTGTCAATTAGTGCAGCTAACTGGAACTGATTATGACATATTCATCAGAATGTGATTTGCTTAAATAACTGTCGCCGCCCACGCCGCGAGCGCTCGCGCCGCAGCTGTGCGGGCCCGCGCGCACGGAGGTGCAAAAGTTTAGCTTCTTTCAAAAGTGTGTTTTGTAAAAAAAATAAATTAATAAAATGTACGATCAAAAATTCATTGTTTACTTCTTTCCTGTGTGTTTTTCTGTCATCGCGGGAAAGGAACACGGGGAGAGGCATAAAAAATGTAAATCCAGGAATTAAACCGGGGTAGACAAAAGACAAACAAAGGACAGGATCGTAGGAAGAGGAAGGCGGAGGAGATGACAGAGGAGGAGAGCGCGCGAACAAAAGTGAAACCAAACATTATGTCTTCTGTTTCCTCAAGCGCTTCGTGCCTCTGCTTCCATTAACCTCCGCGATGACAAGAAGAAAAACAAAAGGGACGCTCCCCGCCTCCCTCTCCCTCCTGCGCCCAGTGGCGCGCGTGCTGCCGAGGTGGGGAACGGATCACGGGCGACACAGATTAGGAGTCAACAGGGTTCCCTTCATCTGGCTGGATGCAGCTGGAGGGCCGATTAGACAACCCGAGCGTGGGTGAGGAAGGGGGACGCCCGATGCTATCACAGCCTCTCAAACTCACTTCCTCGCTGGGAACTCTGCAGACTACCGTGAAATTGATCAAGCTCCCCCGAAAAGATGTCGCAGTGTGTGTGAGTGGCATGTCAAAGGAGCCCGAATGAGGATAACTGCTATATGAGGACGCCTCCGGGTCTTTGTCTGCTGTGTCATCGAGCAGATTCCAGGGTCCGTTCGGGTCAGTTTGGTTAATTTAGCTCGGATTTTACACTTCTTCGACACATACGTGTCTGTTTTCTTCAGCATCCACGACCCTGCATACTAAGTGTGCTTTAATTCAATGCAAACCCAGCTACGAGTCTACTGTAGTCATCTTTACATATTATGACTCATAACACTGGCATAAGAGCAAGGTTGACATTTTCTGTCACTGTGCACAAACAAGGCAGAAAAATGGCACACAAGATAAAATAGAAAAAAAAAAATACCCACCGTCAGCTCCATTCCAAAAAAGTGTTTCAGAGCCCATGCGGTGATATCCTCAAAATAACCGTGTGTTGCACCATGTGGTGAACCTCGATCCATCCTTCCTTGTGAGCGACTGAGCCTTTCTAGGACGGGTTGATAGTATCATCATACCATCACACTGTTACCAGTGTACCTGTTTAGCTGGAATGTTCCAAACAGGTGTTTCTGGAGCATTCCACAACTTTCCCAGTTTTTTTGTTGCCCCTGTCCCAACTTGTTTGAAACTTGTCGCTTGCATCAAATATATTCATTTATTATATATTTACGATTTTTTTAATGTTTTACAGAAAGGATTAGCTCATTATTGCATGTTATTAGTGTTTTTTTTTTTTATCAGGGTTGTAATCTGTGTGGGGTTGGCAGTTGTGAGTACATGCAGTAATGGAATGTAACTAAGTGCATTTACTCAAGTATTTTTGAGCTACTCAAGCAGTTTACTTGATTGTTTCCATTTTCTGCTACTTTATACTTCCATTCCAACACATGTTGGAGACAAATGTTGTACTCTCCACTACATTTATTTGATAACTTTACTTACTAGTTACTTTGCAGACTGCGTGCTGCATCAGAACCGAAGTAGTGCATTTTAAAATTGTTGATCTTCTCAATATCGGTTTAAAAGAAAAAAACAAAAAATGGATTTCGATGATCAGTAAATTTCCAAATATCAGATCCGATGATCAGTCAACACATGGTATAAAGTATATAGACTACATACATGTAAATATATGTATGATTAACTTTTACTTGTACTTTGAAGTACATTTATTGCCATACATTACTTCTGATACTTTTACCAAAGCAACATTTTAACACCATATCTTTACTTTTACTCTATATATGGTTATACTCTGTATAACCTTTGGGTACTTTTTACAACCCTGACCATATAGATACATCTATGGTTTAAACAACATGTGGTGCTGTGATTGTGGCTATGGCTAACTCAATTGTTATGGATACAGTGGTAGTTATGGCTGTTTAGTGGACATATGGCTATGGCTACCACTGTAGCAAACCACTGTAGTTATTACTACAGTTAACAGCACCTATGACTTTTTCCAGAGAAACACTGACAATCACAACCCCTCCTGGCGCCTCAATGTTTGCTGCGAAAGTATCCTTTGGATCCCCCTACACGGTGGATGAGTGCATTTTGGGTTGCCCTTCCAGCGCCATTTTTTGTGTGCTGGTGCACCACCACATTAGGCTGCTGCCCTTTGAGTCCACCACTGACTTGTGCTCATATCCGATATGATAGATTTGCTACCGATACACATATGAAATTTGGCAATAGCTCCACTTAGCCAACACAACCATCTTAATTCAAGTCCTCCAAATAAAACTATAAAAAAAAACTTCCATGTCCATGTTCATGCCCTCCCGAATGACAGATAAAAGAGTTTTCCTGATTGAACCCTCTGTCGGCAGGACGGCATCATTAGTCTTCTCGCTCTATAATGGTGTCACCTTACTTCCTCTCCTTCTGTCCTGTCATAACTCCTCTGGCTGCCGAGCGGCTGTGTCACTTCAACATAAACAAACATATGTCATTTTGGGGGCAGTTGCTGAAAGTCTGTTGTTGCTCTTGGAAGGACAAGCTCCTCGGTTCACTGCGCACACACACAAACACACACACACATACACACACCACATGTCGTTTGTTGCCACATCCATTAGGAGCTCATGCGCTCCAGCCCTGATAATCATTACAGGACCGGTTGTTTGCATGGCCATATAGCAGCAGCACTTAAACATAATGCTGTGTTATTATCATGTTCACAGTAACTGCCACAGCTGCACAGATATGGCGGCTGCTCGCTTCACAGTGTAGATCGCGTGTATCTGAGTTCGCCAACTGTGACCTGCCAGTGCCCACTAGCTGTGATACATATTTACAATATATGTATATATTGCAAAGTAAGATAAAAACATTGTGGAGGCAAAAGTAGCTGAGGAAAAGAATATTCGCCGTGACCTTTAAGGCGCTCTGCACAATTGCTTCTGATCAGTTGGCAAAACAAATAACCCCAGCCCGCACAACAAAATCCACACTGTTTGATTTTCTATTTGCCTCTGCGAAAACATTTCAAAATAATGTTTAATTTAAAAGATAACCTCGGACGAAGCCCACTGGATGCACTACAGAGGGGAATGAAGACGATCGCGTATGAAAAATTCCAGTCTTGACATCTGTGCTTCTGCATGATGAACGCGCATTAAATGAGATGCCGTTTGAGAAAAAAAAAAAAGCTCAAAATCAGCGCGTCGAAGTGAGAAGTTATATTATGTTGCTGTTATTCTGATCCTCTTGTCTGACTCACTTGGGGTCAAATTGACGGGAGACAGCGTGAGACAAAACGCTGAAAGGAAATTTTTTTAAAAAACGCTGCTAATAGAAAATGGATATCCAGAGGGATGATTTCTTTTTTTTCTCCTCCATTGGAAGGTTTTCTTTAAGTGATGTCGGCCCCGGCTGCAGATAGCATCTGTCTTAGGAGAAAGTTGAAATGATTGCGATCTTTCCCTCGGGTTGGTTTGAAACATTTGGGGAGGGGGGAGGGGGAGGTATATCCTGCCACCGTGTCAGAGCGGCTCTCAGCTTCCTCGAAGATATTCTCCCCCTAAATCGCTCAAATTGAAAGTAAAAGGTATTTACGGACAATCTGCCACCTCTATCTGAAAAGGAGTTAATCGGATTTGAGCCGGGGCCCTGGGCTCGCTCCGGGATTGTTTTGAAGGCGGACGCCAGGACTCCCTTCACGTCCTTGTCTCCTCCCCGATCTCTCTTCCGCTCCGACACGTTCACTTTTTCACCGGCTGCGACCTGCGCTTCTCCCGTTCGCTCATCCCGAGCCGGGGAACTGGGTCAGGTTGACCTTTTATCTGTCGGAACACATCACTGAAGGGGACCTGACAGGACGCGGTACTCGCTCCGTGTCGACTGCCACTTCCCTCCTCTGAAAACGGGCAAAATTTTTGTTTGCTCTGCATTTATCATTTTTTTCCGTCTGCAACAGTTAAAAGGAGTCAAACTAAAAGCCACCGTCGCGCGGATGCGAGCGTCATCATCCTTTCATTTCGGGCCCCGGCTTTGATGCCAGATCTGAAGCTTGCAAATAAAGAGACTTGAGGAGGTTGACTCCAACCTCGACAACAAAGAGCGCACTCTTCAATATATAATAGAGTAACAGGGTGACAGCTGATGCTTCCCTTGTCTTGTTCGCAGACCGATCCCGCTGTAAAATGCGCAAAACATTAAACATATGCCTAATAAAAAAAAAAAAAGAAAGAAAGAAAAGCAAAGCACTCTGTTTTTCATGTAAATTGGTCATCCAGGTTTCTCTTCCACAAAGGCAGGGCTGCAGAATGACCCTGCGAAGATGAAAAGAGTAACGTCGGAGTGAAAGCACCATCCTGTGTTAGGGAAACATTTGCATTTGAATGATTCTGGTTTGAGTCAGCGGAACAAATGGGCATGGAAATCCTCCGAGTTAACTGCACAACTGCTCTCCTCAGCGTCATTTATGTAACCCAATAAAGGGATAATGAGCCATCACTGAACTGTCAATTACAGGTACAGTAATGTTCTCTCGGGCTTGTTTGTTTTGTCAGATGATGTGCCATCATCCGGCGATACTTTAGGTATTCAGCGTCCTCCGGAGAATACCGCATGTATAGGACGGCTGATAACAATGGGGATTATGTTAGTAATGACTGAACAGAGTGAATTATCCCGACTGCCTATAGAGCTTTTCTCACTGGAGCAAAGAGAAATGCTTCCACATTACAAGTGTCGGGAGTGCCGTGAAAAGTGGTACTTCACATTGTCATGGTGCTTAGTTTACAGCAAAACAGACACAAAGAAAACAGGGGGTTTCGTGCTCGAGCTCCCACGCAGTTTTCTTTTAATGTAATTTCCGTCTAAAACGGAGTCCCAAAATCTGAATCTGTTGATAGAGCCACATCAGCATGGCACAATCAACGAACAGACAAACAAGCTATCAAACTAACGTGTACAAAGTTCTGCCAACTCACCAATAAAGTGTCTGGGTGTTTCAGTAGTGCAACAGAAAGTGTCTTCCCTTATTCCCAAATGTCCACCTTGAGTCCAAAACACAGTATCCCATGCTTCATGCTTTTGTCATCAGCCGTTTTATTGGCAGCTCATTTGAGCAGATATGAGCTTATATGCCTGCCCTAGAGCCTACAACAGCCAATTAGTGATCGTGACAGTCAGTGGCCCATTGTCGCTTCTTTCTTATGTGTCCTGAGCCACTTACACACCAAACACCAAATTACTAATGAATCATGGAGCCAATGAGATATCCAATGCAGCAATATATTGTTTATGTCACCTCTTGAAGCCCTAACCTTGGAAATTCTGCTAGTTTATGTAGTTTTTATGCTCTTTGAAAAGGCTGTTTTTCAACCTAAGCATTTGTTTTTGCCTATTTTATATGCACAAAGTCGGTGTAAATAAGGAAATAAGGAACTATAATGAGTTTTTGCCTCGAGTACTCTGAGGCAGGGGTGTTTTGAGGTCATAAAATACCATTGTTTTGCCAGGTGCCTGACTATTTCCTTAGAAAAACATGTGTTAAGTGTTCATTTCCACTGATATCGTTATTACATTTGAGCTTGGACCATGCAAGACTATACCGAGTGGACCCATTGTGTTTTCCAGCTAATAAGGGCAGTCACAGGTCATCTGCAGACATATTTTTGCATAAATCAGTGTGTTCGTACTCCTATACAGTAGATAACGCCAGAGGCACTCACAGAGCTTCTGACTCAACAATAGCTTTGATTTTTACCTCGGGCTGGACTGGAATATGTGTGTTAGGATCACTTTACATAAATGTCTGTACCTTGGACTTGGAATAAGTGGAGTAGCTACACTACAATTCAGAACTTGGTGGAAATGGCAAACACAGGAAAATGACACATTTAATTTTGCTTCATTTCCCAGGATTCTCTTGAGTCAGTGAAGATGTCATCATTTATCTGAATCAGCGCTAATATAACAACACGCAAAAATGTTTTACTTTTGTGACAGAACCAGTGAACGGCTGGGAACAGGAGAAATGAAATCAAAAAGTCAGTGAACAGTGGCTCAGCACTTACGCAGCAATAAAGTTTGCTGACATTAGCCACCATCAGCTGCTGGTCATACCAGGCCAAGTAAGGCCAGTCGGTCCTCATCAGAAAAACGACCATATAGGTCGACTTTGCAAGCAACTTATTACACCCATATTTGTGGTTAATGATGGCGACCCCTAGTGGCCATAATAATAATTACAGCAGCAAACAAGTTGTATGAGCAGCTGTAAAGTTAGCATAGCACGGAGTAAGGGCTGGATTGGTTAGATTGTAACATACATAACATACATGCGTAAGTCAGTTAAAAAAGATATATATTTAAACCCAAACCATGATATTTTTCCTAAACCTGACCAAGTAGTTTCCTTACTTAAACCTAACTGAAAGGTTTTCCTACCTAAACCTAACCAAATATTGTTCATACCTAAACCTAACCAGTTTTCATAACTAACCTAACCAAGTTTTTTTGTTTTGTTTTGTTTTGTTTTTTACCTGAACCTAACCAAACTACAACCATATGACAAAGGTCCGATACTTGTGTCACTGGTAATTTTCAACAATAATGTCATTTTGGGAGCCATTGGCTAACCTTTTCAGTCATTTAGGTGAGGATGTGTTGAGTAAGGCTATAGAGGCAAAACCTATAAGTCTATTTAGTTATGTCTTCTTTCAAAAGTTGCACCGCTTCACTGACATTACAGACTAAATGAAGTGCACACATAACAGTCCTTTTCCCCGGTCTATTCAGAATTCAGATTCTGAAAAATATAAATTAGTGCCTTGAAAACAACTCAAACAGTCTGTACATATCAAATAAAAACATTCCTTTCACATCTGTTCAGACTTTGTCCTGGGCTGCTCTCTGTAAGTGGACCCCGGCAAACGGCAGCAGTCCTGACGGGCAAGGTTCAGTAAGCCAAAAGAAACTCATTAGCTTACCAAGCTCTAATTACTGTCCAACAGAGTAGGCGAGTGCGATCGGGCCGTCCGTGAGCGCTCACACTTTCTGGAGCTTCTATACCATTCAGCTCACTTTCCCGTGACCCCAAGCTGCCCCTCGGAATGGAATGACAGCTTAAACCGCCCACACGTGTTTGAAGGGGGATGTATGAAAGCAAGCAGCATCGAGTGAGCATGAAAATGCATACTGTAGAGAGCCCTGTGTGACACTGTCAGTTTCTATCATCAAATGCGCCGGGCTGAGTGTACGGCTGTTCAAAACGTAAAGACTGAAACAGTGCACGATGTTTCCATCGGAAAGAGTGGGCGGTGGTGTTTCATGGTGCCTCTCCACACGCTCTGTGGTCTGCTTTCACTAATAAAAATGATTATTCAGTTGTTGTAATATCTTAATTTAGAATTACTCATCTTTTTTTTCTTATCTAAGATGAATAATTACATAAAGCTTACAAAGCCCAAGACACAGTCCCACCCCCGTTGGTCTTAATTGTTTTTCTAAGTGATGTGGGTGTGACATAAAGCTCCTACTTTTATTAAATGTATCCGTATTAAAAGTTTAAGTCATAAAAATATGTAGATTTGGATTTATTCAAGAATTGGACAAGGTTTATACTGGAAGATGTTCAGAATTAGTTACTCAGTCACGTTATGCTTAAAATTGTTCTCTACAGCCAGTTTTACTCCCCTTCCATATGTCTCTAAGTTTAGCTGCCAAACATTATTTTTGATCATGAAAATTGAGCCCTAACAGCTTACGTGGCTTGATTACAAACATATTTTAAAATGTGATATGTGCATACAGCGGGAGGAGGTCCAGGTGAAAAATAAAGTTAATTTGAAAGTCAGCTACTGAGGAAAGCTATCGACAAAAATCTGACAAATGGATCTGCTCGGTCCATTTGCATGAAGTTTAGAAGCGGTCCTTAACCCTGTCCTCAGATTCCCTCTGTTAATTGTAGCAAGTGTAGGGTGTATGGTGTTTGTGTGTTTTGATTTGATGTGAGTTAGGACCCCATGAAGAAAGGGTGTCATCATTTTTATAACTAGTGCAATTTAATGTATTTTTTGGGCATGTTTTTAAAAGTAAATTAAGTCTTTTTGCTCATAGATAACTACTGGAACTTCACATAATTGTGGGCAATTAAAGAAGAGGAATGATTTTAAATTTGTATTGTATTTCCACTGTTACACAAAGCTGACAATCGTTGCAATTGATTATTAGCTGGGTTGTCATATTTTATTACCTTTGCAAAGGAGGGAATGTGTTCACCAGTATCCATTTATTTGTTGTTTGGTTTGTCAGCAGGATTACACAAAAACTACCCAACGGATGTCAACGAAACTTGGACAGAGGATGGGTCCCGACTAGAAATATACCCCTTTTGGTGTGGATACAAACAGGTTCAGGAATTTTTCCTTGCTTCATTGAACAACTTTTTGGTTAACTTCTCAGGGAATAATGTATGGATCCTGATGGCTATTCAGGTGGCTGGTATCTATGAGTGAGTGACATTTGATGTAGGGTTAGGGTTAGGGCTGTAGTTCAACTTCTTAGTTCTACTTGCACAGTTGCATTCAAAGTATCTCTTCCAGCACTGATCACAAACGAATACAAAAGACAACATGCTGAAACATTAAAGTACCTACACTTAAGTAGACGGGATCATATTCATGTTAGACTTTAGTTTTGAATACGTAGACGTCGGGTTGTTCCGCTTGTAGACAAACGTCACATTTGATCATAAATCATTGTTAAACAGTGAGCTTTATGTCAGGATGATGTACCTGTTAAGTGTGCCAGAGTGCACAGAGCTCGACATGGCTGGGTTTTACTCCGAGCTGCATTCGTTGCGTGATGGGGGACAGAAACCCATAGCCATCATGTGTTAAGAAGGTGAATAGATCATGTATTATTCAAGGTTTCACTGCAACTCCTACAATCATCTCATTTTAAAGATCATTATCTAGTCTTCAGCACCTTTTTTATGCTTTGAGGTTAGCTTATTTTAACTTGACTAGTGTCTAAAGGTCCGATTAAAGCTCCATTAAATCTTTGCCTCCCTCGCCGACGTATTCTTTTGTTCGCTACTTGTGAATTTCCCCACATTAGTCAATATTCTCCTTTGTACAGGTGGATGTTTTGCAGCAGCTACAGTGGCCAGTTATTCGGCAGGGGGCCAGCGGGAGCAGAGCTGCATGCTACAGCGCGTGTGTGGTGATTAATCACGCTGTGACTCTGCGTCTCTCGGGCCTGTCAACTACTCTGGCCGCATGAGGTCCGGGAACATCTGGGGATGTCTGGGGACGTCGGGGGGTGACCACGGCCCATTCGTCTCCCAGGGACAGGGACCAGACGTGCCGCCTCAATCTCACGTCACCCCGCCCCTCCTCCTCCTTACCTCCAGGGTCCCTGCGGACCCAGCTTGGACAAAAGGTGTACACTCTTATTACATGACACATAACACTCTGAGGAACTGTGAACAGAGGAAGGCGATGTCTTGGGGCTGCACATCAGTGACAATAACAACCGGGGCTGGTAATATGCCTGTTGGTGAGCTATCAAGAAGAACAACAACCTGCCGGGTGTGGGAATAAGTCCTGACACATCGCTTTAGCGGCTACAGCTCGAGACAGGGGATGCAGCTTAAAATACCACAGCAAAGTGGCCCAGGATCAGGCTGATAATACAGATGAATCCGAGAGTTACGCTTAAAGCGGGCGGGGCGCGATGGCGCCGAAAATACGCAGCGGCGGAGGAGCAATGACAAAAAAAAATAAAGGGAAAAAATACAAAGAGGTGTCAACGGCGTATCTTTTTCTCGCAGGGGCGCACGGGCAGATCAGTCCTGCTGGAAATAACTACACGGCTTCTAACAATACAAACACTCCCTGTCCAAACTGAAAGCGTCTCGAGCCGATGCCGCAAACATGTCGAGCTTGGGCCTCGGCGTTGATATCCTGCCGCAGAGAAAATGGTATTTGAAAGTCATTGTTTAGAGAAGGAATTAAACATCCTGCATCCGAGACTCAAATGTAAATGTAAAATGTACACTCCTACGCAATTAAGATAGGGGATCATGTGTATTTACGTTACTCTGTTCACTGCAAAAATCCACAAATGCTCTCAATGCAGGAGACCTAAATATCAGATAATGAAATATGCAAAGCGAGATCCGGTAAACAATCGCTTCCAGTGGGCAGGCTCGTCTTCGCCCATTAAAACAATCCACCGAATTACCCCTGCAATCCGCCGACCGCTTCACTCCGGGCATTGTGTCCCGTGGCTTATTTTGTAAACATGAACCCGATTATATCGGCGGTGCAATCCCGGTGATTCACAGCAAATCAATTCAGCGCAGATAAGATAAAGGCAGCGGCGATGGAGTTGATGCAGATGAGGTATTTTTGGGCATAAAGGAACCAGCTGATTATGCGCCTTTTTCCCCAAGAAGCTCGCCGTACGGCAGAGATACACGAGCCGTGCTCTCCCCCCTCGCTCCTCGTGTGACGGCATGATGAATGATCGCCGAGGGGGGAGCAGAGGACACGCAGCCGGGGCAGGTCTGACATGAGCCAAACCGTGGAATATACATGCACCGGCTTTGCGCGCTGGTCTCTTTCCATTTCTGTCCCTCCGTCCCTGCTGGCTCGGAGCTCAAACAACGAGGTCTCTGGGAAAAAAAAAAAAAAAGCGGGCAGATTTGAGGGCCTCCCTCCAGCGTGACGTTTGACAGGTGGCGGCTCACGGCGCATTGTTTTTTCCGAGGCGAAAGATTTGACGTTTTAAATCCCGCTTAAACCGGCGGTATTGGGACTTTTTCTAGACACATGCGCACACAAAGAGCCGCACAACACATGGCTCTCAGTGACTTAGCCGAGTGTGACGGGATTACCATCGACTCTGGTGAAACTTCAGCAGGAACCACATGGAGAGAAAGTCTAATCTCTCATGTGAAGGTCAGTATGTCTCGCACAATAATTTATTCCCCAAACCGCACGCGGGGAAATCCAAATGCGCACGTGCTCATGTTCAAACACACACACACACTGAAGATGAGCACTCAGATGTGCACACATAAATGGCAGAATAATAAAATGCAATTACACCCCAGACTGGTGCAAAAAAACATCGAGTCAAGTGGGTTTGGGCTGAGAAACAAATCTCAACATAATGCTATTATGTTTTCTCAGTCGCAATCTTCATTCAAGAGGCAGCCTCCGCTGCTGCTGCATGCTTTAAAAGCGGGTCCATCACGTCTCGACGCTGAAATGCCCAGGTGGGGATTTAAGTGGAAATGCTCTGGTAAACAGAGCCCGATCGGCAACAGAACAACAGCTCATCTGGCTGATCGGGATCTGTACCAGCGCTCTTAACGTTTGTCATTTGTTTCTTAAAACACTTGGGAGCATGTGCTCGCATTTGAAGAGGAGGAATTTTTCAACTGTTTGTTATCCATGTCATGAAAATACGAAGCACAAATGCAAACTGATAGCGAGCATGTTACATCCTCGCGAAACGAGTGAAGGAGGAGTTTTCTTTGGTTGGAAGCCGGCTTTGTGGTGAATAACCTACTTCTCACCCGCTGAGATATAAAGCTTTTCCGCACCAGGACTCAAAGATACTGATCAGCGGAGGACCATAATGTTCTCAAATGCAACCCACACTTTCACATTATTTTAGTCTGTATTCTTATAATACATTTTCTTAGCACGTACTCGTTTCTAAATATCTTTAATGCGGCTGTTGACTGCACGATTAACGCCATTTTTCATCAATGATATCGTTAAATGTTTTTAGTTGTTTTTTTTTTCCCATTGCTGCTCTATCGCTTAATCTCCAGGCAGGCACACATTTCTGCCGGAGTGAGCCGAGCTTAAAGCGGGTTGCTTGGTCGGCCATGTTTTCAGTTTGATGAAAGTCTTAGTGAAAAGACGACAAGGTCATGCGAAGGATGTTCTTGCCAACTGAATCAGCAGGGCAAACAAGAACGAGCTGCTGTTTGAATTAAACATCGTTCGGAAAAAAAAAATGAGGGCAAAGTGCTCTGAATTTTGAAGTGTCCGCGGATCCACAAAGGTAGAATTACCTCTTCATTCTGTGTATCTTTCTCCGTCTCTCGGCGCTGAAGATCGTTGAATGGTTAAGCACACAGGAGCATGGAAATGTAGGATTTAATAAAAGTTAAAAAATTAAAATTAAAAAAAGGACAACATGATTTAGGGAAATCCTGACTGAAGATCTATCTATCTATCTATCTATCTATCTATCTATCTATCTATCTATCTATCTATCTATCTATCTATCTATCTATCTATCTATCTATCTATCTATCTATCTATCTATCTATCTACCTACCTACCTACCTACCTACCTACCTATCCACCCATCCATCCATCCATCTATCTAAACACAGCAGGGGAGTAACAGCATACATGTATTAGGATTACATAATTAGGATTTAACAAAAGATAACTGTATTCCATTACAGTTACAGAGAGAAAATGTACCAATACAGGAAGAAGGAATTACTAACAGGATTACAGAAAGTACAGAATGATATTGTAGGTCTTTTAAAGTAACCCTTGCAACCCTGTTCACTACAATACCACTGAATACATAATAAAAGTAAAGTTAATATGGTTTTACACAAGTACATTAAGTGTATATTCTTGACATTTTCAATTACTACCATTAGGCATTTCTCTTTCTGTTGCAGACGTAGTTTAAATCAAGCAATGTTGGGAGGGTTACTTTACAATGTATTCCAATACACTTAGTAATTACCTTGAAAAATGTAGTCAGTAACTTAATCCAAGTATCACATTATCAAAGTAATGTCACTTGATTATTTTCTGCTACTTTTGGATTACCTCAGCACCAAACATATGCAACTGAATTGTGCTGAAATGTGTTTTCATGTGCAGCAGACTGGTATATCATTCTTTATCCCAATCCTGTTAGCTATTACTGAATGTATCTGTAATCTGATTACATCTTTTTTTCTGCAACTGTAATGGAAAACTGTTTTAAAAACAAAATCCTAATCACGTAACCCTGTTACATGTATCCTGTTTCTCCTCATGCCTCAAACATCACTATTCTGCTCAGGACCAACACATTTGTACATGTGGCGTTCAGTGATCGTGCAGCGTTGTGATTTTCCTCATATTACATGAAGATATAAACAAATTAAGAATGATACAATCTCATTACCTCAGCTTACAGAGTTGTTGTTGTTCTCCCATTAAATTATGTAATGCGCTGTATGAAAACGTCTGAGCTGTTAAGGCACCAGCTAATGACATACCCCCCTTAGACGTATATTATGCTCTGCTAATAAAGCGTGTGTTTACAGCTGTTCTCTGGAAAGTGTTTGTCGCAAAGTTTGCCCCCGAAAGATTGAAAAAAACATAACAGCAAAAGGATGTTAAAAGCTCAGTCTGTGGTTTCACAACACGTCTTGGCTGTGGAGGGGAATGTCTTATGAATAACATGAGGGAAACAGTATAAAACAGATTGAGAGAGACTGAGGTGGAGGCTTTTCAGCGTGAGAGTGTCCTTTGACTTGCCTCATGTTGAAGCGATTCTCACAGACAGAGAACATAAACATCAGACAAATGAGACATCATGCTGTGCTCCTAACAAAATACACATGCGTATTGTATTAGAGGGATATTTACATGTAATGCTAATACATAAATGTGGAAATACGGATCGGTCTGACTTAACGTCTCCAAGATTGGAGTACTTGAAGGATCCAAACCAATTTGCGAAACACTAGTTGTAACTGGCGTAACACTTAATCATTAATTAAGGGTTAATTTGTAGGTAATTAAACCTGAGGTAATAGTTATTTCACTGTTAACAAACAATGACATGTTTGTTATACTTAAATGGTAAATGGTAAATAAATACTGTGTCGTTCATCTATAATCATTTGGACGGCCGTTATAAACTTCATATATTCATAAACCTTTACAGTTACTTAATAAATGGTTCATGAAGGATTTAATTGATCGCTAACAGTCAAATATATATGTATATATGTAGATATGTATATATATATATATATATATATATATATATATAATGTCAGAGGGTGGGATCACAGTGCTACATACATGTTTACTTCAACATACAAGTTTTCAACGCGTAACATTGTTATGACGTGATGAGTTCTGTTTGTAGTTAGCACCTACATTACGTCTGACAAATTGATACAGAGTGGCGTTGCACTCAGAAACTGTCGGGGGCGCCAGATCACACAAAAAGCCAATTTCTGCATAATGTAGCTTTAAGTTGGATTCACAATAAACGTACCATTTATGAATGATGGCCGTTTTAACAGTCTAAACACACATGCTATTAAAGGTTTTTTTTGTTATTTTCTGTCTTTCTACTTGGGAATCATGGAAATCAATGCCTGACCTTCGAGGGCACGCCTCGCGAAAACACCGATGGAAATATTCATCAGTGTTGCTTTACAGCTGCACGTTCCAGCTACAGCACGTCTCAACGTCTAACTCTCTGTGTTTCTCTTTGTCTCTTTTTTCTGTATCCGAGCAAACATGAGCATGCACACACACAGATACAGGTGCAAACACTCACACACACACACACACACACACCGAGCGCGCACGCACACTCAGTATAGATGTGCTTAGTTTGGCAGCGCCTCCGTCACTGTGAAAGACCTCTGTCTCTGGGCACCGGTGGAAATGACTGCCCTTTCATTAATCTCCCTGTCCACAGCGCAGACCTCCCCTAATTACAGCCATTGTTTACCTTTGTGCTGGCACGCCCACTGAATTATTGATGGCCGCCCTGCCCCAGTCAGTTTAAAGGCCTCGCCAATGGGCACACAGCAGCCAGTGGACAAAGATCTGCCAACACACACCCCATGTCTCCTGTATGACAGTTCACTGAATTATTATGCTAATAGCGATTTGTTTTCCTGACAGCGCGCTGTAGTGCAGAGAAAGGCACGCCATCATCGGGCGCTTTGCTGCGTAGGTGTGCGACGATATAATAAACTGCCGTTTTATCATATAAATAGATCATCAGGTGACTTTAAGCACTTCTCCGATGTTATATTTGATCACATTTCAGAACATATTACCGCTAATATATGTGATTCTTCAAGGTTCGCCCTTTAATTTATGAAATAAACAAATGACCCCTGGAATTATTCAAATCAAATCGCTACCACCGGCGATCATCCTCGCTGTTTATAGCGTGAATTTAAATGCTTCTGAAGCACAACACAAGTCACATCCAATTTGCGAAACCTGCCTTCAGTGGCCCATTATAACTCTCTAATGGCGTGCATATATGAAATCCCCCCTATCTCTACAGCAAATAAAAAAGCAACTGAGACCAAACCCAAATCCATGAATGATTACCCCCAACAATAAGTAAATCCGCAGAACTAAAATTCAATTTTCAGCAATCCCACAGTCCTACTGCTAGACGCCATTCAAAGCTCATGAGGATTTGGACTTAAGGCGACTTAGAGGTGATTTATGCAGTAACCCAAATGGCTGTGCGAGGAAGAGAAGAAAGGCCCGGGACTTCCGCGAGAAAACCTGTCTCCGTGTCATGACTCACTGTGGTTGCGCTTCCGCCTGACAAGGTGGGGTACCGCCTCGTATCAGATTGCCTGGGATTGCGCTCCGCTGGGTGTTTCCAGCGCGCACACCCCCTTTATGTCATCCGGTTAGAGACGACCCTCTCTCGCTGTTGGCTCGAGAGGGAAAAAAAGATCAATCTCTAATGTCAAAACAGTTTGAGATATCTCCGACGCGGCTGTTTAGAACAGTTCCGCTCCAGCATACCAATCTATAAAAGGAATCAGAGCCCACAGTGTGTCTCTGTGGACACGTTTGTAATGTAAACACCATGCCTCAAAACAACAAGGCAGAAATGTAATTTTCGTCGCCCGTCATTTTAGTCAATACATATTTCTGTGGGAAGAATAATGTCAGACAGATAGATAGGTAAACTTTTGGGAAACCATGGTCATGGTTTTGGGTCCAATTCCAACATACCCGTTTCCCCTACCACTCAACCCTACCCCTGTTTTTGGACGTTCATCCTTGGGGTATACAGATCTTTGCCGGGATAGAGAGATTGAGGCGAAAGGTGAAAAGGTTTTTCAGGGACACACTTCAAACCGAGTGTAACAAGAACTCTCCAATGTTTTTCTACCGCAAAGATAAAACGAGTCTCTATTAGTTTGCTGATGTCTCGGTTGCTATCTAGCTAGCTAACTTTACATTATTTTTGATTTGATGGCTTGTGTCAGAATTGCAGTACCTTTCTACAGTGTCTCCATCAGATAAGCGTAAATGTCATTGTGATAATATTAGGATTGCCACAGTAACACAAAAGAAAAGCTGAAGCTGCCATATATGAAATGTCTGGTCGCATCATTTTACAAAAACATTCATGTTTTTTAGTGTTTAGTTTAGATGTTTCCTGTTTTATTTTGTAGAATTCGTCCTCATGTGTCTTGTTGTGACTCTCCACTTCCTGTCTTTGCCTTTTTTCTCCACCCTTTTTCCGTACCCACCTGTGTTTCATTTGTTCAACAGTAAACACCATGACATAGGGGGATTTCAATCACAACCCATTATAGCCCTGTTCTGAGGGGTCCAGAGGGAACTTGAAAACAACGAATAAGGGTTAAAAATGGAAATGGGTTTGGTTGGTTTAATAGGGAAATAGTCAGTAATAACTTGAAGCAGGTTACACATCTTTACTTTATTAATATTTAACTAAAACCACAATATTTCCCTCATCTTAACAAAAGTTCATTTTTCCAAAAATTGACAACAAGTTTCAGGATGGAAACCTCGGTCCCCATTGTCAGGTCCCACCATTGACCCTGACCACCTCCTTTTCAGGTCCATGCAGAAAGAAACCATGGAACGTAATGCAGGCCGCTTCTCCATGAAAAATAAATAAAAATGGTTTTCAGGGGAAAGTATTGTAAAAGGCAACAAAAGCACAAATTCTGACAGGACTATGTGATCTGAGACAACTGCAAACAGAACCATCATACCCCATTGAAGGCAGCTTATTCAACAAAATGATGTAACTGACAAAAAGAAAAGGCCTTTATAAGATCTACAGAAAGAGGCAGAATGGTGTATTTCTTTTTATTTCCATCTAGCAAGTTAACAATGCCATGCACAACAGCAGCTACAACAATAACTTTGCTATGGCCAGGGTTTGTTATGGCTGAAGGACATTATATTCCTCCTGAAGGGCATAAACCTGTGAGCTGACAAGTGTTCGGAGGGTTGTAGACATAGTAGACAGAGAAACAGACGGACTGAAATTCAGTTTATAAAGTCATTCTTCACAAATATTAATTTTTATAACGATCACGTCCTTCCATAGGTGATTATTTTACAAACTGTTGTGCCTGTTTCCTGTCCAGCTCCACCGCCGCCGTGCACATTACAGAGCTCGGCTGCAGCTGTTTAAGGGAGCGTAAGGCTACATGTTTTGAGGGGAATCCAGCGAGCATGAAAAATCGTGGTGTTAAATTGACTCACTCGGAATTAGAGCTGAGGGGCCTCTGGTGTGGAAAAACGTATGCTTTATCAGCTGAGCTAAAATGATCCAGCACCGCGGCTCATTTCTTGTATTTATATGTTTCCGCAGGTCCAACCTGATATCTATATGCATTTGCACCTTAACCCTACTGCTCCCCAGAAAGATGGGTTTCTCCTTATCACGTCAAGAACACTGAGTGGGTGCAGGATGTTCATTATCACCAGAGGATTCATTATGCCAATTATCATATCATTCAATATCCTACATACAGTGAAGTATGTAAAGGTTACTATCTGTTATTTTTGAGCCTGTTGCTAATGACTTGCTGTAATGTAAAACGTTAGCTGAGAGACAAAGGATTTAAGCGTATAATTAATATTTCGAAATATCTGTTAAACAAAGGAAGCGGTTAGAAAGTATAAACACAAAGAAATGAAAAGAAAATCTGGCGAGAGAGAGAAGCTCCCTGGTAAGTAGCTCCACACGAGCTCAGTTTCACGTAGACGGCTTGTTACATGGCACACAATCATTACAAAATTCAATTACCTCCTTCTTCCTCATTTCCTCGACAACACTGGAGCGAAATGAGAACACAGTGCATTATTGCCATTTTCCCTCTCTGTGATCACACTTTAATGCAGAAGACATAAGATCAGTGATGTCAAAGCATACTGATATATTAAGACTGTCATTATGAAACGAACCTGCTCAAAGGGGGACTATTTTTCCTCACGTTCAACTTTTGTCAACAATTTCCATTGCTCCCATGGCAACGGCAGCATATTCATATGCAGCGGCTATTAGCTTCTTTATTTTGCTATATTCTTGTTTCTCAAAAAGGCTTATTTTTTCAGTTTTATTGCTGGAAACATGACTGATTGCTGGTCACACGAAGGTGAAGTGGATGGAATTGGACTGAGGCTGGAATGAAGGATCGAAGGCTGTCGTGCCCGCATGTTCACAGAGACCTGGCTCCACCACAACATGCCGGATCAGGCTGTTGCACTTCATGGGCGGAACCGTTTTTCAAGCTGACGGACTGCAGTGTGTCAGGGAGGGAGGACACCATGTTTCATCGTTGATGCTTGGTGGTCAGGTGCAGTTGAGATGGATGGACACACTGTAAAAAACAAACAAAAAGATGTATTCTATGGAATTTTTCTGTTTATTTTTTTTTAAGTGTTTTCTGTAATTTTGAAATACACAAAATATCATCACAGTAATATACTGTAAATTGTATATGTCCAATGTAAAATAACAGGAAAAATCTGTCACTGTGAATAGCATAACATCACATTATATAAAACTTCTTTTACAAAGTTGTTTTAATGGAAAATGTTAAAGCCTACTGATTGAATTGTGCCGTCTTATGTTCCGAAACACAAATGTTACTTCTTCTAAGTGACTGTTTAATGTCCCTAGATACTTCTGTTCGTGTTTGTAATGTGTATGCTCAGAACATCTTTGCTTATAAATCTCAATTGTGTATCATCTGTAAAGTGGGCATCATACTCTTCATTATCATCACCATCTTATTGCTTCTGTTTACAGTCCCCTGAAGCTAAATTCAGAAAAATGCATACAGAATGATTCTCTAGCTGTTTGTGTACATAAATAACTGTATATATGTTCTCTGTTTGTGTAGCATGAGGGAACTATACAACTTTTCAATTCTCAATGCAACTCTTATAGATGAGTGAATATAGCTGATATCTGTTTTAATGAACGCTCTTTAAAGCCTCCCTTCCAAAAAAGTCCACTCTGCTGTGTTTTGGTCAGCTCTCACAGGCCTGAGCAGGCACCGCACACCATGTTTCCACATCAGCTCCGTCGGTGGTTTTGCAGCCAGAGCCCTGCTGCAGGCGGTGGCTGCACCGCTGTGACATCACAACCTCACAGATGTCCTGACAGCTTGTTTAGAGGCAGAGTTTCTGAATACGACTGGATGCATTTGCTTGTGAAATGAGCTTTTTCACGCTTTTGCAGTACCTAGACTTGCTTTCTAATCATTTAAACAATGTGCTTGCATGAATTATGTTTCCGAGATCCTCCACCCTCATGGAACGCCTCGGCGTCATTACAGGACGTGGCTCCTTTCACAGCTCTCTGTTATTAGTCTGCACAGGTGCTTTGTAACACTCCGCAGGAACAGAGGACAAGCTCAGGCCGGCGATGATGGCCATTTCAGCCACGGGGTGAGATGGAGGGGTTGAATAATAACGAGACAGCAAATGGAAGGGCTTGTCAAGTGGCATTAAAGTGTCACTTTCAGACTGTGAATGGCCACATCACTGAGGGGGTCTTGATGGACGCGATGTCAGGAAAATAAGCTAACTGCATCTCTCGTGGGCTCAAGACCGCAACAGCCAACAGGTCATTTTGTTTGGAGCGCACCATCCTGTCCAACCAAAGGTGCTTCAACAAAAAAAGAATTTCAAATAAAACAAAAGACGCCCCTGCTGAAGCAAAACTGTTCAATTTCTTGCGCTGAGTATACTTGATGAGAGCTGTTTCAGATATCAGTCAGCAGCGACGTGGAACGATTATAATGAGGGTGTCATCCAATGTGTTTCTCGAGTGTCACTTCCAGAAATGCCAGTCATCATCAAAGCGCTGAGGGGGCTTCAAGAGGCCACGTCAAGATGGTTACAGCCTGGACGGTTCAACACTACAGCTGCCACCATGGGTTTGGTCATGATTGTCATGTGTTATATGTGCAGGATACAGTTGAACTCTTTTTCTAATGAACTTCACTCAATGACATCCTTCAATGATGATACTAAAGTTTCCACATATAAAAACATAAAAAGTAGAAAAATTGTTAAAGGAGCAGTATGTAAGAATCAGCCACCTGTCAAAGTCATACTCAAACAAACAGGGGGCAGCAGATCATCAGCGTCCACTAACTGCTGTTAACTGTAGCTGCCTTTGGCTAGTTAGCTCAGTTAGCCATGCAGCTAGCGTTTCGAACTGGGACAATGGGGACCAGGGGACTGTCAGTGTTTAGTGCAATAGTGTAGGACCGAGACAGGCCAGTTTTCCTCATTCTGATGACAATTTTATTACATTTTCCAAGGTTTTGTTGAGGATATTTTATATAAAATGAACAGTATCAGAAAATATCAGGACTCAATTAATAATTTAAAGGGACACTGTGTAGTTTAGGAAATTCAAAGTACTAACTGAAATATGAATTTTTTTTTCCATAACTGAATAAACAAACTGTTCTGAGAAGAAATTAAGGTCCCCAGAGAAAGGTGACAGGGTCCGCCAAATATAAACAGAGTAGAACAGTATGAAATTGTGTTGTCCTTCAAGGTCAGTTTGTTTTATTCAGTTCATTCATTCAAAATGAACAGAGTCTGTTTATATAGTTTGATTAGATGTAAAATTAAGTCAACGAAAGCAATTTCATCAGATTTAGTTCCAAGAGGAAATGTAATCAATTCAAATATGTTGTTCGGTGTCGATAAATCATTTTCTATGCTACCCAAATTCTGAAGATCTTATTTACCAAATATCAAAAATGCAACAATCCAACAGCAGAGCCTAAGGAAAAAACTGACAAACTCTGGCAGACTCTTTTTCGACTGGAAAAAAAAAGGCCATCTTTAAATATAAGCTGAAATCGCTTCTCATTAACATCTTTGTAGCCTGGCAACAGCCGACCTGAACAAGCCAGGCTGTATTTAAAGATGGATGAAATCACTGCTCTCCAGTAGTGCAGCCAAAATGTACAGTCCTGCTCGCCTTTTTGCCTCGAGTGGTTTCATTTATTCAGCCCGCTTCACAGTGATTGTATTATTTAGCTTTTATTAGTCATCCGATGGCGCCGCACAAGCAACAGGAGGCTGTCAAAAGTTGAGGGGGTATGTAGAGCACTTGGCCGCAACATCACATCACCTTGTCTCAACCCAGAAGAGAAAGAATCTGCTTTCAAATTACATTAACAGAGCATATTGTCGGCTGCTGTTTTCTTTGTATCTTGGCCTCCTAAACAGGAAGGGGATGAGAGAGCGAGAGAGACGCCTGCCTCCTCTTGTTTTCCTTGGCTATAAAGTTTTGTTTTGCAATGAAATGGGTTTCATTATTAATCATGAAATTGTTATTGTTGCTGTCATCACTGAAGGAGGGAAATACAGAGAAAAACCACAAGAACTTATGATGGAAGGCACCGTATTACTCTCCATGAAGCACCGATACTACATTGCAGCGCCTAAGTTATTCGGTCTTAAATGGAATGATTTAATGAGGGTGTGTTGACAAAGATATGTTTAAAGGGTCGTGCTCATGCTGACTTTCAGGTTCATACTTTTACCTGGGGTGATTACCTGACACAAACACATTATTTTCTCATACTGCCCGCCTCTTTTAACCCACTGTCTGTTTTAGTGCCTGTCTCTTTAAGGCCAGCCTCCTGACAATCCTAGTCTGCTCTGATTGGTCGACTCTCACGGGCCTGAGCAGGCACCGCCCACAGTGTTTCCGCATCAGCTCTGCCGTTGTTTTAGCGACCACGTGCGGGCCGTGGGGGCTGTGGCTGTACGGTTGTGACATCACAGCCTTGTAGAAGTCCTGATGGCTTCTTTGAATGCAGTTTGTGAACACAGACTGTGTACCTTTCTGAGAGAACTGAGTGTTTTCATATGTTCACAGTATTCATATAGCACTCCACCACAGCTGCTTCATAAGAAGAAGAAAAAGTGAATCTCACTGTCTAAACTATGGGACCTTTAAAAGTTTTTTTTTTTTTTAAATTGAAGCAGCAGAGTTCCTTCCCTATAGGAAGCTCCAAAAATGCTGGCTCCTACATTTCTCATAAAGCAACTCAATAATACCTTACTTTAGATCCTCCATGCCTGATAAATACCCTTTTTTTTTCAAACTTCAGCAAAGTCTTCGAGTCCAGGCCCAAGATGATTCTGACAAAAATTGTCAGGGGTTATTTTCTTTTGACAGAGCTCCTCCAGAACCACAGAAGACACAATTCCATTCCAGCCCCTATACTGAGTTCCGTGCTGTTATTGCCTAAGGATAACTAGTACGCTGTATTACTTCAAACAGACGTTTGATAAACTGTATTTTCATGTGCACATGATGGAAAGTTAAAGTTCCATTGTATAAATGTTAAAAAAAAACATTATACGTGTTGATTCGATCTGATTGACTTTGTAATTTCAGAGATGGTGGAAAAAACCAAGGACTGGATCAGATTAAAAATGGAACAAAGAAATGTCTAACATAAAGAAAGACTGAATTTTTATTCATTCTATTAATAAATTTCATTTGAAATGAAGTTAGAATGAGAAACAGGCTACTTGATTGATCCGAGGGGAGAAACTGGGTCATGTTACGGTTGATCTTCAGATGTTTGATGATATTTAGAGAGAAAAATAAATAGAAATGCGGCAGTAAATGTGCGTTATACGTCTGGGTTCCTGTTTCTGTTGGAGAGGGCGAGGACGTCCTAAAGCCTGCCAGTGTATTTATACCCTCCCCCTTAATTAAGAGACCCTCCACAGACACTCTGAGGGGCGTCCAAAGTGGGAGTGTGTAGGGATCGGTTTGGAATTGGGCCTATATCTGTTTTTGCAGGCTGAGTTGGACTACCCATGACTAGAAAACTCATCTTTATGTGTGCAATTAGTGGAAATTGGTGGAGCTACCCTTTAAAATCACACAGATAGCAGCTTAAAAAAAAAGACCCGTCCATGAAAATGTGGCTAGACCTATAAACTAGATGCAAAAAGTGAATTTGCAAACACAGATAAAAGCCATTCTTACGATAAACCACCACCAGCAACTTGACTGACATTCCCTTGAACATACAATGATTAAGGAAAATAATTCCAACTGAGATTTTGAGGTTTTGCAAGCGATAACGATTTGCAAAACCTCAAAGTCTCAGGATCGTTCTGGCAATAGGGGGACTCATTTGCATGTAACCCTCCTTGCTTCTTACCCAGAGTTTTCGGCCCATCTCTACTTTGAACTTTCAAATAAAAGCAAAACTCCACCTATAAAAGACCAAAACGGAAAAAAAGAAACCTTTTTAAAATGACAAAGATGAAATAAAACGTCTGGTCTTGTTCTCTTCCTGGCGCATTCTGCCAGACTTCTGACTGAGACAGAAGCAGGAGTTGTAATCACCCGCGACAGAGAGGAAATCAAAGCCTCGGTGACCTTTGCCAGATTATTTTGGATGGGGAAAATAGTCTCAGAATATTCCGCAGTTGAAAGAAACAGCATGGTACAGCCCAAAACATCAAAACATCAAAGCTCAAATCACCGTCCAAAAATTACACCTACATTAATTGCTACTGGCTTAAGCTTTGGCAGACGGAGATTTGCGCTGAATCAATTAAACGGAGCCGAGGTGCTTCAAAAAGAAACTATTTTTTGATTTGGACTCGTGTCGTCGCAGGAAACTCTGTGACATCCATTACTTTTTTTATCTGAGGCGCAGTTTCTCTCAGAGTCGTGAGCCGGCTGGAGCCTTGAGGTTTTATAGGCACACATAACCCTGTTGTCAGCGTAATAATGAAAATTTATCGTAAGTTAGTGAAAGTCCAAGTGGAACCGCGTACAGTGAGAATAAGAATAAGAGACTGAACCTTTTCAGGACCCAAGATGTAGTGTAATGTCATATGAAACGACTGAACCAAGGCATTTTTGGGGGGGATATAAAACTGTGAAACCAACGAAAACCCAACTTTAAAATCCGAGCAGTCAGTGCTTTGCAGTGCGACTGCAACAGAAAGCAGCCTGGTAGGAAAGAACGGAAGAAAAAGACCTGAGATTCATCAAAAAACGAGGGCTTCGCTAATAGAAGCTCTCCTTTGTAGACAAAAGACGACTTACCAAGTTAATAAAACAATGACCTGAAAAACTAACAATCACACCGGCGTTGCACCAGGTTTTTCTGTGTTTTATCTTTGTTTTTTGCAACCCTTTGATGATGGGGTGCACGGAAACAGAACGTATGCGTATTAATTACCACTTCCTCCAAGGTCTCCGTGTTTGCCACCGTTTCCCTCAAAACAAACTTTCGGAACGCGTCTAACTGGCTCCGAGAAAGGTGAGGAAATCTTTCATCCAGAAATAGTTCATTTGATCTTTTTGTCGGTACAAATGAAAATCTGAAGGTGGAGCGAGCAATGTAATGTAGGTTACTTCTGATTCAGAAGGAAAGCGACCACGATGTAAGTAATGCAGTTTGACCGCCACCTCGGCGCTTACAATAAATGTACGATAAAAGAATGCGGGGCGAGTCGCTGTGAGAATAACGCCGCTTCTTTTGAAGCCATTATTTAACGCCTCTGCAGAAAACATTAAACCCGTGTTTCACTTTTCAACTCAGCAGGTGGAGAGCTCCGAAGTTTCACTCCTTTAACTGAGAAGACTGATTGTCCAAATGAGGTTTTGCACATTGCAATGCAGTTACCATTTATTGAGGCCCGTGCGCTGACTCTCAATGTTAGAGTGCTCGTGTCTCGCAACAAATTCATTTAGCGGGGAGGGAGCATGACCATGCAGGCATTTAAAAATAAGCCTTAGGTTGGAAGAGCTTATGAGGCTGAACATGTTGCCTTTTCCCAAAAAATGTGGCTGCGTTGCCACCTCATTGGGTTTTTGTTCATGATTTTTATTGCCTGGTTATATGGTGATGCGCTGGGATTTATGGCTGATTGTGAGGCTTGAGTGATGCAGTATGATGGATGTGAGATTGCTGCGGCATGAATGGAAGGCAGACCCTTCTGAGTCTGAGGCAGAACTTCTTTGCAAAAATGATACGTCCGTTTACCAAATCGTAGATGTGAGTCTGATGATTCCTAGCTACTTGATGTTTTGAACCTCTTGCGGGCGAAACCGATGTGGAAGTGCCTTAAATTTGCATTCTCTCGAAAAAGCCATATGCGGGTGACTCCACTGGTTTCAAAAAGAAGTCTGATTGTGTGTAAGCTTATGAGAAAATGACCCTACTTCTCACTTGAACTAGAAGCTGAGTTAACAGTTTCAGAATGGTACTCCACAAACCGAGGGGTGATATCGCAGTAGGTTTGCACTTGTTCATACTGTGAATGGTTCATTTTCTTGTCTTCTATATGTAGAAAAATAGACAAAACTTTTTTTTAAGTGGACTTCAGCCATTGCAGTTCCGGCTGTAAGGATCCAGCCCAGCCCAGCCGCCAGGACATAATCTTAGCAGTTAGCAATCCTGCAAACCACAGATATGTCCACGGTTGACATTTGCAGCAAACGGGGCATATCACGTTCACTTTAAATGCTTTTTAGCTGACTGTCACATCAGGACATGGAGGGGGAGGAGGTGGCGTTACTACAGACAACGAGGCTGCCAAGCGGCCGGCCACAGTTCGAGTCACAACACTGGAGACCATTTTCATTTGATTTTATCACGACCAAAACCGGTATATTTTTATGGAGAGTCGAACCACCTCCAACCCTAATCGTGACAACCAAAACAGGTATTTTAAGCCAAATTATGATGTTCTGAGACACTAACCAAGTAGTTTTTGTGCCTAAACCGAATCGGAACATAGGCACAGCACTGTGGCAAGAGACAAATAGAAGTTTCAACCTAAACAAATGTTCAGTTTGAACTTATCTGTGGTTTTGCAGAAACCCACTGTGCTAACATTTATCCTGGTGACAGGGTCGTTCGGTAAACTGGTCAGCGGCCTTGCAGTATACATCTGGCAGATAGTGATCCTATCATTGTCATGGCACTTGGCAACCAACCTCAGGGCATCTCTCAGGGAGGGCATTGATATTCATGCTAAATAGCAATGGACCTAGAAGCGACCCCTGGGATATACCCATGCTATTGGCACAGAGAGTGGACCTTTCCCTATTGACTCTCACGTCGTACTCTTTCCCTGAGGTGCGAGTCAAACCATTGGGGAGGCGTGATAAGAAAACGGGAATTTAGCAAGTTTGGATATCAGCACATTTTTGCATCAAAAGCCTTTGTAAATCTGAGAAGACTGCTTCCACAGCATGACCTTTACCCAGAAGACCTTTTATTTTTTCAATTAGATGCCAATGTGCTTGCTCAGTCGAATGTTTGGGCTTGAATCCAAATGAATGCGGTGACTGGGTGCTTTTACAATACGCCACCTGGAAGCATTTCTCTTCACTTTTTTATCAGGTTTAGTTTATTGTGTACCTTTCAGGAGAGGACAGATTAATGTGCGCGCGAAGAAAAAAACGAGCCTCACCAGCAGCATTGCTTTGTTGTTAACGAGCAGACTTTGACTGCGTCGTCCCGGAGTGTGGAGAGAAGTTGCTGTCAGCGCCGTCTGCATCACCGGGGCAGCCAGTCTGACTCGCAGCATTTCAGACACGGAGATAAGTTTGACAAAAAAAAAAACTCTGAAGTGCCCCTTTAAGATGTTGAAGTGCAACGAGCACTTAAAAAAAGCGAGAAAGACAGCAGGCGATGGTTGTTCAAAATAAGCCAGAGAAATAAGCCGCTCTCACATCCTTAATCTCTTTCTGACATTTCTGCAATAAGTAATTCATAATACTGGATGACACTTGGAGTTTATCTCATGCGAAGCTTTTCAACATTCTCTCTTAACAGCCCGGGTGTTATTATCTGGCTATTGGAAGGGGTACAGTTCCTGATTTATTATAATTGTTTTGACTCCAAAGCGGAGCATCAGAAACAATCAGCATTACATAAATAAGGAACTCCTTGGCACGACGAGGAAGGAGTTGAGTAGATTAGGAAATTGTTGGACAACGTAAAAGAAGCGGCAGACAGATAGATTGAAGGGGAGAGCAAAAGCAGACAATGCTAAGTTGTTTGTGAATAGTGTATACTATAAATAATGATAAATAAAGAAGCTCAATAAGATTTGGAAATCAGCGGCGCCACCATTAGACAGGCTGCAGGGACTGGTGTTAAAAGTCCCCCACTATTAAAATATTATCAGATTTTGGCATAATCAAAGCCAGAAGTTCAGACAAATCATGAATGATTTCATGATGTATCAGTGGGGGTTTATCTACCAAGACACCCAGCAGATATATCTTCCCATTAATAAGGACACCCGGTGACTCAAATCAAGAGTACTTATGAAAATATTTGCGGAGGCATCTTAAATTAGTCTCACTGACGGCTGCTACTCCACCGCCATGAAGTTGCGAAATGTGGTTGGTGCAAATGATTTTAAAATTTTAAAGTCAAGGATTTGATCAGTCAGTCTCTCTGAAAGGGAAATTATATATAAAGTGAGGAAAAAATGTCACAATTATGTGATCGTGTGTTCAAATCCAGCTCTGTTTGTGCTTTTATGATCCACCCATGAAAGTACGAACATTATGGCAATGTCCCTCAGAAAGGCAGAAACTTTGTTAGTTTATGTTTTGTTTTGTTTTTTAAGTTAAATCTTTTAGTTTTGTACATGGTCTGGTTAGGTTTACAAAAGGCACGCAAAAACACTTAGTCAGGGTGAGGAAAAGATTATGTTATGGTTTAAAATATCTGTAATCATAGCATGTCCCGACTTTGTCAAAAATATAAGCCTTTTTTTCTGCGATACGGCTCTTTAACCAAATCATTCTTCTGAGTGACATCATGTAGCTTGTTCTATTTTACATTTAGACTCACTATTGTGCACCAAATGTGTGTTAAACTGCTGTTGAACATAGTGCCCGACAAATTCCCTTTTTACCCTCCTTTCAGTACCATTCTGTCAAAAGCTTCAGTGCCCATCTGTTGTAGGAAATAACTGGGCTTTTCTCAAACATGAAACCATGCACAGTATCTGCTGAGTGCTCCAGACTGGGTACAGGTAATGAGAAGTATCAGGAGATGGGGGAACAAATTGTTGGTTTTGGTCATCCAATGGGATGTCTTCACAGCAAGTATGGAAAAATCAATTTCAGTAAGATATGTCGTCCAACACACAGTATTCGATGCATAAATTGTGAAAAAACAGCGACAAACTGCAATCACAGGTGCTTTTACATGCTTTTAATTTTCAAAAAGACTAATTTAGTTTCACTGCAAAAGGCCATTGTCGTCTGCCAATACTGGAGATTCTGAGATGGCAGCCTTTTGATTGACACCACATTTGACCAGATTGAAGCTTCTATGCCCGTCCTGGAGCCTACAACATCTAACGAGTGATTGCGAGACCCGCTCTCTCTTCTTTGTCCTCTTTCCTGAGCCACTTACACGCCAGCCACCAGATGACTGATGCATCACGTAGCCAATCTAATTTCAAATCCAGCAATATATATCTTTTATTGGTTTTCTCAGGCTAAAACTATGAAATCATGCTTCCGTTTACATTGTTTTATGCGTTGTGCTTTTTGTACAGGGTGTTTTCCGCCTAGCCTTAGCATGTGTCACACGTTCATTTTCTGTGATATTGTTATCAAATTTGAACTTTGACCATGCAAGGCTATGTGATGTGGACCCATTGTGTTGTCCAGCTCATAGGGGCAGTTACAGGTCGTCTGCAGGCCTATCTTTTGTGTGTTCAAACTGCTATGGATCAATTCCAGAAGCACTTACAGACTGTAACCTTTCAAAAGAACCCAACACCTTGACCTGTGCTCCAAATGGTTCAACAGCAGCTTTGAATGTACTTTGGACCAGACTTTAGGATAATCTTACATGAATTTTCAGGAATTGGAAATGCATTGTCCATCAATGATGATTTAACCTCCTGTGATTTCATACCATATCCACCTTATTCCAAGCCCACCTGATGCCTTGTGCAACCTACAGCGTATCATTCATTGACATTATCTAATTCTTATAAAGTTTTAGTGCCGCCGCTGCATCAGTTATTGTGATACTTTGTGTCTTCAGCTAATTCTAACGAGCACAGGGAGTATCGCCCATGATCGTTTCCCCAGTCACCTCCCCGGAAAGCAAGCGTATGCCAGGTCACCGAAGTTCTGATTTTTGTAACTGATCGGCTAAAACTCGCTAATCACGCGAGGATTGTTCTGTGAGGGCTGAAAGTGACGCTGCTCACTGTGGCCAACGTGGTTATTTGCGCAAATACTCAGATCTGCAGAGCGCACAAGCTCAATACATTCTCTCTCCTCTGTGATGCATTTGTTCTGGCGCCGTGCCCGCATCACATATCTGAAAATCAAAAGTCTCCAGGCTGTGGATACTGGTTCGAGCTGTGCACCTCTGCCTCCAGTCTATCCCCTTGGCACAGGCACAAGCAAGTCTGTGGTAATTTAATGCTTGCCGCCCAGGCCCTATGATCCTGCGGGAGTGCCTGTGCCCCTGTAAGTGAGGCTGAACGCTTTATCCCGTGGCATTAGTCGTCCATGTTTGAGTTAATACCCTAGAGTAGAGCTTCTATCCAGAGGCATTAGTGTCTGACACTCTACGGCTCAGAATGGGGGGAGGCTCTCACTTCCTCCACTTGCACCGACACTCCCCCCACCCAAAACTCCCCTGCGTCTCTTTCATCCCGGCACTTAGGATTTGGGCGAACACAGCTCACGCTTTTTTCTCCAACGGATGAAAGATTGCGTGATGAAGTCGCTCGCGTCCAGATGTGCCGCTGTTTGCTTCAAAAAAACTTTCAGAAATATTCAAAAAAATCTCATCTTCACGGCGCCTGCTTTTTGGGTTTTCAGACTTTTCTGCCAGAGATCTAAAGAGCAGGAATCATTTTGAAACTTAGTTCAGTCGTCGTGCTGGTGTTCCAGCTTTTTAATTGCGTTTTTCCTGGTAACAACCGAGTAATGTTCCGCTGATGAGCTTAAGTTTCCCTTCCTGTTTTGTCAGAAAGACGTCCATTGAAACATCAGTCAGATTACGGAAAGAGATGCATGTTAACAGTATTTAACAACTCAGAACTAATGTTGGCGTGCGGATGATTTAAGATCCGAAAGCCACGAGGATTTTCCTAATCTGCAGCGTTTTTCGTGTAAATACAGTGCACGGCTGTTCCGCTACGTATACTGATGCTGTTTTAACGCCCACCCAAAACACACACGCACACACACACGCACACTGCTTCTGTCCCACAGCACACTAACGCACACTTTGAAGCCCCTGCCACACGGACAGAGATTTGAACGCTATGTTGAAAGATTAAAATTGTTTGTGTCATTATGGTAATGAAAGGCAAACAATGTCTCCTGTCATTTAAAGCAATTAGAGGAGAAAATCCCTCTACTTTAATCAATGCCTTTTCTGTTTCTGCAGAGCAGTCCTGGACTAATTATTCTTCTCTTTATTTAATTTATTCTAACCCTCCAGATTACGAGCTGTTATTTTTCTATACATGATTGCAGCGATGGGAATTCTGTGGACACACTGTGTGAACAAAAGACCACAACATTTCAAAGACAAGACTTTTTTTTTTCTGTAAATCTGATCTGTAAAGGGATATTCCAGACAGTCTGATGTCCGTGGAGGATGTTTTCTTTTCCCTCACAGGCACCGACAAGGCTGACAGCGCTAACGCGTGCAGATAAACTCCGGGACCTGTCGCTTCACGTTATCACATTCACGGCCCGCGAACCGCTCTCACTACCTGTCTCCTTATTCCGGTGATAACCTCGGGGCTGGCAAAGGCTATTACAGCGAGAGGGTGGACCATCCAAAAAAAAGTCATTCAGAAATGGGTTTTCATGATTTCCAGCTGAGTGAGGTCACATCCAGGGAGCATCTCTGTCACGCCAGGCGACCAAAGTGCAAACACAGGAGTTGATTGGGAAGAATTACAAAGTATATTTCTAACTATTTTTATTTGTATGATTATTATTATTATTTTCTTTCTTTCTTTCTTATAGTTAATTAGGATCATCTATAAATAATAATTAGATGGCCATTATAAGTTGCAACTGATGTTTATAAACCTTTACAATTGCATATAATTGCAAATTGGCATATAAAGCATTCCATTGTCTGTTTACAAACATAGAATAACTAATAACTATAGTTTAACAACATTTATTAACCATTTGCAAAGTATACTAAACAAAAGCTGCAACTTTAAACCAAACAGTTACCTCATAAATGGCTTGTAAAGTAAATTTCATTGTTTGATTGATTATAAATTGACCATTTATCAATACAAATGGTTGTTTGATACAAAGTATGACCAATGTGTTTCCTTTCTTTTCTTTTTTAAACTTTATTCTTCAGGTTACTGCATGACACGAGAGCTTCATTTAGGAAAGCCGAAGAAAACATTTAGAATTCTCCGCCAAATCCAAGAGTAACTTCAGCCGCATCTCCCACTGTTGTTTCAACGGGACGACAGGAGGCTGCGGAAGCCTTTCCAATCAACCATGTCATTCCTATTTACATGTTTACCCGGGGTTTCTGACAGATCGAGGCATGCGGTTTGTTTTTTCTTAAGAAGCCGCTCTGTTTGAACAGCTGCTCTTGTGTTTTACTGTGGATTTTTGTTGATCATATTTTTTAAATGTTATACAGTTATTTTGTACGGCAGCTACCTCAGACGGATCTCTCCTGTGGTGGGAAACCTTGAACTCTCTTTGAATTACATTGAAATTAAATTGTTGATTCATCAAGGGAATTTCAGGTATCAGGTGGGTTGGGAGACTGTTGATTGAGTTCCTCAACAGCCAAATAAAATGAAGTCACATCGAAATAAAAAGATAGTTTACTTGCAATTAAATGTATGTTCTTCGAAACACCCAACTCAGATACAATCCTCACATTACTATATCTGCACTGATGATGGTATTGGTTGCTGCTCCCCACAGTGGCTCTGAAGACATCAACTGGACTCCAAACTCTACAAACATCATTGGCAACTTTACAATTAACAATTGCTTAATAAATATATACAACATATTTTTCCTAGATACTGTATTCATTGTGAAGTTGTGAGTTTGATTAGATATAATTTGATTATTTATCGATGATGATTTATTATAAAGTGTTTCTTCAATGACCACAAGCCAACCATGAACAACCCAAACAACAAAACAGAGGGCTAATGGCCAACACTAACCTTCCAAGATATTGTTATTTTGACCTTATGAGCAGTATTCTAAATCAAACTCACGTGGGCTTCACGAAACAGAGAAATTTGGCATTGTCTGGACAGGCTTTCACCAAAATCTCCCCTCTTACTACATAAACAACACATAAACACTACACATCTCGCCACCGAGAAGAAAGAAAGTCAAACGACAGAACAAGCAATCAAACGATCGTCCTTGTTGGCGCGCTAAAGCAAAACTTTACATGTTTTATTGCGGGGAAGCTGTCATCTTCACACTAATCCTGTCACGGCTTCTCTTAACTGTAGCTGCGGTCGCACGCTGGCAGCGCTCGACGGATTTGCGTTCAGCGTTTAATGATCACAATCCATCATCTAACGACGGGCAACTGCAATATAGAAGCCGTGTCTATAATATTCTTTAATCGTAAATCGCCCACTTACAGAGTTAAATCAACAATATGGAGTCGAGGGAACTTCCTCTGACGGACCTGATGGTTTCGCTGACAAGTCTGTGTTTACATTTTTTAAACATTTGTGTGCGTATGATGATTGTTTCGTGTGAGTGAGTCTCGTTGCTTCGGTCTTGTTTGGTGTTTTCAGTCTCTTCCTCTTCTTCTTCAGCAAAAGAGAGCTTTTCCTTGGGACTTCCTGCATAAGTAAAGCTTAGGATGCTAAGTTCAACCAAAGAAGAGCGTCGCTTACAGGTGCACTGGTTCCTTTTTATTCTCAGAGGGATAATAAGCACATCAGTGACTCGTGAAAAGTTCTCTGAGCAGTTAGTTTAAAAAAAGGAGTTTAATGAAAGATTTGATGACATTTCAGAAGCGCCATAGCTTTAACTCAGGTCCCCGTTGGAGGCGGATAATTGGTATCGAAACTATAGAAGATCGTTGGAGCCAACAGAGTAAAACACTTAACTACATCAAAATGTGGCTTTGTAGTCATTAAGATCTTAATCAGACACTCAGAAGGGTAATGAATTGAATTACACTTATCAGAGCGGATACTAATTAGCACACGACATACGTTGCGGCGGCTATAGGGTGCGTGGAAAACGTCGATGTGTCCGTTTTCCCATATAAAGGCATCTGGGTGTCTCAGCTCAGGGTTCGGGAGCAATTCACACTGTGACAGGAAAACACGTTAAACGTGAAACAACATTTTTTTCCTGCGTTTGCAAAGGAGACCGCTTTGCTGCCAGGGTCAGGATTCAAGATATTCACAGGGGGGGGGATCACAGAAAATGGGAGACAGACTACAGCGTTCACAATCCACACAGAGCTCGGCCGAAGTCTGTTTCATCTCGTTCCCATTTCAATATAAAACAAAGCTCCCCATCCGAAGTCTCGCCCTCAGTTGTTTTCATATTTCACAATCATCTTTTATGTGCCGCTCTGGGGTCAATATTGGATTTGACGTAAGCGAGGGCGGCAGAGGCCCGTTCCCGCTTAAGTCCATTACAAACTCCTTTGTCGTCCGCGTCGTCTTACGATCGCGAGGGCGAGCGCCCGGTCGACCCGCGCGCTGCCAAGTGTCACTCATTATAGGCCAATTTACGAGCAAAGAAAACACTTGTAATATCCGCTTCAAAGGGGCTCTCGTAATCCCTCGGAGTCCTGAGTGCTCCAACCTGTTTCCACATTAGCATTAATACACCACTTAGCGGTTATCAAGATGACAATACGCAGCCTTTATCACGTCGGCTCCCAATAAAAGCCAACGGAAAGCAAACTGTGAAACTTGTGTAAGATCTCAAATAGTGTTCCAGGCTGAAACGTCTGCTGCTTCTCTGCGAGTTTTCTCCTCTTTGTGTTTTGAGTGTTTGTTCAGCTTTCAAAAAGGCCTTTAACAACAGAGAGAACAGGCTGCGCGGGAGTTGGACCGCATTTTATCCTTGCTGAACAACAGCGGGTCACCGTGCGTGAAAGAAGGCCATGTTCAGAGTCTTAACCTGGGTAAAGTCTCTGGAATGTTTATTTCGTTTTGGTTAGAATTCACCGTGAGCTTCAATTTACAATGTTGTCGAGCAAGTCGGCACTTAACCTGGCTCTTGTGTGCGTGTGTGAAGTGTGTTGCTTCTCCGTGGCGTTGTGTTCCTGCACACCCGATTCCAAATGAACTTTCTGTCCTTGTCATAACAAAGACCGACTACGCTGAAACGAATCCAGTCAAAGTTACATCCTTTGTGTTTGTGAGTCAGAGTTTTTTACAATTAAAGCCTCAGCTAGTCTTCAAACCAGTGAGAAAAGGCAAGAAAGCAAAAACATGTTCACTTTGAGTGTAGAACGAAGCAGCGAGAATACGTTCCCTGTGCAACTCCAACGGAAGAGATTGGGGACAAAACCCACATCACAAAACTCCACTCTTTGTGCGACTTTCCCTTCACTGCGGCCCCACGAGGCGACATGAAGAAGTCATTTCATGATCAATAAAGCCCCAGGTTTGGGAAAATAACGACTTTTATTTGTCTAACCCAGCCTGCTGTAGCCTCACATGAGCGACATGATGAACTTTTGAACACATTTTTGCGGAGAAAAATAACGTTCCCCATCTCTTTTATTGGAGTCATGATAGGAATGAATGTCTTCAGGGCCGATACGGGGAGCAGGACCGATTACAGCAACCAATGACATCATCAATGCATACATGCAGCAGTGATGTGAGTATTGTATTTATACGGAACTGAAATAACCCTGTCCTGAAACCTCAAATTCCACACGATGACACACTCGTCAGTGTTTCTAAGAGCATGAATTCAATTATTCCAATGGAGGAACTTAATCAACATTCTCCCAACTCCCCCGTACCTCAAACTCCCTTCGCCTGATGCCTGGGAAAGGTGAAAGTGAAAATAAATAAATAAATAAAAAACAGGAAGTACCATTGATTTCAAGATCTCTTCTCGCAAGAGAGACCTGAGTGAGGTAGCTGCCGCACAAACTCACAGTGTATCATTTATAACGAACAAACGTCCACGATAAAACACAAGAACAGCTGTTCAAACGCAGCGGCCTCTCAAGCAAAACGACCGCATGCCACAATCTGTCAAAACCCGGGGTGGATGTGTGTGTAGCAATAAAATGGTTGAGTGAAAAGGCTTCAGCGGGCTTCTGTTATCAAATTGAAACAACTGTGGTAGAAAATGGCTGGAATCACCCTCGGATCTGGTGGAGAATACTAGATGATACTCCACCTTCCCCATATGTAGCTCTCATGTGATAACAATTTTAATTTTAAAAAAGACAGGCACACTTCACATTAACTAACCATTTATATTAATAAATGGTCAATTTATAGTCAGTTGAACTCTATCAACATTTGGACGGCCATTACTGTATAAAGCTGCAACTGATGCTTATAAAATATTTACAATAGCTCAATAAATGATCATATTAAGTATGTCATTGTTTGTTAAAGGAGAAGGGAGATGTAGAATTGAGCAGCCTGTTGAATTACTGCTCCACAAAAACAAAACAAAAAAACAGGTGGCAGCATATTACTAGCTGCCCTTAGCAAGTTAGCCCAGTTAGCCGTGCAGCTAGCGGTCCAGACTGGGACTTTTAGAGCAGGGAAAGAGTGTCAGAATGGGCGTTGGAACTGGAGCCAACCTGAGTGGACACTGGAACCGAGCCTCTATCGCCTCTTGTGGTAAGTGGCGCTACAAGACAGGGTGGGTCAGCTGGTTAGCATGCTAACTTCAGTAGCACTAGCTTAATTTCTTCATATTCTGTCGATTGATTTTACTGAATGTTTGAAAGTCTTAAACTACATTTATCACACCTTTTAAAGAGTCTGAAACCAAGGGTGACTGTTTTCTTTCACACTGAAGCGCTGATAAATGAAATGGTTTGGTTTTATTCTCAAATGATTTACCCGGGACGGTAACGGCGCAGGCACACATCAAGTTTCCATTCTGCAGGAGCTGAGCGACGCAGCCGCCGCACTAAAAAATTCCACTAAGCTGTTGGAGAAAGTTTTAAGCTAAAGCAGAGTTGGGATTGGAAAAAAAGTGGCGTCGCTCACAGCCGGCCGGGGAGCAAATCCATACCAGGATGCTTTTCAGCAGAACTGACTCGCCGCGAGTAATTTCAACCTGGTGCTCAAAGTAGCAGGCAGGGCAGTTCCACCGCGTGTCTGCGCTGAATGACTGCTGAATGATTTATCAAGTCGCGAGTGGCAGTTCAGTGGGGCATCGCACATGAGCGGAATGAGAAAAAGGGGACTCCTCCGGGGTTCGTGGAGGAGCGAGGCTGCAGGCCATGTGTGGTGTTGAGAGCGTCATCCGATGGCTCCGACCTGGGACGGCGACACGCGGCGGGTGAAAGCTATTTACAGAGTGACGGATCGGGGCTACATGACAGGCAGATTTTGTATTTCTGCCGTGGTCAATTTATTCTCTTTCCTTACAGTAAGGGGAAGAAATGATCTCCAGATTTACAAAACACAACCAGAAGGCTGTACATTTTAAAGTATTTTCAACATTAAGCATGCACTTTGAAGCAAAATACCGTCTGAGAAAACACATTATGCATAAAAAAATGTGTATTCATTCATCAATCACTAATAACCTCACTGAGCTTGCTCTTGCCCTATGAATCAGAACAGTAGCTAAAGTTAGCCACCAGCTAAACCTCAACTGATAAGAATAAATAAAAACCATTAAAGTGAAAATTGAAATATTCTTGAAGTTGATGCTTCGCGCGTAACAAGGCAACAGGTCTGCCGCCGTCGACGGCCCTGATGTCTGAACTCGCCACGGCAACGAGTTGTACGTTCAAAGCGTTTAATGTATCCAGTGCGAGCGTTTCACAGAGCAGCGAAAACCCCCGGAGGGCTAATCGCGTGGCTCTCCTCATTAAAAGATACACTCCGTCTCGCTTATGCAATGTCCCGTGGCACGGCACAGCAACACGAAACAGCAACTTAAACAACTCCCGGTCATCAGACAATTATCCACATTTTCATTCAGCTGAAAACGCATCTGAAAAGCGACGGCGGCCCTTTTTTTTTTTTTCAAAGTTCAAAAGCTATCTTTTTCAAACACAGGACCAATTTAATAGCGCCACTTGAATGCTCTTCTGAGTGAAAGTGTGTGGAAAAGGTGGTCTCGCTAGATAGTTTGCATTCTGGTTCCGTCGGGTTCAGCAAATTAAAACATCAGGCGCTGGGGGATCGTAGGGGACGAGGAAAGAGTCAGTAGCACACTGTTAATCGTGTCGAGCTGCTGTGCATTAAAGGTGTGCGCAGATTCAACAATTGAAAGACTTTATGAGTTACGATGGTATGCTCACGAAGGAATATGACTTCATCGGGGTGTTTTTATTGTCTAAGAGATTTAAATTTTGTCTGGATGTCTCTCTTGATGTGAGAACCATCAACAGAGAGTGGAGAAATAACAGTTTGAGATGTGGCATGCTAACCAGCTAGCCCCGATCAGGTGCTCAAAGTAGCAGATCAGTTTAGTTTCAGTTTTTTTTTTATCAATTTACTCTTTGTAAAGGTTTGTCACCTTACAAAGAGTAAATTGTTAATAAAAAATAACAACACCAATGCTCCCTGGTGCTCCGAGCTCAACTAATGGTTACACTGATGATACGCTGCCCTGTATTTATTTGGAGCATGACTTCGACGGGAGGCCAATCCTCGCATATTGCACTTTTAAAACCACGGAAAGTTGCCGGAGCGAAGCGGCGATGATATGATGTGCGCGGCGTGCGCGCTGCTACATGTGTCTCCCGCTGCAATATTAAGAGCTGCGGAGACAAACAGCCAAAGGGAGCCGCAGAATGAGACAGAAAGGGGCAGGTTTTGATCATTTCAGCACCACGGACAGAGACAGAATGAGCCGCCGGGTCGACACAGCGGGGCCGGGCTTAAATGTTTCAGCACCATGGAGAGAGGCACAAAGGGAGGACCCGTAATACACACTGATTCAAAGCCCGGTTTGAGGTTTTTTTTAAAAAGCTCTTTATTTTCCACTGTGCTGTCGAGGCGCATTAATTCAAACGGATTTGGCGAATCAGCTCGGTGAGGGCCACGGTGAACCAATTTAAATGCGGGCAAAACACGTTGCTGAGACTCGAGGTTTCAGCGACAGCGGCGCTGTAAAGTTGCAATCAGACAAAGGCGCAACATTGTGCGATTTCCTGTTGGTTTAAAACAGTTACATATGTTCATTTCTTGTATAATAACAAGATTAGTACGCGGTATGGAAATGGGACACGGCGTCGGCTTGACTAATTTAGCACATCGGAGAGACGCGGATAGACAGACTGTGTGTGAATGTTTCAGGACCACAGAGAGACGCTCCGTCCCCGTCCGTTTGCCGGATTTCTCGGAAGTCGGCTTTTCTAGACCGAACGCGTCGTAAAAAGTCCGGTCTGTCCCGTTTCAAAGGCTGCGTCGCACGCGTCTGGGAACTCCAGCCTTCTGTTGTCGGAGCTCTGTTGTTGAGGAGGATACCGTGGGTGTGTTTTCTCTGCAGCCAGCAGTGTTCCGTACTCCGTCAGGTGCCAGTCAACTGTTCAATGGAGGAGTTGCCATGTTAACAGGCTCGATGTCCTCAAGTTATATGGTTGAAGGATATACGCAGCTTAACAATAGGTACATTTAATTAATACATAGAGGAAAAACCTTGTTGCAGCAGTTGTGACATCAACATCCTGAATTAGACACGTCGACTTCAGTGTCTCTTTTAAACTCAGCGCTGACTGAACAATGTTTCGACGTCGCTCGAACAGATGGATGGAAGAGTATTGACAAGCAGGCGGCCTTGGCTTTAACACACGACGTATCGTGGTGTCTGAAAAGGGAAATTAGCGCGCCGTCTTTCCATTGTAGCCTTTCAGAGGTGACTATAGAGTCACTGGATGTGGGAGTGAATGCCGACTCATTCACATTAAAGACAAAAGCCAGATGTGACTGGGGTTTTTTTTTGTGTGGGGTATGAGAGAGGCAGGGCGCGTGTGATTGGCTGAAAAAGTGAGAGGGCGGCGGCGACACTTCCGTCGTGAAGCGTGACATTATGAAAAATAAAATGTGTCGTTGTAAAAAGTGGCATTATAAACGACACGGTAAAACTCCCGTCGTTGAGAAATGCTACGATAAAATAAAAGCGCTCATTCGAAAAGGGCATTTCAAAATAAAACTTCTTGTCTTTTTTTTATAACCTCAATACGGAACATGTCGGGTTTCCACGATTGGCCGATGCCTCTTGTCATTCCGGGCTAAACTCTATCTGAGGCCGTTTGAGGTCATCGACTCGTAAATCTTTCATGAGTTGACACGGAGCGTCCTGCAGCAACGTTAGTTCAACCTCTCTGCGTCCAGGCCGGGGAGGAAGTGCAGAGTTTAGCCCGGCCGCCTCGTCCATCGAGGGCCTGAGCAGGATCCAGCCGCTGAAGTGGGACATTTTTTGTGTTGACTCTGGTTTCGCCATTTCACGGTGTCCGTACTAAGCGTCTCCAAAAGAAAGTCAGAGGTTATATTTCATGCAATTTCACCCCCACTCGCAAGTGTCAGAGCCCGGAACAGCTTTCTCCGGCCCTCGCTGTTACTTCGGGCGGCCACAAAGTAACCACTCGAGTGCTCTGTGCTCGTAAGTCGCAGCTCCCAATCTCACAGCGGCAAGCAGCGGAGTTCATAAGTAATGCAATGCAAGAGAAAAAAAAAAAACTCAAGTTGAATCCCCCAGAAACAGGAGACTCTGGGGAAGGCACTCCAAGGGCAGCCAGCTCCTGGCGGCTGTGCAAACACAGCCACTCCCTCCGGGGAGCTCCCAGCGCAAACACAGAGGCTGAACATGCACAGAAGACCAGCGGAGAGTGAAGGAGGAGGAGAAACTGAGAGGGTGCTGCAGGGAGAGGCTCGGAAACACTGCATCCACGCTACGATGTAGTGTGAAGCATCGTCCAAAGATCCTCCGTACTCTGCACAGCAACAATAAAACCTTTTTATTGTGTTTGTTAATCCTTTTTTTTTTCTTTTTCTTTCATTGTGGTTGTTGTTTTGTCTCCGTATTTGTTTTTTCTTCTCTTTTCTCGCTCTCGTCTTGTTATGTCTTCGGTGTCTGTCGATGTAACACGATGTACCTCTTTCACCTTATCTAATAATGATTAAAAAGCTTAAAAAACATTACCAGAACAAATGAAGGATTACTTTATTGAAAAGCCCAGAAACATTGCATCGATGCCGCAACACAAATAAAGCATTGTCTGAAAAATCAAGCAACTTTTTTTTTCTTTTGTGTTGTTTTGTTTTGTCTCTGAATTTTTTTTTTGTCTCTTTTCTCTTTGACCTATTATAATTCTTAAAAAAGGTGAAAAAAAAAACACAGTGTAAAGCCCTTTGTAGCGTGTTTGTTTATTTTATTTTTATGTATTTATAGTCGTTTTGTGTCTTTGTATTTTTTTCTTCTCTTTTCTCTTTCGTAAATTGTTGTCTTGTATTGTCTGGGGAGCACTGAAAAGCCAAGAAACATCGCATCTACACCACAGCGTAGAGCAATGCATTGTCCTGAAATCAATAAAGGTGTTGAAACTATATTTATTTCATATATATACATACTTTTTTTTTTCCGTTTTTTGTTGGGTTTGTTTTTTGGCATATTTTTTTCTTCTCTTTTCTCTTAGATAAAATATTGTTGTTGCATCGACCTCATGCACAGCACTGAAAAGCCCAGGAACATTGCATCCATACCTCAACATAGTGTAAAGCACTGGGCAGTAAAGGTGTGTGGCGTGTATAATGACAAAAAAAAAAAAATAGTCATAGATGATATACTGTAGGTACAGTACCAAGGCATATCTGACACTCACTCATCTTTTCTTCACCCTCATAACTCTTCGCCTCGCCGTAAACGGTGAACTCCACCGGCCGCCTGCTTACGGATGTTCTCCGCCGTTCCGTGCTGAGCAGGTAGTGCGGCAGGACACTCGGCGTCACTTTATCCGAACTTGAAAGTTTGAAGGAAAACATCTGTTGATGAGGAGGCAGGTAGGCTGGAGCCTCTGGGAGGCGGCCGAGCAGTAAACACAGAGCGGTGAAGCACAGCGAGCGAGCTAAAAACAGCAAAGAGCTGCAGAGCTGGGTGTTGACTCTCAGCGGGTTCGCACTGGGGGTGACTCTTTTAATTTACACATTTATAAATATAAAAATAACGGAAATTGTTTCTCTATTTAGAGAAAATCAGAAGCATGAAACCTTGCACGGGAAGGGTGTTAATGGCCCTCCGCTGTTACCAACCCGCTGAAAGAGAAACATTTCCAGTCGCCAATCTGACCCAGTTTCCCTCACTACTTACCTTCCTGCCTGTCCTGCCACGCTGGCACACGAGAGCCGCCTAAAGGAGATTTGCACCCACCCCTGGGCTTTTACGAAAGGAGGTGGCCCTCTCCTCACAATAACAAGGATTGCCCTCATTCCAGTTCTCCAGACTCGGGAGGCTGAGAGGAAGAGGATATTGCCCGGCTACAATCATCCGGTAATTGTGGCGCTAATCGCGCCGCGGCGTTACAGCGAAGCCGACCAGTCACCTGCACGGGGAGAGCCACGTGAGAGCGGAGAATCACTGGCCTGCCGCACACACCAGGAAACAGACAGACGTAGAAATCCAGTGTTCCTGCAAACCACGGACACGTTGAACCTTTACATTTCATCACATTGCAACTTTAAGTCACGTTGAAGCTTTAATTTTCTGTTTTTATGTTGTGACATGTGCTAATGCGTTACCTTTCCATACCTTTCCAGCTTCAAACAGTGTTCTGGGGACCTTATTTTTCCTCTGAGAACAGCTTGTTTATTTAGTTATGTAAAAAAAAAAAAAAATCTTCTCCAAAACTACACACTGCCCCTTTAACAAATGAAATACAGGTGCACACGAAACAGGAAAAAAAAAGGCGGGAAAGGCGAGGGAGGACAGGAAATCATGCAACCAAAAACCCTTAAAGCATGACACCTCCATCACCCTGACATGAAAGTCAGGTCATGAAGATGTAAAGCGAATATGATACGACACGTCTTGTGGAACACGGCGCACTTGACGCGTACGAATGTTAACACATGGCTGGTTTGCTCAAAAGCATTAGCTGTCAGCGTTTCATCCCGGCGGCGGGGCTGGGTGTGGAGTAGAACGGCAAGTCCTCTGATGATCATCATTATCTCCTCCCGCTGTAGATTCCACTATCTATCCCATCCTGCTAACTAATGCTGTCATTAACATTTCGTTATTAAAAATCCCTCCCTTGTGTTTTTTTTTTACACAATCTAACTGAGCATTTGGCGGCACGTATAAAACGGTAAAGCCTGTTGAAAGCAATTGAGTGGAGTTGTGCGGATGCTCACGCACGGTCCCCACGGGAACCCTAAACACCACTGCGAGCGAGCATCAATAATACCACATGTTGCATTTATGGACTGAGGTAAACTGGTGCACGCGGTAAACGGAATAACAAGTGCACTCGAGGCCGCCAGCGGAGGCATTCGGAAACGGATCACGGGGCAGCCTGAACTCTCTGGGCGTACATACATACATACATACATACACACCTCTTATGTGTTTGGATTGCACGTTCGTCTAGAGATTATGGTTCTTACTCTGAAAGCTTCGCAGGAATGCTAAGCACAAGTCCCGCGTGGGCTTTTTTTTTGGTGAGGCGCACCTCCGTGACATACGGGCGCCGGTGTCCTTTGAGCACGGTGAGCGATGTCTTACCAGAATTAGACCTGACAGGGTTATTTCATTGGGGTTCTGTGGGTGGACCAATAAAGAGGAAGCGGGATGAAATTAATAGAGGAGATTCTCTCTCCCAGATACGTCTGAGAGAGTTTTCATTAGCAGAGGAGAGGGCGAGGAAAAAAAGTGTTTTTCACCGTCGTGGGAGTGCGTGTCGTTCTAGTTTCTTTTTTTCTGGATGTTCTTTTGAATGTTGGCGTCGCTTTACCTGACTCTCGCTGTTGCGTGATGCTGGCATGACCGGGTGATCGGTGTCATAGTGAGCGATGCCATCTAAGGTTCAGGTGTGTTAGAGACTGAACTCCGAAGCAGGATTGCCAGCCAAAGAGAGCACGGCTAGCTTAGCACGTGGTGATTGTGGATTTGTGGCGTTCAGTTTAATAAGTACCCAAGTGGAAGAGATATCTCGGCTCTTTAATTAAGCGTTGAGGCTGCCATCACCGGAGAAATGAAAGAATCAGGTGTAAACAGAAAAGGGTGAAAGATGGGAGGACGTCAAGGTCTGAGAACAAGAAACGGTGATTCAACGGTTCAACTTGGCTTCTTTTAATCATGAGAACTGTTATTTTCGCACCTCATGACCTCACTTTTCCCTCGTGGTTTTAATTTAATTTACTTTCCTACAATATCCATTCTTAGAATTCAATACCTTCTTATAGCAAGCGTATTATTATTGAACTTTATTGGTGTGCACTCGTGAAAGTTTTCGGTCGGGTCGACTCGGCGGTACTTATGGTTACCGTGGTAACTGTATAAAACTACAGCAAACTCCTTCAGCAGCCACTTTGTCAAAAGCACAAAGAGGAGCAACAGGCCAAAGCAACCCTTTGCACTTTAATAAAGAAGTCAGCCGACAGTAATTGGAGCCAGCGATCTGTTTTCACGGTGCACGCAGCACCAGCAGTGCAGGGCGCGGGGAAGCTGGTTACCGCGATGAAGAATCGGCGGCGCGCAGCCCCTCTGCGTGCAGCTCTTCATCTGAAATCTCATTGTGGCAGCTCCTCATTGTTCCATTACTCCCTTTCAGAAAGTGTTAAATAATCAGCGGATGAAAGAAATCTGAAAACTGACAGTTATCTTATTTTTAGCAGACACAGTTTTGATGAGCAGCTGCTGTCAGCACCAGCCTTTGTGACTGCTTCACATTGAGATATAACAACACATCCAGATCCAGTTTGCATTATTAGTAAATTGATAACACGTAACAGCTGTAGGTCATTGGTTCTCAATAATTTGGGGGTCAAGACCCCTGAAGGGGGCGCTCCAGTTAAATTCCAGTGGTTGCCAGGTGGTTAATGATTTTTTAATCCAGTGAGCTACGAAAAGTAACAACTGATATTTAGAAAAGTAATTACAGGATTCGAAATGTCCAAGTGTGGGTTGATTTCATGAAAATCTAAAGGATTGTAACTCTGAGGTTTGGCAAAGATCATAGTCTTGGTTTTAATATAGAAAAAGTTAAAGGAGACCTATGATGCTTTATCGTCTCTTTCCTTTCCTTCAGTGTTTCAAAGAAGTTCTTGTGCATGTAAAAGATCTTGAAAGTCACAAGCTCCGCTTTCCCACAGAAAACACTGCTCCTGAAACGCCTCGTCAGTAATCCCGCCTTAAATTCTGTGATTCTGTGACATCACACGGAGTCACGGAGTCACACATTTGCATAATTTATGCCTCGCGGCTACTTTGGCATGTGAGAAATAGATTTCAGACAGCTGCTCGTTGTTGTTGTTGTTGTTGTTGTTGTTGTTCGCGGAGCTGAGTCGGGCGTGTGTGAGCTGACCAATCAGAGGAGACTGGGTATTCAGGAGGGGCGGGGGGTCCTTAAAGAGACAGAAGCGTTTCAGACAGAGGAGGAATTTTAAACCTATTCCAGTGGTTAAATTATGAAAATAAGCACAATATGGCTCCTTTAAAAGCGACTTATGTCATAAATCTCAATGTGTCCTAATGTGACCGCACACAGGACTCACCCGCCATCGATCCATCCATCGTAAATGTTGTGTGTGGTACACAAATGTGGTGCTTCCTCCACTGGAGAAAAGGTCGTCAGCGACCATTAGCCAGGCAGGAATTATGTTTACCAATAAACTTAATTGGCACATCAGTGGTATTTAAACGTAATTTCTAGTAAACATGCTTTAAGTATGAAGCTCAAAAGTACTGTGCAGCAATTATCCTGACCTTTAGCCAGTGTTAGTATTTTCTTCACTCTCTTCAATCGGACCAAACACATTGACATTTCATGCGGCGTGTGTTTCTGCGGCGAGGGCCCCCACAACTCGCTGTGTGAACGAGCGGGCGCCATTGATGCCGCTTGATACCGCGAGGGGCATTTTGGGCTAATTGCTGTCAGCGTGAGCAAAAAAACATAATTCGAGGGGCATTAGCGTAAGATTGCGAGAGGACGGAGAGGCTCGACATTGACAGAAGGTTGGCATTTGGCCGCCGTTTCGTCTTCGTTAAATAACACAAGCAGCTCAATCGCTCCGAGCTGAAAATGCGCGTCGATCTCTGCAGAGTTTTCAGAGAGCGCTGCAGACGGTAACGTGATCATAACTTTGATGTAGAGAAAAGAAACACCTGATATTAAAGATCATTTGTCGGCCAATGAGCAACAGACAGTATGCACACTGTGTACGGACCGCATTAGCTTTCAGAGACATTTGGCTGTAGATGAAAAGGGACGTTATTGACCGGGACATTGTTTTTGTACACTGTGTGTGATCTGGAGTCTGCTGCTGCTGCTGCTGTACACATTTTCCATTTCATCTCTTCTCCGAGAGCAGACCATTTCATCACTTATTTAGCCGGTTTCTGCTTCGGCATCCCCCCGTCTTCTCCATCCCTCTCCTCAGGTGTGCCCGCGAGTTTGAGCGTGTGCATCGGAGCGGCTTTTATTCACTCTTTCATTTAGTGTCCTGTTTTTTTTTTATTTTATGGCTGTCTTGTTCTGGAAATTCATTGTTGTTCGCATGCTCGTCTCTCTCTCCCCCCGGCGAGACCTTCCCGTCTGACTCCAAAGTTAGGATTTCACAACCTGACTTGTGAAGAGGGCTGAGCCTGAGTCAAAATATATTTGAACCTGCAACAGACAACGCCGGCAGCGGTGTCCCTTTTTGAACAGAGCCAGAAAATGCCAGACTACTTAGTCAACACGGAGATTGATGTGATCGTATCAGATCGTTCATCAGCCGCGGCGAAATGGTCAGTACCTGCGACGGCAGAAAGATGAGAATCTAGGTCAGTAACTGGGTCTCGGGAACTACAAAAGAAGCAGCGTTATCACGTGCGTCGGAGGCTGCTATTGGAGAGGGTGTCGGCTTACTCACTGTCAGCGAAAGGGGCCGAGAGGTGCTGACCCAGGACATCGCTGATGAGGCGGTGGTAGCGAAAGAGCCCGTTTCACTCACGAGATAAAAGATGGAAATTCAGATGTCAGTTTGTCTGTGTGTCTTAACTAACGTCAGTGTAAGTGGTTGATTACACCGTATCACATTTAGACTTTTAATGTCAAGCTGAAAAATAACAAGATAATAAAGTTTGAATTTAACCTCATGTGTGTCATGGGGGTTTGAATCCAGCATTGGACTGGCAGACTCCGCCACTATGCAATGCAACTCTTTATAGAACATACACTGAGTGGTTATTGCTGAAACAAATGCTGGACATAGTGAAATAATCCATTTTGACTTGTATCTGTTGTTGATGAAAAAGTTTAATCTGGTTCTATTATTTGACAGGAACAGCAACATTATGTGACTGTACATTTTCAATCTGACACAGTAAACATCTTCAGTGTATTCAAAAGAATGCCGTGCTAGGTCAACACACGATCAAGTTGTTATTGTGTGTTTTCAAATAAACTTTGTTGTACGTTCTCTATACGGGAAATAAAGCTTGTAAAACTCATTTTCAGGTGTGCTATTAAAATCTAGTGTTAGTTTATGACAAATGTATTTTAAGTGTACTCACAAGCGTGCTAGGATGGACACTTAAACTGCACTTTTGACATATAACGCTGGCTCAAGCCAGAGTTCCAACATTTGTAAGCGTGAAACCACTGGATATTTTTAAGAACAGTCGAGGCATCTCCGGCCGTGTTTGTGTCGACCAAAATGTATATTCTAAGCCAAAACATGATCTGTTCCTAACCCTAACCAAGTGTTTTTCTGTGCCTAAACCTAACCAGAGCATAAACACAGCATTGTCACCACATCAAATAGAGAATTGAACCTAAAGAAGTGTATTGCAAATGTTTCAACATATCTGTGTTTTGCAGAAACACACACTGCCAACATTGATTCTGGTAATTGGGTTGAATAATAGTTAAAGTTATTGTATTTAAAATCTACTGATCTAGAAATATATTAATCAAGTGCACGTAAATAGTAGTAGTGTATACGACCAAGTTAGTGCACTTGATTATGCTACTCTGAGACACTATTGAGTTTGAATTAAATGTATTTACTTAAAATCTATTTTAAAATTGGATCCCAATATTTAATGTGTTCTATGAATGTGTTTTTACATCATTTAATGATATTAATATATTAAGCATATGTCAAATCTGTATAACTTATCCAAAGGGTAAAAGAAAAAATATTTTACATATACAGCGTGTATGAAATAAAAAATGGTGTGCTAAAGTGTCAGTCAGTACACTTTAAATTGCATTCTTTATATTTAATGTATACATCTTTGTACACTGTAAGTCAAAAATAACACATTCTAACAACATAAGTAAAGAGTTTTTGTGGAAGCAGACTAAGTTTATTTACGTTTAAGTGAAATTCAGTATAATTTAGTCAAATCTTTAGTTGTATAATGTGTCGTGACCATGGGAAGCGCTTGTGTCTGTTGTCGTGTCGGAGCTGAGCTGCTACAAACAGACTTTAAACATGTATTCATGATTCGTGCTGTGGAAGGTGGACATAAGAGCAGTGAGAGCAATCATAACTGATTTCTGTATATATAGATTTGTCCTTGTGTCCATTGTGCGAGGGCTCAAAACCCTCCTCTGACCCGTGTTCCCTGTTCCCACTATCTTACCGTGTCAGAGTCATAACCACAACAGTCGTCTATTAGATTTGTTTAATTATTTTAAAGCGATTACCCCCGTTTAATTCATTTTCTGCACTCTGCTACTTGTGTGTTACACAAACAATGAAACACACACACACACACAGTGATACACACACACACACAGAGAGAGGCAGGCAGACTGAGACACAGAGGAATAGAAGCCTTGGGACACGCCGCCGCAGGAGGAATTCCAAGGTGTTTCTCTCCTGTAATCGTCTCTCCAACCTGTCTCCTGTCACAACACTTACTTACCAGGGGAGAAATTGCACCTGAAAGATATCTTAAAAAAAAAAAAAAGGAAACGAAGCCTCAAAAGAGCTCATGGGTGGCCGGGGACAATAAAAGGAGGAGGGAAAAAATGAAATAAATACAGAGAGAAGGGGGGAGGAGGAGGCAGAAATGGCACAGTGAGACACAAAAACAGCTTGGGAGGCAGTGCAGCGGAGATGCTGCAGGACCCCAAGGGATGGGCAAACTCGGCACCATCCTAATTTTCATTTCTCGCTGTGCAACCCCAGATGATTAGGGCGTAATGATGGTTATACTAATTGGCCCTTTGCTTCTCCCGTTTCGCACGGTCACATGAGCCGCCAAGAACGTCGACATACACACTCCAAAAGGACGCTTCGCCGGGATAATCGTCAGGCAAACACGCGCAGCCTCTTAGGTCAAGATGTCACGTATTGTGTTGGTCGACGGGAAGATGTTTCTCTCGGCAAACTTGAATGGCAATCTGTGATTTTTCTTTGTTGGAAATAGTAAAAAAAATAAATAAACCACAGTCTCAGAGATCTTCTGTGAAAACCAGTCAGAAGAAGTAAGGGTCACGAAACATTCGGAGAAAACTTTTAATAAGCAACAAGTGGCTCGGAGTTCCAGTAATTGCAAGTATTATAGTTATTTTCTGTCCTACAAAAAACTTCTACCAGGTCAGAGCAATCATGCCGGTGATTTTTTTTCCTCCACCTTCTAGCTAGGCAAAATATCCCAAATCACCGGCTGACTGTGAAAATGTGTCTAGAGCGTTTGCAGACCGAAAAGCATTTTCAAGCCATTCGCCGGAATAAGTGTCGGCAAAGTACATCTCTCTCATTTCTTCTTTCAACTTTACGTTTCTTTGAGTTCAGTTTTTTTGGTTTTATATGGTGTCGGCGCTGTGCTCGTGATCTGGTTAGGTTTAGCCACAAAAACGCTTGGTCAAGGTTAGGAAAAGATCAGTGTTTGGCCTCCCTGGTTCTCTCACCATGAACATCGTTTCATGCCTGGAAATTACGTTGTTTTTTTTAAGTTAAGTTGTTGTGCGATTAACTCACACTTCATGATATGATATGTCTATTGGTTCTGTCGTGAGCTTTTGCACCAACCGGACGTCAAGCCACATCTCATGACAACAGTGGACCTGTTGATTGTTTCATCGCCCTGTTTTATAGGGCAAAGGACATAAAAATTATAAAGAAGATGTGACAAAGGTCATTTGGGATGAGTGTCCTTGATTGTTCTCTGCACATGTGGCATTTATCAGGAATCAAGATCCATCTGTGCTCTCTTGAAATCCACTAGACTACTTTGAACTACTACTACTAAGAAGACCTATGATGCTTTTGAACTGTTTTCCTTTCCTGAAACACTGCTCCTAAAACGCCTCGTCAGTAGTCCCGCCTTTAATTCTCTGACTTTGTGACATCACACAACATCACAGAGTCACTTTATGGTATAACTTATAGCTACCGGCTAGTTTGCACGTAAGAACTGATTTAGCACAGCCGCTGTGTTGTTTTTGGTGGTGCTTGCTCAGGCATGTGTGAGCTGACCAATCAGAGGACGCTGGGTATTCATGAAGGGGTCCTTAAAGAGACAGGAGCTAAAACAGAACCAGAAAACTGATGGGCTTTTTGAACACTAAAGCATGTAAACCTGTTCTAATAACAACCCAAAATAAAACAATGAACCTGAAAATAAGCTTGTCTCCTTTAAAACTTAATCTTACCGATCAGTCATTTTCTTTGTAATTTCCGTCTTTGAACGTGTCTTAACAGATTGATCCAGACAGGCGGCTGAGATGAACCCGGTGAACGCGACCTCTCTTCTTCATGTCAGCCATGTCGGTCGGTGCTGCAGTTCGACCCCAGAGACCCCCGGGGGCCTCTCAGAGCTCTGCAAGCTGCCGCCATTTCTCTGCCAGTCCCTGTGCTGCTCGGTCTGTGGGACGGTGTCATTTTTTAATGTGATGATATACCAATCACATGTTGCAAATTTGCCCAAAGGTGAGCAGATAATGGACGGAAATTGGAATAAAGTCCCAACCAGCCTCCCAGAGTCATCATGTGGACTGGCTAAACTGTAGTGATCGTCATTCAAAGAACATTTGATTTGCCAATTTTTTTTTTTGCCACAAACACGCTGTCGAATCCTCCGCGCGGCCTCTGACAGACATTTCCAACCAATTAAAATAAGGCTTGATTTGTCAGCCCCGATCATGACTCAGAGTGTCGGGCTGAGGCGTCGCCGTGTCCGTAATCTCCTGCTCGACTTGGGATGCTGTGCGCCTCGCGCTCGCTCCGCTGCGCTGTGCCCACCGGTCCACCCATCAAATATAGCTTGATGACACACTTGCAGGCGAGCCTGAATGCACCCTATTGTCTATTGATTTTGTCTCCGGTAATGGCCTTTCCGCGAGTCATCTATTTTGAAATCTGAGTGGAGGTGGATGACTGCTGTTATCAAACCGGAGGAAAAAGGGAAAAAAAAACAGAGATACGGCGGATCAATTCCGAGGGATCCATACCGCCTCTCCGGGCCTTTCGCTCGGCCGCTGTTGTGGCTGATGAATTAATTAAATATGCTCCAGAACTGACACTGTGATCAGCCAGGCGCCGTTACGGGATTGCCGTGCGCGGTCGGGGGTCCTCTCAGCCGAGGACTGGTTGTCGAGGAGCTGAGCGGCGCTAATCCCACACCTACAATCAGAAAGGGCACCGTGTCACACGAAAATATGCACTAAACTTAATGGATACTAGTTTTCACCACGCGCGCCCATGCGGTTGATGCGCCGTCTCTCGGGAGCTTGTTATATCAAACGCTGTGTGGCGAGCCGGGCGCGTACGCGGTGGACTGGCTCCGTAAGATATGAGCTCGATTCTGTATGCACGCTTCTGTTTTACTGTGTTTTTTTTCTCTCTCCCCGGAAGAGGACACTGCATCGTTTTCAGGAGCAGCTGCTTTCTCTGGGTTCACTGCTTTCCAATGATGTCGCCCGAAACACATCACCCATGAAAGTGGGAGCCGGAGTTTGGCACCGCTAAAGGGTGCTGTGTAGGCGCCGGGCTCTGGCGCCGACAGTCCTCTCTGTGATGTTTTGGAGGCCTCCCAGTCCTTTATCATGCACAAGGGACTGATGGGAAAAGGAAGGCTATCATCAGAGGATGCATTTAATTTCCATAAAGATGACTTTGTTTCCTAATTAATCTCCTGGCTCCGTCTCCCCGCTTTGCTCCTGTCACTTCCTCCGAATGAAACATGGCCGGCAATTTGTTAAATCAATTATTCCGGGGGAAGAAGCAGGGGCTTTAGGCGAGCCGGCGGACACGCGCCGCACGCGGACGTGTGCGCACAGACGAGGCGATCGCGGGGGACGCAGAGCGGCCTTCGAGCGAAGAAGGGCGCACACGGCGACGCCGGGAATTTGGGATGAGGGAGGTAAGAGAGAGAGAGGAGCGGTTTGTCCTTGTTGACATGGCAGAAAGCTTTATAAACACTTGGCTGACGAGGACTCTCCTTGGCCTTGCGCCCTGAACTCCCGCAGAAAAAAAAAACAGGAGCGCTCGGCCCCCCCGAGGGACGAGATACACTGAGAGGAAGAGAGGCAGGAGGAGTGAGGGCGAAGTGACAAAAAGGGACATGAGCAGGGAGGGAGAGGAGGCAATAGGGAAAAGATGGATGCCACGGGGGAGAAGAAATGAGAGCCAGAGATAAATGCGGAAGAAAATCCTCTCTGCTTTCTTTCTCTCCACAGCTCCATTTCACAAAATAAATCCCACACTGCTGTAGTGTAGTATTCTGTTTCATACAGTTTCCCCCTCCCACCCCTCACATTTATGTTAAACGTTGATTTAGAATAACGCATGCTGAGGGTGCACCGGAGCAGAAGATGAGCCTCGGCCTTTTAAACAACAAAAAAACAACAAAGCACATTTTAGATCAAGTTTGACTCGCCAATGATCTACAGGTGCACAGGACGGACGCGTGATTCATTTCGGAGAGAGGCCCGAGACGAGAGATCGGCCTCCAAATGAAAAAGCTGACTTTCAAATAGGGAGACAAACCCAGATGCGCGGCGGCCCCGATGGCGGCGGCGGTGGCGGCGGCGGCCCCGACGACGGCGGCGCCGGCTCTTTTCCGGCTGTATTAGGGAGAAGAGGAATAGCGTGGCAGGATGTGTTTAAATCAGGGCGCTCTATCTTGTAGTGGGACACATTTCATTAAGCCCAGCAGCTGGGGCCGTGGCTCCATGCGTCCACACATCTATCATGCGAATCCATCAGGCCTGTCCGCCCGCCGCGCTGACAGCATGTGTGTGATAGGAGCCCGTCCTGCTGATCAGACGACTCACTGACTGCCCGCACTTATTCATTTCCACTTCCATCTTCCCCTTTCCGTGTTAAGATTTCTTATTTGCGCTCTCCCCCTCCCTCCCCCCGTCTCTCACTCTCTCTCTCTGTTTCCCTACCGACCACCTTTGTCCTTCATTTCTCTCTTAGCCCAATTTTTTTTTTAGGGGGGGACAGATGTTGCCCGGCTCCTGAATGCTTTCTGGACCCCGCTGGTTCCTCTCTGTTTCATTTCGTTCCCTCATGCGTCGCCCATCTCCCCTCTCCCGCCGGCGTGAGAGCGACCAGATCTTTTGCCGCAGGAAAAACAGAAATATGTGCGGCATTGCAAACACAAGCCCTGCTTTAAAAAAGAAAGAGAAATAAAGTACGTCAGTGAGATGCACTGACAAAAGTAAAACTCGTACGTGTTTAGCGACTTCACGTACGGCAGATTAGATCAGATGCAATCCAAGAAACATTATGGCTAAATGTTTAAAAAGGTGTAAATGTGTGTTTCCTCAAGCAGTGGCGCTCTCCCAAGGGGGGCCGGGGGTCCATGGCCCTCCTAATGAAATTGTCATCCCCATTGTCACACTTTTTTTTTGTTAATGTAAATCAAAAATGAAAATAACATGAAAATAAGAAAAGCCACTTGCTTTGCTGCAGGTTGGACAATGTTGGTTTGGACGCAGTGTAAAACGCTCAATTGAAAATCGTACAAAGGAGAAACATTTCATTTTTAGTAAATGTACCTAAATCTGAACTGAAACCAGTTGGTACAGGGGCAACAAAAGACTGGAAAAGCTGTGGTATATTTACAAAAAACACCTGTTTGGAACATTCCACAGGTAAAAAAAAGTTTATTTTCTTTTTTGTTGGAAGGATGTTTTGTCCTTGTTGTACCCCTTTCAAACGAGACAAAAACCCACTAAACCCAATGTGAACAGGTACAGTCTCACTCTTGCATCAAATGACTCTGCAGTGGTCTCAGATGTATTTCAGCTCCAGCTGTGGCCAGCTGTGATGGAAGAAAACACCTGGTTGTCAGGTGCGATGCAGTCACGTACGCTGAAGCTGAGGACACTGGATTGTTCACACGTAGTCATCGATTGCGGTTCGAGAAGCACTCACATATTTTTTAGTCTGCAGTTTGAACGATTTATGAAAATTGCTTGTTTTCCTTTTGTGTGTGTGTGTGTGTGTGTGTGTGTGTGTGTGTTTGTGTGTGTTTCCTCTCATTTATCCTTCTTGTCTCAGGTAATCTTTAAATCATATCACATGAGAGTATGTTCTTGGACTGTCGACGATAGTGTTTGTGCGTACTCCATTAACGAATCGATGTCTGTGAGTGTGACCTTGTCTGATTCATTACACTGGTGTGAGTGACAGGCGCTTATGGGAAGAACCGTTGTCGAGTCTTTTACCACGCTCTGAATTTAATTGATACATATTACTGTTATCGTATTTCTTGTAATCGCTGCGTGGAGAATGCCACTTTTCAAACCCCCGGAGAGATCTCAGCCTATTCTCCTTCACATTCTTTATTATTTTACACTGTATATTTTTAATTATCTTATACGTGGAAATAAAAGAAACAAACAAAGAGAGACTAAAGTAAAAGCTATTGAAAAATAACCACAGTTTGTGGCTTCCACGTCACTGAGTCTTGTCAGCAGCCTGATCGGTGCTGCGCATTTGAAACTTCCAATAGAGATGGGAAACGAGTAAGATGTCTCACTCCTTAGCTACTTCCGTTAATTTTGGTGCAAGAGTGGCATCAGTTTTTCCCACAATCATTTTACTTACACATCACAGATCAAAACAACATACGTACAACATAGTATGTTAAAGTGATCTCGAGGTACTTTCAGTTGTTGATTCCAGCAGCAACTTTTGCACAGCCATCGATAATAACTGTATTGAAATAGCAGTCTTTAAGCTGATGGTCGCGTTTCCTGTTGCAGGTCATTTATAATCATCAGAGGAACCATAAGACCTTAACCATAAGTTCCTCGTAGTCACTTTAAGAGAAAATAGCAAGAGTATGTTAATTAAAAAGCTTTACCGTGATTTTGCGGGGGTAATTTTTCAGGGACGAGCTCGCAAGGCTAACCAAAAGTAGTCTGCTGACGTGGTCGGTCTGTGTTCATGGATACTCATTATGTAGACACAGTTAGCTGTTATTGCTAACCTAACTGCTGTGTGCTCATTCTCATTGCTTTCACAGGTAGCAGACACTATTTAGCCTAACCTTAACCTAGCAGTGTTTTTGCCTAAACCTAACCAAACCGCAACAGCTCGAAAAATGTTAACAACAGCCCTGAAGTCTTAATATATCGCGCTACGTGAACTGTTATTTTGAAAATCTCACCAGAGGTTGCATGTTAGCTATCGTTGCTAGCTTGACCGCCGAGCCTACTGTCACACCGGGGTGAGGTCTTGACTTATTTTGTGTTCTGGTCTCGTTATGTCTTTTATTTTGAAAAGTAACTCTCCTCTCGTTTCAGGTCACTTGCCCTTCCCCGTGTGTCACCGGTCTGATTGTCTTCCCTAATCACCGATTGTGTTCACCTGGTGCTCCCTTCCCTCCATGTGTTCAGATAGTCTGTGTTTTAGTTGTCTTGTGCCAGTGTGTCGTTTTTGTCGTCCCACCAGCTCTTGCCACAGATCTCGCCACAGCCACAGTTGTTGCCTTGCTTCGCCGTCTTGTGTTTTTCCTCGAAGGAGTGATTTTTCTTTGTAAACTTTATGGCTTAGTGCTAGTTCTTTAGTTGTCAGTTGATAGTTAACCGTTTTGTTTTCCTCCGTTTGGAGTGACTTTGTGTTTATTTAGCCTGTCCTCCAGATTTTCGGAGTGATTCTTAGTTACTGCATTTTCTTGCTAGGTTTTTGTTTCCTCCCTTTTGGAGCGCCTTTTGTTTGTTAGAGTTTTATTTGTTTTTTCTCCCATAGTCAGGATTGATCGTTCCCTTTTTGACTCTTAGTTTTGGATAGATTAGTTGTTTGGTGTAGTTAGGAGTTTTGTGTTTTCCTCCTTTGGAGTGACTTTTATTTTAGTAGGTCAGCTTAGCCAAGTAGTTTTCATCGCGTTTTTGTTTTACTCTGTTCGAAGAATTACTCTTGCAGCTAAGCCTGAAATTAAGTGACTTTTGAGAACACTATCTCTGCATCTGAGTCCTGCCTTGAGCCCGGCCTGACACCTTTTGAAAGCTCAACCAGATGTTGGATATAACGTTTTTTTTTTACGTTAATGTGACTTGCAGTCCTTCTTGCAACGCCGACTCCAGAGGGTCTGGAAGAGCGCCACAGTCTGAATCCTAATCCAAGTTTGTAGTGAGAACATGTTGGCAATCAAGGGTTAACGCTCGACACAGCCGGAGTTTGAAGCAGCATTAAAAAAGTATGATAGTTAAGTAGCCCTCTTGAGTAAATTCACTCCGCACTCATGTCTTTGCTCCAGCGTCTGATCCCCCCACCACCACCACCACCACCACCACCAACCTTTCTGCCTGATCTGTCTGCAGCTCTCCACTGTGCTCAGCAGCATGCAAACACTGGGGCCGTAATTGGAATGGGTAACACAGTCTGAAGGGGGGGTGGGGGATGGGGGGGCAGCCAATTACGGAGCTCTGGTCTGAGAGCTCGAGGGGGTGAGGGGTCACAGTGTAGCTCGTTGTCCCGAGCTTGCTCTTCTGGCGGCGGACCAATCCACACGAGCCGCACCGAGCGCAGAAAAAAAAAAAAAGCCTGGGCGTGACGCGGCAAATCAAGGGTCCGTTCTAAGAGGATGAAGTGCATCAAACGCTTGACCTACAGACTACTTATTAATGCTGTTGTTAATGAACCATCAGGATCTCTCAAATCCGGTAATGAGGGTGTTTGTCCAAGGGTTAAGATGTATGGATAGGGAGCGCCGACGTGTTTCGCGGCCGGCTGCTAATTCTGCTTATTTCTGCCACTGGTGGGATATTCAGAGGTGACCTTCACTCTCGCTCGCCATGTATTAAACTCCCTTCAGACCAAGATCTGTTTAAAGGCTTAATGGAGTTCAGTCTTCTCAAGAGATACGCAGTCTGAATTACCTTTTTTCTTTTTGGATGCAGACTGAAAAAAAATACCAAGAAAATGCTACTCAAAATGTGAAACATGGGGGAGGCTGGAACAAATGTGCTGCCTTTGACTTCATTTGAATGTGCTCAGGAAGGAAAAATATACACAAATGAAATATATAATGAATGAAAATCATTTCTTTATCAGGTCCTTTTGCAATGAATGTGGTGGTGCTGCTGAAGGTTGTCAGTCATCCAGGTCACGGTGATTCTAAGTGCTGTGTCGTCGGCAAACTGAACTTTTAGATTCAGTGTGGCAGTCAGCCGCTGCAAACCTACAAACTGTATAGGAGGAGGTTTACTTTCAGTGTATGTGAGCCCCGAGAGGCAAAAAGAAATCCTTTAATCCATGTTCTGAGTTTTATCTAAATCGTTTTCTTGTCTTGTGTTCATGACTCGAGAGCAGGCGAGAAGAAAGAACACACTTTATTGATGGATGAAAAAGTGTAACTTTACAAAAATGATCCTGACAAAGAAACACAATTCACCTGCCCAATGTTTTCACTGGCTTTCAAGGGTGAGAAAAAAAACTTGATCCCATTATTATCTCCTACTATTATTTCACCCGTGTTTGAGTCGTTAACACGAAAGAGAAAAAGATTCAAATGAAGACATTTGATTTATTTATTGTCTCGGTGCATAATAGTCGTTGAATTAAAAATGTGGGAAAAAAATGCATTTTTTGCAAGTATTCAAACCTAAAACCACATTTTCATGGCTAAAAATGAACTTGGAAAATGATCCTATTAATATTAGCTACTATTATTTCACACCGGAGAGAAAACTATTCAAATCAGACAGAAGGAAAATGGATTCATGTTCCAAAGGTTAGAAGCATTACAAGTTTAAAAAGACGTAAAAAATTATTAATTAATTATTCAAACATACAGTAAAACCACAGTGAGCGGGTGGACAGCGTGTGATAAATAAAGATTATTCAGATTAAAGCTTCGATACAAGCGTTCGCTCTCACATAAAGGCTGCATTTCAGCCCCGAGCTCTACAGTCCACTGTGGAGCAGCGTGTCGTTTCCAATTCCACTTCTGAGATCTGATCATACGATCCTGATGTCAGGAGGCCTCTTCTTTGGGTGCCCACACACTTGACCTGAAACTGCTCCGACCTGTCTCCTCCGTCTGTGTTCCTGCGTCGCCGTCGCTTTTTCTCCTGCGATGCGGCGCTGTCACCATCTATCACTTAAACGCACAGCGGGGGCACATCACAAGCCCGACCACTAGCTCGTCAGATTAGAGCGACGGATCGAACCGCCGCGTCTTGCGAAGCAACACAGATTTACCTTCTGAGGTCGGACGTGTCTGAACGTTTCTTTCTTCCTCGCCCACGTGCCGCGGCGATTGACCCGGAGAGCGATTGGGTGTGAAAGTCTGCGGGGTGGCGTCGTGTTGCTTCTTCAAACAACTACTTTTGCCGCCCCGCTTCAGTTGTTTACCGTAAATAGCTTTGAGGAAGGAGCTCCGCGTGTGGGGCAATTTCAAATTCAAAGGGAGATGAGTCGCATTCTGCTGAACGCCGGGAGAGCGGCGTCTTTCACAGAAGCGGAGGAGAAAGATTCGTTCTCTTTCACTCTGTGACCACAGGTGCCCCCAAATATGACTCCATAACTCAGCTTTACATTCACGTGCCAACGCTTTCACGTTGCGCAGGGAAACGGTGGATCGTATGCGGTCTTTGACTTCGTCGTGTTCTGAATAAAAATACACATTTTTGACGATATACTATCTGTCTTTCTCTGTTTTATATCTGAAGCCCTATTCCCCGAGGACCTCTGGTAATTTGTAACAATTGCTGAAGACATCTGTAATCTTAATCCCATGTGAATCTGCCAGGTCCCTAATTTGGAAAGTGAAAATTCCTTTGCGTGTCATCGACCATATTTCACAGCGGTCCTGTGATATTATCTGTGTGATTCATATTTCCTTTCAACATCTGTTTTTCTGTCATCAGACATCTAGACAAGTATGCGATACGATCGTTGCTCACAATTTGTCGAACAGCAGTCAACAGATGTGCTGTGAGATCGGGTCAGTGGACCAGAGCGGCCTAAAGTGGGGGCCCCGCCGGATCGAATTTGGCCGGCCGTAATTTGGATCAAGATTTAGAAAATGGTACGCCAGAATTTTTGCCTCTTGTTGCACCATTTTGCTTCTTAACACAATAGACGTCACGGTTTGGGTTTCAGGTTTAGTTGGTTTCCCGTCTTATTTTTTTCTTAACGTACTCTCCTCATGTGCCATGTTTTTGGTTAACACTTCCTGCCTTTGTCTTTTTTCCTGTTCACCCGTGTTCCGTTTGTTAATCGGCCCCTCTTTATTCCAGCCTATGTTTTTCCTCTCACTCCCTGTCAGTCAGTCTGTTTTCCTCCTTGCGTGTCCTCAGTGCTCCAGGTTTTGTTTTTGCATCATTTTCTCTGTTTGTTCTTAGTTTTTGCATCCTAAGCTTTTTTTCTCGGTCTCTCTTTTGTTGCCTTTTTGTCGGTAAGCATTTATTCGCTGTATTTTTTTTGCAAAGAAAGCTCACTTTTTGGTTCTTAACCTGCATGCCTCACTGTGTCGGCATCTGTGTCCTCGCATTTTAGTAACTATAACAATAGTTGCCTTCTTTTGGCCTGCGGGTCCTCGGTTAAGTGACGGCTTTGGCAGTGACGGTAAACAGTTTGGGCACCCCTGGTATAGACTCAGAAAGTTGGGGGAAACAAAAGGTAGAGCCACGACGCTGCAAATGTGTAATTATTCTTCTAAAAACTGCAGAAAGAAGGTTAAACAAAGACGACAACTGTTTTGGTAATGTGGCTGCTGAGGAGCAGATGCTCCACTCATGAAACGGGGATGTTGCACTGAGCCTCAATGTCATATCCAGAGGATCAGGACTTAAATTCAAGTAAAAGTTCAAGTTTTTCAGATAAAAAGTCATGAAACAACATACAGATGTTGGGGGTCATTTATTGATCACATGGGATCCACTGGCAGTACTGCTGTGTGAATCGACCTTCAAGCACTTTGCTTTCCATGACCTTTTCTAGAAAGAGAATAAATTGTTTTCACACTGATTAGTTTTGACCGACAAAGAAAAGAAAAGACAGAAAAATGCCGTATTTTTCCTGGTCTTGAGTCGCAGAAGTCATCGTGTAACATATCGTAAACAAGAAGCAACATTCAGAAAGTGAGCAGTTGTTACTTTAGCTGGGGGGGAAAAAAAAAAAAAGGCAGAGCTGCAGTGATCATAAGAATATCACCTAAAGGATATCTGACACTCTTTGTCTCTGCTCCGCTGAAGACACTTCAACAGCCATCAGACGTCTCCCCTGGGCTCCCGCGTTCAAGAGGCAAGCGCTCCCGTTTGCTGCTTAAACACACTTTTGGTCCCTCAAAACCTCCAGAATGGCATCAATGGACATGAATATTCACGCTCTGATTATGTAGGTGCTCCGTCTACGGCGACGTCTGGCTTGAAGTGACAGCTCGTCGGCTGTATTATTTACCGCGCCATCGATACGGGCGACGGAAATAGCTGCCGCTCGCCGAACTCGTTCCCACGTGTCGCGGCCGTGTGTGTGTGGGTGACACATTTATGCCGCATCAAAGTCTGAGATGTCGAGAAAAGTGTGTTGTTTTCCTCCGTCACGCTGATGAACGCCGAGCAGGCTTTACGAAAACCCCCTACACTCTCCGGTTAATCAAGTGAAGTGCGTTCATTAAATGTAATTACGGTCGATGTGTTTGGAAAAAAAACGTCATTTACAGCGGTTGAGTTAACCAAACAACGCGCTCTGCATCTGGGTCGGACAGACTCCATCCCTCCCCTCTTGCATGGGTACGCTCATCCCCTTCAAAAACCCCCGACCTGTCTCTCTGGCTTTTCTGGCCTGCCGCTCGGCTCTCGCTCTACCTCGGGGTCGGCGAGGTTAAAGTTGAACTCGGATTCTTACTGACTTCCTCTTTTCCACCGTGTAATCCCCCCCCCCCGACCGTCTGTGGCCCGATTCCTTGCGAGCGGCAGATGTGAGGCTCATCTCAGGCGGTCCCGACACGCTCTCTGACTCCATCTGTCTCCAAACATGTCTGCCCGGTGAGCCGCTGTATCGGGAGCGAGCGGTTTCGGCGAGCTCGAGCCAATCGGAGGATGAAACACAGCAGCATCGGCGCCTCCGGGTGGGGGGCGAGGGGTGGGGGGCGCCCCCTGCTGAGGAAACGAAAGTGATCAGTGTTGTAAGAGTCGGGCGGAGGGAAGTACTCGGGGGTCTTGAGTAGAAGTAAACCATGTGGTGGGGTTTGCACTCCACCCCAGGCTTATAAAGAAGCTGAGTGGGAGTGTGGAGCTGAGATGAAAACAGAAGAAGACATGAACTCGGCTTATTTCATGTACAAACGGTCGCACAGTTGGAAAGATAGTCATACAGTTGGCTGAACCATCGCTGCACCTTGGCCAAATGTATGCAGCTATATTGCCCGTCACTGGACCGGACCAACGTTGCTACGTGGGAAGAGTATGATCATGAATATATAGATAATATATATGCACATCCACACCTATGCCTTTCCATTACCCATAACTGTATCAACAAGTACTGGTAAAATGACAAAAACTAGTGTTGTTGTCGCTCATGGTGGGAAATATCACGGAGCATCTGAAACAGTCCAACTCCAATGTAAAAAAATACTGTGTTACAAGTAAAATCCCTGCATTCAAAACGTTTAAGTACAGAAGTATTGGGCTATAAATGAAATATGTCAGTGTTATAAATTGTAAAATATACTTTCATATTGTTATCCATTCATTAACATACAGTATCAGGTGCATGTTGATGCTGCACTTGGTCAAATTACAGTTTAATCTGTCACAATGCGTCATATTTTATAAGTAAAACGGCAAGTAAGTAGAGTTGTTAAAGGAGCATTCCACTGATTTTCTAAGATGAAGTGGGAAAAAAAAGTAAGTAAAATGTCCTCCTTTTTCTAAGGCCCAGATGATGTCATCAAGGTTATCTTGGCTCTGGCTTTAGGGTGTGTTCATGTACCGATTGAATAATCTGAAAAAATTCGAAAATTCATGTGAATGCCCCTTCAAGTCGGAGCAACAACCCTGAAAGTCGGAGAAAATTTAAGTAAACATTGCGTTTTGTGAATTATAGTCATTACGCGATCCGGCTCCGCCGCTCTTCCTTGTCACTCAGATGCCGTAAACAGCAGCTGTCATCGTGTTATTGAAAAGTGACAACATGCAAAACATCCATGTGGTGCCGTCCGAGGAGCGGCATCAGACTGAATTGCAACGCTCGACCTGTTTTACACACTAAAGTTGTGGAGTTTGAAGAAAGTGGGCGTTTCGGCGGCGTTATGGGAAATGTAGGGTCCCGCGTGTTCGACGCTCGGCCCGTGCAGGAGCTGCTCGTTTGATTTCGCTGGATTTACAACCTGTCTCTCAGGTTTATGGAAGTGCCGTCATAAATCATGAAAAAAGTGCACAATGCTTCCCTCTGCCGCCCCGAATTGTAACGGAATACAAGTATAAAGCAGCTGCATTGAATCGAAGTTGTGTAGACACGCCGTCTGGTTTTAAAAGGCCTCGACACGACGGCCACGTGAGGACTCAATCTCTTTCTTCCTGTTTTTTTTTTTTTTTTTTCTATATCTGGCTCTCTCGCTGACTCTCAGTTCACGTCTCTCTCCCAATGAATCATTATCTATCTCCCCGCCTCTCCCTCCCCGGCCTGTGCAGGGGCAGTATTATAAGACTCCAGTGCCCTTTCAGAGAGGATAACCAAATCCCCACTGGAGACGCTTGAGTAAATGACCGTGGGAAATGGGTGTACTTTAGAACACAGTGATACGCCGTCCACGTGGAGGGGGGAAGCCTTCGCCGGGGCTAAATCCTCTCGTCTGCTCGCCTGGTGTTTACCCCTGGCACCATATCGCTCCAGATCTGCAATCCCGACTATCCTCAATACCCCATTACAGACGCTAATCCCCAGCCGCGCGCACTCCACGCCGTCTCCGCTCGGGGAGGCATTACGGTTAGTCTGAGTAATTTCATTTCCGCCGAAAACCCATGCAAATACTCCTCGTGTCAAAACATTTTCCGAGCGCGCGTTTTTGTCGTCGCTCTGCCGGTTTTGATCTCGCGCGTAGCCTCGAATTACCGCTCCCGTCACAGACGAGCTTGTTTTGCTTGTTTTTCCGGGGCTTTATGGAACAGCAGGATGCGACACGTGGCGCCATGTGCTATTCTGAGCAGGAGTGACGGCGGCGGGGAACAAACAGTGTAATGAGAACATGATATTCTTGCGGCGGAGAAAGTGATTCTGTCTTCAGAAAAAAAAAAGGAGGGAATGATGGTAGAAAGTACCCTTGGGGACGGTCCGGCTCATTTCTGCCGGATATAGCCGAACGGATCTTCCCTTGGTGTAAAAAAAAAAAAATCTGTGGGGAAAGTAAAAATACAATATGCATGACGTGAAAATTACCAAAAACACAAAAAGAAAATTGACTTGTTGAGGCTGAAAACAAGTCTGCAGACGAAAGGACGGGTTTATTTATTTTTTTTTGCGAGGAGTGCTACGGAGTTGTCAAAAGCAATGCCGACGCTGAGAAACAGATTACCATCGCAAAGCAAGATGGGAAAAAAAAAAAAACTGCAGTTCTAGGCTGCGAACTGTCTAACATGGCACATCGAGGCAACGCTTTTGGATCTAATAAAACAATTGCAATAATGAAAGTGAACCGCAAAACGGGGGGTGAAAGAGCCGAACTTTATTTTTATCACTTTGAGAAATAGGCTCCGGGACGAGAGGGGGAGCGGAGCTCGGGCAGGAAAGTCTGATATAATTTCCACAATTAGGAGACGCTAGGCTCCATGTTTTATTCAGACATGAGAGGAAATCAAGATAAGTAGCCCACGAAGATATTACTCATATGGAGAGACTCCTGTTACATGCCGGAACAGTTTTATGGTCACGGGGGCTCGAGACGGAGGAATGAATGCGTCTTCCGACATAGATATCTTTAGCAGTCTGACTAAGAGCTGGATTTAAGGCTTTTCTCCGTGCTGTTGACCCCAGGGGAGGATGCTGCGCCTGAACACAGAACTGAAGTAGACGTTAGTAACTTCTCAAAAACATTCACTTTTCTGTTCAGCGCGGAAATGCGTCAGACTATTCATGGGGCTCATTATTATCGATTTTTATCTCCAAAAAGACAAAATCGGTATTTATGCAGATCTTGTTCATTTTTCTCTTCAGTACCCGATATCTTTAAAGACATGTTTCCTCTCGCAGACTTCATTTGGAGCTTGAAATGCGAGGAATTGCTTTAACCGTAGCATCCACTTTTGGGTGATTTTAGTGAAAGTTGCAACAACTGATTTGGATGACGAGCGACATTAGCATTTATTTTTAGCCATGTTCATAGTCTCTTGATGAATGTTCAATAATCACTCTCCATTTAGGCCCTGTTTCTATTGTGTTGCTAACTTCCGAGGAGAGTATGTGGCTCTTTAGCTGCTAAATGATCACTAACGTAGTCTGTCCGCTGTCTGGTAGGTAGCTGACTAGATGTTCAGAAAGGGAAGAATCACGTTTCAGATCCGATGCGATTTCATACGAAGTCGGCGGACGGACGCGATAGCATCTGAATTCCCCGGACGCGACAGCGCTAATGTGGAAGTTAAACACATTTCAACAAATTCCCACATATCCTGGGGCTTCCTGGACCGGTTTCATAAAAAAAAAAAAAACAGACGGGATTATCTCTGGAGAGAGAGAGAGAGAGAATGGAGGGAACCAAAGAGACAGAGGCAGAGTTTCCGGTAAGATCTGAGTTAAGTCAGAGGCTGAACTGAACGCAAATATAAACAGATGCTTATGAATGCTTATGATTTTGTGTATTGTGTTACGTCCGGCCAATTGGAAGCATTCTGCTTTCTGTTTTAAGTACATTTGTAATCTGTGTAGTACTGATGACTAATCTTCCAGTGGGTTTGAGAGGTGGAAAACTTCTGCCAAAATGCTATCTTGGAACTCATTATAGTTTGACGTCAATTTAGCTATTGATTTACTTAAAAAAAAAAAAAGTATTAGACACCACTATGCAGTTAATTAGACTATAATTCCTACTTTCTGCCTGTTTAGGGGTATCTTGTATTCTTCTTCTTCAAATAGACAGACATGTTGGTATGTATGTAATCGACGATTGTTGTGCGATGGTTCAATTGTCGCAGAATCGCTGTATCACGATATTATAGTTATCGTGGGTAATTTATCGTTGTTGTATCATATCGTGAATTACTCCTTGATTCCCACCCCTCATTATGATCCTTATAGATCAGTCTCTCAACTCAAATGCCATTCTTACATCTCAGGTTGGACTCTGAACATCTGTTTCACAAATCTACGCTGGCTGCTGCTGCTCGTTAAGCACCGTCAGACGAGAGCCAGTAGGGTTCCCTAATTGGGGTGAGTAAACACAAACTGTCCAGCAGAGAAAATTTGTATGACTAACACAAGATCAAGATTTGATCCACTTTCTTCCTCGCAGCCTAACAGTCAGTTCTCAGAGCCTTTAAGCTGAAAACAGTCGCATGCTTTCGCATTAAAAGCAAGAAAACGAGTGGGAAAGCTGCTCTGTAGCACTGAGGGGAACCAAAGCGACGGTGATAATTATCTTAATATGACTAATCTGAGCAATCTCTTTCACAGTACATATAGTTATTTGATGCAGGGTTGTAAATAACATTGATTATCGCCATTTAAGTGTTCGACATTAGAAGTGGCGAAAATGGCCGCGGATTTCATTCAGGTCACATTCTGCGGCGCAGTCTCTCGTCTAAGCAATGCAAAGCTCCCCATTTCCCTGCGGGAGCTCCTCCTCTTATATAGGATCAACGGTTCCATATACAGGCTAGGAAACAAGATCCACCTGTGCTCGAACGCATCAAATGCCAGATAGAAATCTCGCAGATGCTTTTTTTCACTTTTCCTCCTCCACAAGTTCCGCTGCTTTGCTTGCTTACTTATGCAGGTATTGTGTGTGGTGAGACACAAGGAGCATTGACAAAATTGTCGAAAAGAATAAGAAATCAGGGCAGTCGATCGAATGAATGAATGCTTTTTTTTATTTGGGAATCAGCAGTGATCATACAAACGTGAATGACCTCAAGGATGTGTAGGTCATGGTCACACAGCGATTGAGGGAGTATGTCACCGAAGGAAGAATCAGTAGCAGATGCCAGCAGCAGAGGCCCGCTGGCACGCTGCCCGAGCCGGGTCCTGTCGGACCCCCTCTAAAGCCTCCTCAGGGGGCGTTTAATGGAACAACAGCTGTGCCGACGCTATTTCTCATTTAACTCACTTAGAGGCTGCCTTCTTATCACAGGCTCAGAACAAAAACACCAGGTCGCCCCTTTCAGCTCTTCCCTCTTTCTCTACGGCTCCCTAACGTGATTGTAAACTTTCAAAATGTAATTGTGGTTCTGGAGAACGGCTCCGTTGAATTTGATCGAAGAGCCCCCGCCAGAAAGCAAATCCGCCTGTTTCCTCGGAGCAAAGCTACCCCCCCACCCCGTCTATCACGGGCAGCAAAGGAACACCGAATGCTCCGCACACCTCATCATACACACACCCAAGAGGGCACTCTAATATAATTAGGTACAAACCAATTATTCAAGCAATCAGTCTCAGTTTGATGATGTGTCAACACTCCTTGTCAGTCCTATTTCCCAAACTGTTCTTGAGCTGCATCACTAATTTTTTATTTACACCCGGCATCCATAAAAGCTCGCACTCTCTCCTCGATTGTAGTCTCGGCAATCAAGAGCAGCGAAACTGTTGACGAGAGGTCAGAAGTCGAGTTATGAAATATTACAAAAGTGTGCATTTAAATGAGACACTCTGCTGGTTATCCTCCCACAGCAAAATGCCCAAAATGGACTACTTAAATGCACAGTGCCAAGCTTATCGCGACTCATGAGGAGGCAGCGTGATTTAAAAAGCAGGGCGGAAATTTTCCAGAGACAGAAATAGACCTCAGACCTCAGACCTCGGAAGAAATAAATAGTCTGCAGGTGATACGCGCGCACCTGTCAGCCAGGAAAATTATTTTCTGAACAGAGCGTTGGTGTTGCGTAGACAACCCATGCATCGAGCACAAACAGTATGTCAAGTAATTGTTTATAGGGCTTAGGCGCTATCATTACTGAAGATAGTACGACGCCATTCGTCTTTGCATATAAGGGCTCCAAATGTCACCACTTTAACAAATATCTGTCGAGCAAGTTGCCAGTTTCAGAAGTTGTGTAAGCTACGGTGCATCCATCCATCTCTCCGTGACCCGCCAGAGCATCTATAGGGTTTGTTTGGTAAGTTTTCCACCAACCTTTAACGTATACAGTACAAACAAACAAAGATATGAGTTAAGACCTTCAAAAGTCCTTTGAAAAGTATACACCTAAAGAGAGAAAAGCAATATGTGGGTTAATACCTGGGTTATGAGCTTTCTTGATACTTTATTGACGGAGAAAGCAGTGCTTTTTTTTTCTTCGCCTGTCTCTCCAGCATTGAGGTTGGAGGTCAGCTACAGAGCAGCAAAGACTGTCAACAGATAAGGATTCAGTGTCCCGCTCAAGGACGCCTCGGAAGAGGACTGTGCCGTGGAAAGAGAGTTTGATGAGAAAATACTTTTTGAGCGTGCGAACCCTTGTAATGTCATTCTTCTTTGGATAGTTATGTCGGTCTGTCAGTAGGTCCAACGCAGGCTGGAGTATGGATTGTCCATGGATTGTCCATGGTTCCCAGAGGATGAATCCTAACCCAACCCTAACCCTAACCCTTTAAGATGGCTTTCTTTCGTTATTATTATGGATCTGCATGAAATTTGTTCCAGATATTCATGATTGCCAGAGAATGAGTCCTAATTTTAGTAGAACACTGACCCTACCTCCAGCCCCACTGTTAGAATGACTTTCTGATTTATTACTAAAATGTTTTGAAACCTACCGGATGCATTGGCATGAAAATCGCGCTACATATTCATTGTTCCCAGAGGATGGATCCTGAAGGGTTTGGGGATCCTACAAACTGTCCTCTGGCTTCACCAGCAGGTTGACACGAGAGATTTACCAATAGGTCCACACAGAAAAAAGAAAATCTAATAACATTCGCATCAGCCTAAGCTACACTTTGCTTTTAGCGGTAAATATATTTGCATGCTAACGTGCTAAACTAAGATGGTGGAACGTCTTGCTTTTCGCTCCGGCGCCCGTGTCAACGCGCCTCAAGGGCCCGTTATCTAGACATTTGGAGTCTGGCCTATTTTTTTCCACGACACGTGCGCAGTTCTCCAGCAAAATAGATGTGAAAACAACCTGCGGACAGTCACGTCAACATCATATCAACCTTTCGCTGTCTGTATCGGCGGAAAATGTCACAGGCATGAAGAGAATGCACACAACAGGTGAAGGGCAGTCATTTTCCAGTGCAGTCGCCTTCTCTCTCTCTCTTTCAATGGGGATAAAGGAAAATCACATCATCATTGTTGCTGATAATTATCGAGGCGGCCCCATGTGGAGAGTCAGGGCTGGCAGCAGCCGCGCTGCAGCAGCAGCAGCATCGCCATCACGCTCTGCACAGGCAGGATAAGTGTCCCACCCGTGACCTTTAGCTCAAAGCTCGCTGTGTCTATACAGCTTCACAGACAGTGTCTCTGGGCTCAGTCTATATTTATGTGCATCTAAAACGCTGTTCAAATAGTAAAATATTAACGGCGTGTTCTCAGTGAGAATGGCTTGCTTTCCACGCCGGCCTCTTGAACGCAGTACAGTATTTTTTCCCCCCGTCGATGGTGACTCAACGCTCTACTTGCGTCCGCCGCTCCAGCCACCTCTCGATGACATTCATACAGCTTGGCGTCATCTCCGATGCCTCGAGTGCCCCGTAAGCGCCACTCGACGCCGCGCGGCCACCACCCTCTCCGCATCGCGAAAGCCACGTGTCGACTGTGACCTGCTTTTCTGCCGACAACGTGGTCTAGTCAACCGCAGCTTGACTCCTCCGCCTCCCGTGCGTCGAGTGAAACCCGCTAATGATGATGTTTCCAAAATATTTCACCAGGCTATGTCACCTCCTGTGTTGACATGCTATCTAGCTCCAAAAGTGATTAGCCCCGAAATAGGACGCTTTGGGGATCTCGCTCTCAAAGCGTCCTCCTTCTCCCAACGTCGCATGATTCACCGGTCCTCTGAAAAAAAAAAAAAAGGGGGTAAGGTAAGATCCTGAAATAAAGATGAGGAAGAGTTCAGTCGCATGTAAAGATGAGTGACAAACAGAAGTGGGAGTTAGCTTGCTAAAGTTAGCTCGCTAACTTTTTTCAAATAAAAACAGAGCATTTTGACAAGGTTGCCGGCTCCACTTCGGCACCAGCCGTCTTAGCCCTTTGACAACACAGCCACCGCTTTAATTCAACAACTGTCACACGGGCTGCATACAGTCAGCGCAGCTTATTTGTGTCTCGTCAAGAGACGCCAGCGCCGCCATTCTTTCCACAGCGACAGGAGGCAGGCGGTGAGGTGTTTCTCGCACATCGCTGTGGGGCAGTTCTGGGGAATTTTCGGTTCAACCGGATGACATCAAAAGGGTTTTCTCTGAACCGTCGCCATCAGGTGCTCATTTGGGAGATGAGCAAACCTTTTTTCTCGATGAAGAAACTCTTTCGGTTCCCGGAGTAACTCGGCGCCCCTTTCTTTCCGTCCGTCGCTCCCTCATTTCTTTCACTCTTGTTGTCCTTATTAGGGTCTTAACTCGGGGCTAATATCAGCAGTTAAGATTCATCAAGGGGAGCAGAGAAATGATCAGTGGACTGGTTGACTGCGGAACATGAAAGCCTTTCTGAGACCAATTACGGCACAGATTTAACATAAAACGCTCCCTCTGTGTTTTTGCACACGATCCGTTCCAATCCCTGGAAGAAAAGGCGATAACCAGGAGCGTCGAAACGCTCCGACCAAGTAAATAATCAGATTTCTGACGCAGGCACCTTATTGGCATGCTGCACCAGCGGTACAGGTGAAATGACAGTGGAGCTCCCCAGCCACTTTACACCGCACTGCAGGACCCTGCTTTCATTTTGAAAGGCGTAACCCCCCCCCAACACTCACACATCATCCACCAGACCCCCCCCACCACAACACACACATTCATGCACACCCTTCATACCATCTCATAACCCGTGCCCCTTTTTGCTATTTCTCATTCCATTAAACCCTGAATTATTCAAAGCAGATGAAATTGATTTCTTGATAGTTTAATCGCAAATCAAAACCGAACCTTGGGCCCAGTTCATTCCCCCGGGGCAATTTTTGACAATCAAATATTCATGGAGAAATGAAATGTTAGCAGATCATTTCTGCTTCTGGCTGATTAGGCAGACACAATGAAATTCAGATGGAGAAAAGAAGGAGGCATGGAATTAACTTACGCCAATATGCCACGGAAAAATTGAAAGTGAGATAAGATTTTTCAGACTCGATTCTGTGATCCAGGAAAAGCCCTCAGACGGAGGGCTCGCCCTTTTCTGCCGTATCAAGCCAATTTGCTGCAGAGTGTAGCCCAATATTAAGAGCATGTGCGTCAAACCTGGACTTTTTATTTATAATGAATCCTTATTAAGGGAGACAAGCGGAATGAATTGCTATGAAACACAATGTTGGACAATACAAGTGCAAGCGGCCGATCCAGTTTATTACAATGTTGATATCCCTGACCTCAGGATAACCCCACCATGACGCCAACTCCATGACTAAACCACTTGCAACTCGGAACTTGATACATTATTCAGTTGGGTAATAGGTTGGGTATCAATAGGCTATATTCAAATCAAGACGTACTTGACTGGAAGACTTACTGGAAATGAGAAAATGCGAGTTTAGCTTGTATTTCAGCGGTTTGCAATGGCTTTTTAAAAAGTTTTCAGGAAGTTCAGGGTGAAGAACCTTGCCAGCACATCAGAAACCAGAACTCATTTAAAAACATCAACTTCGCTCCCTCGTAATATCTCCGAAAAAAAAAAAGTTCAGCACACGCTGACAAACGCTCATTTCGTCTGCAACCAATCCCAGAGTTTTTTTTTCAAACAAAATACGTGTCGGAGCGTTCTGAAAATTGACTTTAAGCTTAACTCCAACTTCATGCATCAAAGTGTGCTTACAAGTCTCGAGGAGCGCTGCGATACACGTGAAATAAGTAGCATGAAGCCTTTCCGTGGCCCCAAGAGGAAGCTGCATGTAATCTGATCAATTCTAAATTCAAATTCAAGTGGCTGAGTTGCATTGTGGGTAATGCAGACACCAGGTTTTAAAAAGATGGGAGTAAAAATGGAATCGGCAAAGTGAAATCTCTTGTTCTGCTGTATACATTTCAATAACTTGATTTTAAAGCATAATAATGAGTCTAACGGCGTCATAGGAGTGCAATGCGAGGCCGGACCAGCGGACTGCTTTTCAAAACCCGGTGACTCACTGGAGGCGGATGATCAGATCACACGCAGGCTTCTCCTGGAGCCACAAAAGGCTTCATACCGATTATTTTTCTCACAAATGTAAATGGACGTCAGTGATACTAACATTTCATTTTCAACCAGAGTTGCACCGTATACCAAAGCTGCTCTCGGGTAAACACATTTATGCAATTAGAATATTAAATATAGTTCGCTATCTTTGGCTCTTTGGGGAGCACTTTCACATTTCTGGAAATATGCTCATTCATTATTAGATAACCGTTGACCGTATAACATGAGAGTGGTGTTCATCTCCTCGTTCTTCTCATCTTTATTTCCCTTTCATGTTCTCATGTATTTTTTAACCACATGTGGCGTGTTATTTGGCAGCAGTGCGCAAGTTGTGCATACGTGCCCCAGAAACCTGCGCTACAAGCGGCTGTGGGCTCAGGGGTAGAGCCAGCGTCTTGTTATCAGAAGGTCGCTGGACCGATTCCCCTGGTCTGCATGTGGAAGTGTCCTTGGGCAACATACTGAACCCCAAACTGCTCCTGATGTTCTGATCGGCACCTTGCATGGCAGCCACCGCCATCAGTGTATGAATCACTGTAAGTCGCTCTGGACAAAAGTGTCTGCTAAATGTAATTTTTTTTTTGAGGTGTGTGCAGCCTTTTTACGCTAACCTGACTCTCGCCAGATGAATTTCGTTCCGCCTAGCTCCACTCATCCATCTGGGATCGCTCCATTGGAGATGTGTTTCAGAAGGCTGGGCCTTATCAAAAATCCTTGCATATGATTGGATAAACCAATTGTCTGTCGGAGCCATTTGGTAGCTCAAGCTCTTGCCAAATCCGGTCGGGAGAAGGGCAAAAACATCGTTTCCACCAACAAAAGCCTTCAGAGCCGTTCTCTGATGTTCTTTTAATGAAAAAATATCGGGTAGATTGGACAACACGGATGAAATAGCAGCATCAATGTTGACGCTTGCTTCCTCGATGCGAGCCGCCATTGTTGTCTGAATCAAAACAGTCACTTCTCTGCTGCATCACATCTATGAAACTCCCACCCGGCGGTCCTGATTGGCTCGACCATAAAATCTGGTGCCGAGATCCCTCCCAACGGGAGCGATCCCAGATGTATGTGAGTGGAGCTAGGCAGAACGAAATGCATCTGGCGAGAGTGAGGTTACTTTTACGCAGGAATGGGTCCCAAAGCGTCAGTATTTTGTAAATTAAACTACCTGTATACCTGTAAAAAAGAAGGAGGGTCATTACCGAAACAAAATCAAGGGGACAAACTGCGTGTTGAAGTCTCTGAAGTGTTTTCTGGAGGCTTTCCATAATCGGAAATCAGACGATGTAGATACGTTGGGTCACACCCGTCACCACGGTCTGGCACCACAGCAGTTTCGGCGGTGTAACGGCCTTCCCCTCTTTTTCAGGTTCCTCATCTGCATACAGGAAGTTACTCTAGCTGGCTTCCACTTATGTTCAGCTGCACGTCAGCGAACGGTTTACATACATTACCAGTGGCAATGTAGCTCGAGCATAATGCAAAAACAACAATAACTAAAACATAACTCAGCTCCATTCACCGGTGAAGGCCGTGACATGCAGTCGAAAGCGCAGGAAAAGCTGGTAAGACCTCGAGCCGTCAGATTACTCCGTCAAACCTCTGTTCCCAGGGCCAAGAATGGACTTTCACACTCGCCAGAAAGTTAAACTTGAACATTTACCCGCCTTCACGTCAGTTTTCAGCTCTTCCTTCTCGAGGCGTGTGTGCGTTTGTCTGAGCTCAGACTCAGAGGTGGTTTCAAATATGACTTTATCCTTTGATGGCAATAAGTGCAGATGTTCACAGTTAATTTGTTTGGACTGAGCGGGCACGACGGCCGGCACAACAAAGGCTTTTTTAGAGAATAACAGTGTTATCGTATAAAAACACCATACCTCCAGGCGGGGAAAACACTGTCTGCCGTTCATCATTTAATATAAGAAAAATCTTTTCACCAAGGACTGAAGTTTGCAAAGGAAATGATTTCTCATTTTTTTATAAGAATTTGATATAAATAAGACAACGTGTCGGCCTTTTCTCACAACGCTCCGAGTGTCAGAGCTCGTGTCGCTCTTCTTCTCTCATTGTATAATCAAAAGCTTTTATACGCCTTTTTTAAGCTTTTTAACTTTTCTTTAAATCAATTAAATGCTATGCTTCTGCTGCAAGTGTATATCTGCATATCCACCATTTCCGCCTGAATTTTTGAAGGGCAGACAAGAACGCAATTACATTTTTTTTCTCCCCTCATCCAAGGAATAAATTACCTGTTCATTACCAAACAAAAGGAGTCTGGATGAGACTGGAATTCACATCTGAGGTGCGATCCTCGCTTGATTAAAGTCCATTTGAGAACCCTGGGAGTGCAAAAATAATTGTACGGGTTTTCGAGATTTTTTTTTTTTTTTTTTTTAGCGGGAAAATGATCGAGGTGATGAACCGGGGGTACAAAGAATAAAAAAGGCGAGATCAAACGCCATCACAGGGAATGAGGAAGTGAGGAAGAATTTTTAATGCACTTCTGCCGACTGCGTGGCTAATCCTCTCAACCATCTCTCGCAGCTGAAAAGCGGGTCGGATCCGACTCTATCTTCTCTTTTTTTTTTTTTTTTTTTTCCGGGGCGAAGGATGACTTACTCGCTCTGACACGGAGAACAGTAACATCAGACATGTTAGTTCAACAGATTGCCGTACCGCTCAGAACATACTTGTGCCCAGCTGCTTGCCTCGTTCTGCAGCTCCCCTACCCTCCTACTGAGGATATGCTACAAGATTTATAGTCCCGACGTGATCAACATTTTTATTTTTAGGGTGCTGAAATATCATCGCCTAATTATAGACAAGCAAGTTTGACGCTAGATTCAAAACACTGGCGTTCACTTTCTCTCGTTAAGTATTCAGAAATCAGACCATTGTCTATTCAAATGTGCCGTGACATCACGGCTCTTTTCGCACGCCAACCTCCTCCGAGTTAATACCGTGTTTAATTAACAGCGCTCACTTTCCCCTCGCGCCGAGGACTCGGGTGATGTAAGGCTTTTCAATAATGCAGAAATCCGCCGGATCGCTACAAGACGCCGGGCACGCAATGCCTATGGGATCGTGACATGCATTATAGGAAATAAGCTATCCCAATTTTCCCCTCTCCAAGGTCAACGCGCTGCAATTACAAAAAAAAAAAAATGGGTCGAAATGAGCGATGGCGCTCGAGGCTCCCCGCGCTCCTCCCGGTGCTCCCCGGGATGACAATCCATTATTTACTCGCAAAACGCGCGTCCCGCATGGGAACTTTCTTTTCGCGCGATAAATACTGCATGTGCAGTCGAACCGTGCACCTATGCAGCGGTGCAGTGTGACGCTAATGCACTGGAGACAGTGTGCTCCGCTCCAGCACCAGGGGCTACGTCTCATGCTACCTCGCTAGCATTATACGAGACGTGCTCTGGGATGCATAATTTGCCATTTGCATAATGAATTAACGTTTTCTAAATGAATGTTTTCTGCCACGGCGCAGCCAGCACGGGAACATTTATAGGCCATCACCAATGGAAGAAAAAAAAGAAAAAAACAACCTTATTTAAACCTGGAGAATTTCTCAGAATATAACGGTGCTTGTGAGCGGCCCAGGTGCCAGACTTCTGCCCAAAGTGCAGTAAGTGCCTGGCAGAGGACCTACTCCAGTTGTTAAAGTTCTCAACAACATACATCATTTGCTGATATTCCGTCCAAGGTTACAGAAGTGCTTGCGCTTGTGGAAAAAGGCATTTCACGAGGCTCTATCAGGCTGATTGAGCCGGAGCCAGAGCCACAAACACAACACACCTGTGGGCTGGAGGCCAGTGTGTGTGGCTGTGCTGCTCTTAATGAAGAAGGTACAGTGCGACTTTTACTGTGCTTATGTTTTGTGCAGGGACTTAATGATGCAGAATGGGGAAAAGGGAGGCCGTTGTGACGGCCATGACTGATGCTCCACTGCCCTCAAGTGGAGCTGCGAGAGACCGCATGGGGATGAGCACATGGAGAGCAGCTTCACTCCACTGAAACAAGTGAATCCTTTAACCATCAGTGACAAATGGCTAATTTATAGTTGGTTAATAATTATTTCACTGTCAACAAACAATTAAATGCTTTACAAACCATTTATCAAGCAAGTGTGTATTGCACAGCTGCAGCTAATGTTTATAATATATTGTAGATGGTTAAAAACACTGTGTAGTTTGTCTATAAACATTATCTGGATGGTGATTATAAAGCTGCAGCTGATGTTTGTAAACATTTACAATTACTTCTTGAAGGGTTTATAAAATATGTCATTGTTAACAGTTAATTAACCATTAACTAATGGTTAATTAACTATAACTTAACCATTTATTAATGATGGGTATTATAAAATGTTACCAAATGACATTGGATTGCATCATTTTGAACTGAAACAGACTTAACGCATAAAAAATATGCACACTCTGCACATATATACATACATGAAGTTATGTTCTTTAATCAAGCAGATTCACGATTCACCACTTTGGTGTTGTCGACTCCATTTTGTGCAATCTGCTGTGTCTGTGTGCGACCCCGATCTGCCCTTCCCTGTTCTTCAAATGTCTCCCATCAAGAGTCGTTTGGATTTTATGGATGAAAACCGAAAAGGTTGGTAACTTTCACCTGGATTCACCTGACCGCTCCATTTCCTCCCCAGCTGTGAAAGTACACCCAATAGGAAATGCTTCTCTCCTCGCAGCTGTTGAGCAAAATGCTCCCGCAGTCTGCAAATTAGGACACATCTGGTTTTTTGGAATATCACTGACCTCTGAAAAAGCACGCAAGTTCTCAAAAATGAACAACTCTTACTGTTGAACTCGGGAATTCTACTGTTAGAACGAGCAAAACATTATTTCAGCGACCGAGAGTGTGGCGTTAGGCCGCAGACACACTGTCAGCTTTCAAATGGTTGCTGGGTTTTTGTTGGATTTACCATGAAAAAAAAAAAAAATCAGCTGAAAAGAGAAAACTATCAGTCTTGTTAGGTGTAACAGGATAGCCACAACATCGTAGCGATAAGCAAAAAGGTCACCTCCGCATCCGACCTCGTCAAACCTTGAAGCAGATGAGCAGCAGTTAGGGGGCCGTGCCGGGTTTCAGCTCCCTCAGATAATAACGAGGTCACTCGGAAGGAGCAAGTGGGCACATGATCGGCAGAAATTGTAGAACTTTTTCTCGGACATACAGTAAAGCCGCCAGTTCTGACAAATCCCAGTCTGACACCCTGATAGCAAGGTGAGGATGAGGCAGCGGCAGAGTAAATCCACGGTTCTGTCCAGGCTTGTGTCAACCAGGAGGCAGGTGCTGTTGCTGTAATGGTGCAAGCCAAGGAAAGATGTTTTTTATGTAACACATTTCTACTTCCAGTGGAGCATCATTTACATAAAAAGTATGCATTCCCTCAAGGCCGACTCCCTTTGTGAGGGTTGTGTATGTACAGCAGAATAATGCACCATTGTCTCCGTCTGGAACATGACAGCGGTGTCACTTTTCTTACTCTAGGTGTCAGTCTCTGAAGTTTTTCACCAATCCTGAGACTTCGCTTCAGGCGACACCTTTGTCATGATGTCAAGAAGGAAGTCTCCTTTTGAACAGGCGTGAACCAACCGAAGCCAGATACAGTCACGTGTGCTCGTATCAGAAAATAAGTAGAATGTGATGGAATGGAACTGAGTACATTAACTTGAGTACTGTACTCAAGTACAACTTCAAGGTACTTGTACTTTACTGAGCATTTCAATTGTATGCTACTACATGTACTTGATTGAGTTTTTAGTAATATTCTAAAACGATATCTTTGGATTTACTCAAGTATGACTTTCTGGGTTCTTTTTACAACACTGGATACGGTAGATAGATATACAAAAGTAAGATCTGGTGACTTAAAAAAGAGTTGTCTTGACCACTTCCCTTTCTTGGACCGGCCAAAAACATGTTGCAGAAATGTCCTGCACACCAAAAGTGGGATCTAATATCTCCAACATTGGTCTTTGCTCCTGAAAAGCCACTGAATTCATGTATAGCGCTGTATTAGTTTGATGGTACCACATTCAGCCATGCCCCTCACTGTGATTCTGTATGTTGGGGTAAAGACTGTTTCCTGTGCTGCTGGGGGTACGTTACAACACTGCATTATGCATTATACATCACACGTTAGTACACTGTCGAACCCCATGGGGATTTTTTTCCATTCAGCACACATATGCACTGTTCCACTTAGGAACTGTGCACCAGCGTATACGGGAGTCGATGTGTCGTAGAATGCAACCAGTGCACCGATGGTTGCACGCCATGGAAGCTCATTAACATATGAAAGCCCGTTTCTGAGGTGCATTAGTGTTTAATGAGCGACTCTACGGATCTTGCGTGCATCTTGTATAACGTGCTTTACCTATAGTATCTGTGTCTTCGCAGTTTAGAATTCATTATCAGCTTTAAAAGGAGAAACATCAGAGCATTTTTAGCGAGAACGTAGCTGTCAAACGATCCATCAGCCTTCCCTCCTTTGTGCTCCACTGCCTTTTATTTTTATATGCACATCACATTTCAATGGCTATGAATCTCTCAGCGGTGACAGCATTCTGACTCGTGTCAAAAAAAATATCTGGCATGACTGCCGCATGACCGATGCTTTTAGTCTAATGCAAAACCCATTTCTGCCAATATTTCAACACGGGGCTGTTTGCTCTTTCCCGTGCAAATAAGGAGCCCTTCCTGGGAGAAGGTCACAAACAATATAAGATGATGATGTGAGAGGGGTAGCCCAAGCATAGCAGCAGACCCACATTTCAGATACAGTGTATTTGATTTGCACAAATTGATTCGAGGCAAACACAGACAGGAGCGGCGGTGGTGTTGGATTATTCTGTATGGTGTTATACGTTTTCTGCAAACCTGTTCGTTTCAACATGCTCTTGGCATACAGAGCTGGGTCGCACTTTATTTCAGAGTCCACTACTGAGACGTAATAGGTCAAATAAGTTTGTCAAATTGGGCAAAAAACTAGAAATAATAATGTAATAATAACACTTATACCGTACGTTAACTAATGAGATGTAACGAGCCAAATTTTATATCAAACTAGACAAAAATAGAAATTAGACTAAACAAAAGGTTAATTAACAGGGTTAACGGGGTAATTTGTTGCTAATTACAATGGAATAGTACTGTAAAATAAACTCGGACAGCGTAGTCTGGTTGTTGTCCAGAGTCCTGTGGAGTTTATAAGTAGGCTGCTAGCATGTAGATAGCCACATGCTTCCTTGTCAGCACCTCAGTAGACTTTCATAGAGGGCAATTTGCTACACATAACAATAAAACTATACTGCAAAACAAAGCAAAATAAGAAAAGAAAAGGTTGATTTCCTACCTGTTAGACCCTTACAGACCCTTTTCACTTTCAAAGCACATGGTGTGACCAGTGACGATGGCTCTGTTCCATTGATTGAACCTTTTTCACGGCATCCCCATAGACATGAAACAGAAGGTAAACACAGGTTTAATTGATGACAGTTAATGAAAGTTCTGTTCCATTTACTGAGCCGGGACTTTCAAGTGAGCCAGCATGCACAATGGCCGCCTCCCGTTTGGTGTCAAGATGGCCGCTGTGAAAGTCCAACCTGTGCATTTCCTGTTTTGATGGGTCAGAATTTCTGCCGTGAAAAGGCTCTGTTGGACTTTTTTAGAGGTTAATTGGCGACACGTTGCAAGAAAACTGTCAAAGAAGCACGATCTTGTAAAACAATGTGGAATAGAGAATCGGGATCTATTTGGTTTCTATTAAGAATGTAATTTAGTATGATAGTATAGTGTATTTTAAGCCTATTAAGGCATTATATGAGGCCGGTTTCTAATTACAGCATGTTTAGATTCCCCCCTATCTATTAGAGTTTCTAAAATTTGGCTCATTACGTGATATTAGTTTACTTAAGGATATAACTGTGTTATTTATTGTCTAATAAAGAACATATTATTTCTAGTCTTTGCCTTATTTGACACACAGTACGGCAGATTAAGTCTTATTAGTGTCTCGAATAAAGAGTGACCATTGGCATTATCATAGTGACAGATAGGCCGCTGTAGCAGTCGGGGTTTGACTATGTCCCTGCATGCGTCCCGGCGATAATGAAAGGGCTAGATGGGAAAAAACGACTGCGCCAGATTAAGGAGGACGAGCTGCTTGACTCTTCTGCTCCCGCTATTACATCCTGCTGCGACTTCTCTAACCGCGGAGCGAGACTCGAGTGTCCCAGCTGCCGCCTCGGCCCACGCTGAGGACCCCTGGCAAAAAGCTGGGAGCTAAACCCACAGCTGCGCTTATCTCCACCGCACTCCTTCCCTAAGCCTTGGACCGCAGCCTGCGAGGGTAAACACGGCGGCGAGGCACAACCCCCGTGACGCCAGCTGCAAAACACATTTAATATCCCAGATCTTGATTTCGCTAATAGCTAAGAACAAGCCACTCAGCTATTGCGGCGAGGCAGCAGTGCAACATCTCACCAGCTATAATCTGGAGTCCCCTGAGCTCACGCGGCTAAAAAATGATGTGCTGGCATTCACCGCTTCATACATGTGAACCTGCCGGGCACATATTACGTGTCAGATTTTAATGATCGCCGCTGAGCTTCATGTTTTTTGATGGAATCACCGCACGAGATCTTTTAGATTTCCCTTACCTCCAGGGAGACATTGATTACATTTCGTGTCAGCATGATGCGGAAATCATCATTCCAAAGGCTCGACATGTGACGCGTCACAGTGAGCCTTTCAGGGACGATCTGAGATTCTCTTTGTTTTCTTTGCGTTCGAGCGCTCGCAGGGAAACTAATCACAGAGATTGCCTTTTAAAAACCTGATGTGCCACGCTTACATTAAACACTGTACATTGTGTCCTTGAAAAACTGAAGAAGCGCTCCGAAGGGAGACATAAGAGAGACGAAAAGAGAGAAAAACAACAAAAGACATAACAAGATAAATATAATAACGACCGTAGTTATTCTATTTTTTTTGCTGTCATCGTTCAGGAGGAAAACAGGAGATAAATAAATGAAGCAAAGCCCTTTTCCAAAAGCCCAAAGGGAGAAAGCTAGCGCGCGCTATCATAAAATGACAGCTGCCACGGTGTCTTCTTCTGTGCTCCTGTCTTCGACCACGTCTCGACTCATTCAGCGTTCTTCCTTACCTGTCCACCAGGTGTCCCCAAACCCTTTCTTCTCCCATTCCTATTCCTGTCACTCCCATCTGTCCTGCGATTAACCCCGTCCCCACCCATCTCCACACCTGCACCTAATTACCCTCAGTCGTTCATTCATACAGCCTAAATCCTTTGAACCTCTGCCAGTTCGTCTGCGATGCTCTGTCGGTTTCTTCTTGCCTTGCACTTTTGTTGCTGAGCTTCTGTTACATGCATAATTACCTGGACCTGTGACTGCTTGCCTGTTAAAAGCTGCACGTAACCTCAAAAATTGCTGTTATATCACTCAAGTGCATTGTGGGTAACGTAGGTTCTGAAACGGAGGAAGAATGTGTGGAGTAGAGGCTTCATCTCTGGTTCTGCAATATCAGTCGTGTTCATTTGTGCGATGCAGACGAGTGGACTGCTTTTCAAACCCCGGCACCTACATTACCCACAATGCAACTCGGCCACTGAGCAACATCGCTGGAGGCAATAGGTCAGATTCCAGGCAGCTTCCTCTGGAGCCCAGAAGGCTTTATACTACAGTAGTACTGCACACACTTTAATCTGTTTACCTTAAATACAATTTTGAGATACTTGACTATTACCAGAGTACTTCCATTTACTACCCATGAGTACATTATGGAGGCAAATGTATTTTTTACTCAACTACATTTACTTTTCATTGCTAGTTAGCCTACTTTGGAGATGGCATGTTGCATCAGAGTCAAGTCTTAACAAGAACTAATAAAAAATCAGATCTCAGATCAGATATCAGATCCGGTAGTTACCCAGGCAGATACTCATTTGACCCGTAGTTTAATGCATATGAATTTGCCTATTTTAAGGAGGTATTTTGACTTTAACGCAAGTATGTGGAGTAAAACTATCAGGCCCTATCCAAATCACCTGTGTTACTAGCAGACCAAATCAATCCCATCAGTCTGCATAGGGCTACATTTCTGTGAAATGCACGGGCGGCTGATGGGACCACCGCACTTCTGGGACGCGCAAGACATCAGAGGCCAGACACCGACGTATAGACGGGCGCTATGAAATTCAGAGCTTTAGAAAATCACCGCGAAAGAGCCGACGCACAGGCGGGATATAGACTATCCTGCAATATCAGTCGTTTCAAGGCGGGCAGATAAGGACACGTTGCAAAGTAAATTACAGAGCTACTCTTGTGATGGGATTATAAAAGTGAGAATGGCAAAAAGAGTACATCCAGGCATAATCCATTTACTCTCAATTTATTCAAGGTAGAGATATTCAAATGTCTGGGGAAAAAAAAAACGGCTAGAAGCTGTTCAATGTCGTTTGAAAAAGGGCGTATCGTTCGCCCTTGTCAGTGAAAGCTGAACAGGTCTTTGGTTGAACAGAGCGGATGCTGTTTATCAAAATGTTCGGACATTTATTTTCTCATAAGAATACTATAGAAGTCCTTTGATTTTCATTTTCTACTGCCACGTGCTGTCTTTGTCACTCAAAACAGACATAATATAGACATAAGAACTGGATGAAAGTCACATATAAATCACTTCATGTAAAGATCAGAGAATGATTGTGTTCAAGCGACTATAACAAGACCTCTCATAGCGATTATGCGTTCCTTTTCGCCCCACAGACGTCCCAAGGAAGATGTTAAATCAAGGCATTTCCCTCGTCCCGTTACATAAACACAACACTGAGCGCGGCCCCTCACAGTGGAGACGAGTCCTCCCCTCTCTTCCCACTGGAGGGTGCTCCTCCCTCATCCCTTCCGGCCTCGCAGGCAGTCAGCACAAATGATGATGGAGGTCCTGTAGGGTGCTATCTTCAGTCAGCCAAGGGTGGTAATGGGGTTACACTGTGCAATTTGCTGCTCTACCCCTGCAAGCATACATCAGCCTCTCTCATCATTCTTCTTAAGAGCGGAATCCTAATCGGTCCGCCAGCAGAAATACAGTTTTGGCTTTGAAGATGTTATTCTCCCCCCCCCCCAAAAAAAAAAGAATAAAGTTTTGGCTTTGAAGATACTATTATTATAGCTATATTTATTTATTTATTTTTTTATCTCTCCCAGAAAGAACTTGAGTCTTAAGAAGTGTCTGAGGCATTTTTACATTTCAAATTAAAAACTTCAAAAGTGTTTCAAAGCAGCGTCTCTGACAAATTGTTTGCAGCGGCGTATTTAAACGGTCATCGAATGATTTAAACCACAAATACATCAGTCGGGCCTCTCTAGTATTTCATTATCTGTCTAGTAATTCATTAATGGAACGCACCAGAAAGAAAAGGTCTTTATTAGAAGTCTCAACAAAAATGATATTATTCACTTATAGTTATTATTCATTTCTCTTTCTGTGTCTTTGTTTGATAACATTTAATAAGTAATAACTGTCAATGGATAATAAGTCCATTTTATCCTAAGACGCTCATTAACATTATGTGTTAATAAGTTTTAAAATCGTTTATTGTAAACCTATTACAAGTTTTTTTTTTTTTTTTACTTTTGGGTCTTTACAGCCTTTTACAGCTGCAGTAGAGCATTTCAACCTAATCATCAGAATAAATGTACGTTTATTTCGGGGCCAGTTTTCAATTTTATATTGTTATGCTATTTTAGTTTTTTCTTGTGTTTTTGGCCTGGTTAGGTTGAAGCACAAAAACCACGTGGTTAGGGTTCAGGGAAGATCATGTTTTGGCTTGAAATACCTGCTGTAGACGCCACAGACGTGACTGGTTCGCTTGAAAGGTGTTGAGGTAATCATTCCACGATGGCTTCCATGCATCTCAAGTGTTCAGTGATACATGGATGAGTGAAATAAGTTGTGAAATAAAATAAAAACAGTTATTGTGTCATATTAAAAAAAAGAACTCATACTCATAGTTTTGATTATGTGCACATTTTATTCATGTGATTATATATTTCATGGGCATTAATGTTTGGGTGCATTGTGGCAGGGTCACCCTCGCCTCTTTCTACTGCTCACAGGTTTGATGGAGGCTTTCTGAACTTGGTTTCCATGTTTAAGAATCAGAGCACTTTACCGACGAAAGACAACCATAAGGTAAATCTCTCTCTTTTTTTTAGAACTTCTGGAAGAGCTCGAGCAGGCCAGCCAGCCACACACACTCACCTTTCTGCTGAGCAATTACACTGACTCATCAATCACAAATATCCAGACTCAGCACCCAGAAAAGAAGGAAAGATGGGTATAAACGGTGCTTTTGTTTCGATGGAGCGGGCTTTACTCTGTATTATGAGAACCCGTAGGTCCAGGATGTTTATCCAGGAATCGTCAGTCAACCTGCCAGCTGAAATGGTCCGGTCCAGACTCCTGATCCAGAACCTCCAGACTGAACCTTCTTGAATCGATACTCCAGATATGTTCGGGTTCGGTTCGTGATCTGTCGCTGTACACGCTCAAAGTGTGAATCCACGCGGCCACATGAGTCAAAGACACTATCAGCTCTCCTCGAGGAGGGGTTGCTGCCAGCCAATCAGACCAGGGTGGAAGACATGTAGGGTTGCGCCTTCACCGCATGGGTGAAGATGGATGTGTACATGTGATCGGACGTGGAGCGAGGGCAGGCAGACACATTACAGACCCTGTAGAATGAGGTGAGATAACTGACATTATGTGGAAGTATGCACAGATCAGGACCGATACATGAGAGTCAGGTGATATTTATTAAATCCCGTGGTGTTAAATGATGTAGTCTGCGTTGGTCTAATGACTAATTTGTTCTATCCGACAAGTGTTGCTGATGTTTTGACCTATTTAGATTGTTTCCCTTCTCTGCGCATCTTGGCAGTAGGTGAAGCCAGAAACCCCTTTCCAGCTGCTCCACCAAATGGTTTATTGGCAAGTTTTTAATTAACTTCCATAATATTTCAGACTTGCCAAATCCGGAAACAGGGTTTTGTCCTTCATTGCTTGTCTCAGGAATGGCCATGTTTATGTGGAGGTTTTGACGCATGTGAATCTTTTAATTATGCAATTACATCATCAGCTTTTCACATTCATGTCAAGACACGGAAGGAACAGCGGGTTGTCCCAGTCCATCAATCAAAACTAGCACAGGGCAGACAAGGTGAACCACATGAGGAATGACGGAAACAGACAGTCAGGCGAGTTGAATCCTTGTTGTTGGTGACACTGCAGTGAGCTCACCAGTGTTACCGGCAGGGTTACCCCTTTCCCCTTTTCTCCCATAAGGGTGTAGGCCTTGTGGGGTGACCTGTGAGTGTGTTGATGTGTGTGTCGTGGGAGCCACTTGTTTGAGACAGTGAAGGCCGCACGCTGCAACAAACGATGATAGTCAGCTCAGGGCTACAGTAGACCCTCATGGGGGGGTTTTCTATATCGTTCATTGCTATAGAGTGCAATAAAGCAACTGATGGTGAATGGCACCTGAACGCCTCGCTATCCTTTTTACAGCAAAGCGGTCCGGACCACTAAGAGCTAGTTCCCAGCTAAAACGAGCCAAGCTTGCTTGCTCAGCTTGATTTCAGGTCCATTTTTCTTCAAAATATTGGCGTCGGAGAGCTTATACTATTGGTTCCCACCTGTAGCTGACCTCTTAGGAGACACTTTTTCAGACAGTCTACACTAGTAACTGTTCTTGGATATTTATCCAGCTTTTTAAACGCGTATATAACGTATAACCCTAACCCTACCCCTAACCCACCAAATGGTTTATTGGCAAGTTTTTAATTAACTTACATATAATTTCAGACTTACTAAATCTGGAAACAGGGTTTTGTCCTTAATTGCTTGCAGGTTGATCTGTTCCATAATACAATCTGAAATATGAATGCCCATATTTACGTGGAGGTTTTGACACACGTTAACTTTTAATCATGCAATTACATCATCAGCTGTTCACATTCATGTCAAGACATGGAAGGAACAGAGGGCTGTCCCAGTTCATCAATCAAAACTAGCACAGGGCAGACAAGGTGAACCACATGAGGAATGATGGAAACAGACAGTCAGACGATGTTGAATCCTTGTTGTTGGTGACACTGCAGTGAGCTCACCAGTGTTACCGGCAGGGTTACCACTTTCCCCTTTTCTCCCATAAGGGTGTAGGCCTTGTGGGGTGACCTGTGAGTGTGTTGATGTGTGTGTCGTGGGAGCCACTTGTTTGAGACAGTGAAGGCCGCACGCTGCAACAAACGATGATAGTCAGCTCAGGGCTACAGTAGACCCTCATGGGGGGGTTTTCTATATCGTTCATTGCTATAGAGTGCAATAAAGCAACTGATGGTGAATGGCACCTGAACGCCTCGCTATCCTTCTTACAGCAAAGCGGTCCGGACCACTAAGAGCTAGTTCCCAGCTAAAACGAGCCAAGCTTGCTTGCTCAGCTTGATTTCAGGTCCATTTTTCTTCAAAATATTGGCGTCGGAGAGCTTATACTATTGGTTCCCACCTGTAGCCGACCTCTTAGGAGACACTTTTTCAGACAGTCTACACTAGTAACTCATCTTGGATATTTATCCAGCTTTTTAAACGCGTATATAACATATAACCCTAACCCTACCCCTAACCCACCAAATTGTTTATTGGCAAGTTTTTAATTAACTTACATATAATTTCAGACTTACTAAATCCGGAAACAGGGTTTTGTCCTTAATTGCTTGCGGGTTGATCTGTTCCATAATACAATCTGAAATATGAATGCCCATATTTACGTGGAGGTTTTGACGCACATGAACCTTTAATCTTGCAATTACATCATCAGCTGTTCACGTTCATGTCAAGACATGGAAGGAACAGCGGGCTGTCGCAGTTCATCAATCAAAACTAACACAGGGCAGACAAGGTGAACCACACGAGGAGTGACGAAAACAGACACTCAGACGTGTTGAATCCTTGTTGTTGGTGACACTGCAGTGACCTCACCAGTGTTACCGGCAGGATTACCCCTTTCCCCTTTTCTCCCATAAGAGTGTAGGCCTTGTGGGGTGACCTGTGAGTGTGTCAGTGTGTGTGTCGTGGGAGCCACTTGTTTGAGACAGTGAAGGCCGCACGCTGCAACAAACGATGATAGTCAGCTCAGGGCTAGAGCAGAACCTCATGAGGGGGTTGTCTATATTGTTCATTGCTATGGAGTGCAATATAGCAACTGATGCTGAATGGCACCTGAACGCCTCGCTATCCTTCTTACAGCGAAGTGGTCCGGACCGCTTATACTATTGGTTCCCACCCGAAACTTTTTCAAGACAGTCTACACTAGTAATCTACACTAGATCTTTGGAGCTGATGGGGCCTCTAAAGTTTGCTTTGATGTCATTTAAAGGAGCAATACGTGAGATTTGGCCACCTGTCTAATTAATACTCCAAACAAATACAGGGCAGCATGTCACCGAGTAACTGCTGACTGCCTCTAACGTTAGCTGCAGTTAGCTACTAAGTTCAGTTAATCAAGCAGCTAGCAGTCAAACAGACTGACTCGGCCCAGATTGGGAGCTCAGAGCACCAGCAGGGCGTGTTGGTTTTGATTACTATCAGACTGTAATCTCATGAGGTACAAAGTGGATAAGGGTTAGCTGGTTGGCTGGCTTTGTGCTATGTTGCAGAGATGTCCTTGACATAATGTCAGCACTGTTCTTTCTTCACATTCTGTTCAAGTTCATTTTTTAATGTTTTAGGCTGAAATTCTTGCACATATTGCACCTCCACGACAATCGAAAGGATAACTGACGTGGACTCAGCGGAAAGTACAGGCAAAACAATTCTTGTAACAGAATGCTGGATTCCCCCTACTCCTCATCTTTGAACAATGTTATTCAAGCATATCCTTCTGTGGGTTTTCTTTTCATTTCTCTGCACATGCAGTAACAGGTTATTCATATCTGTTTACCAGAACTGCCTCTTACTTTCTCTTCCTTCTGTGTTTCTTTTTTCTTAAGCATACCTACCAGTGCGGCTAATTAGCCCCACTTAAATCATTGTATGAGCAAAACATTTTTTCATTGAATAACTCTCCGATGTCTTTCAATGCATGCAAATAGGTGTCTACTTCATTTTCTCATAAGTATAAACAGCTATCCTCAGATGGCTCCCTGTCTTTTTAGAACAAACAGCTCAGCTAACATGTACTCCTACTGTCTTCCAGAGACATTCGTGGCAATTAGTGACAGGAGGTATATTAATGAGTGAGAGAGACTGTACTTTACTGTAGTTGTGCTTACAGAACTATTGATCAGTGGTGGGAATCTCTTTGAATCCATTTGAGTCCACATTAATGACATTATGTCAGCAGAAATGGCCAGGCAGACAGACAAGACCGTAAATGGACACCGACAGAGACAGACGCTATGTAATCGCAGTGAACATCTGCACCCTGCAGAAACCCGTCATCATGATTTTTGGCAACACTTTCGCCCTGACTAAAAGGCGGATGGGAGCTATTTTATCTAGCGCTTTACCGGATTGATGAGCAATGTGTGAGTAAACTACAGTCAGTCAGTAGGATGAGATAAGATAAAATATGACAAGATGTCACAAGTGCCTTGAAGCCCGCATACTACGGATGAATGAACACTGAGTATGTGCCCAGCACTGTAGAGTTCTCTGGTGTTGCATTTCGAAAGATATGTAGCTCTCGCCGGCCCGAAGGAGATGTGTCAATGGCTAGTTTGTTTCATTCAAAAAGCTCTCTTAACTGTTTTAGTCTAATAAACACATGACTTATAGGGCTGTAACGATACACAACAATCACGGTTCGATATGTACCTCGGTTTTGAGGTCACGGCTCGGTTCATTTTCGGTACAGTATGGGAACAGAATGCAAAACATAAATTTGCGGTTGAAAATAGCCTCTCGCTAGGGACAGTGGTAGCAGGTATGGCGAGGTGGCGCTTTGCTAACTTGGCAGTTAGGGGGATATGTGGGCTCATTGGCCTTCCACCATAGAATGGGTCAGAGTCTACTGAAATACAGCTCACTGCCTTGTATGCGGCAACCTTTTCCTTCACCAGCCGCAAAGTATCCTTGTTTCCCACCTGCGTCTCGAAGTGCTCGCCAAACAGTTGAGCCATCGCTGACTTCTTGACAGGAGGCGATGACTCAGATGCCTCTGGGTGTCCTGTCTCTGCGGGCGAAGCGGCTGCTGTTGCCCCTGTGGCCTCCTCACTCTGTAAAATAAAATACAAAAAAAAGAAATATTTTTAATATGAATACTACTGACACAAGAAATTAGTTGTTTTTCTCTGATGGCAGCCTTGATTTGGGTCACCTTTGCACTGTCTCCCTCATTTGGTTCCACAGAGCAGAGAACTGTGGCTTTGAGGGGCACGATCACAGATGCTGGAGGTGTAGCTTCAGTGCTTATCAGTGTTGTGAGAGTTTTTAGTGCCTTAAGGACCTCAATTACCTCCTCTGCCATCCTCACACCCTGGTAAGACAACATGCTGATATCTTTCTTCTTGAGAGCCTTCTCTGTCAGTGCTGAGCACGCTGCTGCTTGCTGCTCAAGGTACCGCTCAAGCATATCATAACTTGAGTTCCAGCGGGTGGTGACGTTCTGAATAAGGGTGTGTTTTGCTACATTAAGCATCTCCTGTTTGCTTTCCAGTATGTGCGCAGCTGTTGGGCTACGGTGAAAGAAAGACACGATCAGTCTCACTTTACCAAGCAGTCTGGTTATTTGGTTGAGACCTGTTGCTTTCTTTGAAGCTAGAGTAATAGTGTGCGCAAAACAACCGATTCGGGGGCCCATTCCAGCTTCACTCACTGCATTGACCATATTCCTGGCATTGTCTGTTGTGACTGTAATTGTTGCTCCTGGCCTCTCCAATTTCCACTCCAACATTGTCTCTTTAAGTCCCTCTGCCAGGTTTGCGCTGGTGTGTTGTTCATACATGGGCCGAGTTTGCAGAACATGGCTCACCATGTTCCGTTCAGGGGTGATGTGATGGGCAGTCACAGTTATGTAGCTCTCGTTAGCTCTGGATGTCCATCCATCAGTCATTAGTGCTACCGCACATGCAACTTCCATTCCGGGAACTCACCCTTGCACAGCCCTGTACCAAAACGGTTCAATACAAATACATGTATTGTTACACCCCTAATAACTAAATAACTCTTGTAAATGCTGAAATGACAAAATCATGTAAACACAAGCAAAATAGCTGTCACAATCATACCTCAGTCTGAAAAGGCTACCAGGCCTTACTGCTGTATGTGTGTGCTTTGTGATAACTGAGTTAGCTAGGATCAGGGTGTGTGTGCTTTGTGATAACTGAGTTAGCTAGGATCAGGGTGTGTGTGTGCTTTGTGCTAACTGAGTTAGCTTGGCTCAGGGGCTATGTGCTTTGTGCTAATGTTAGCCATTGCAGCAGGCTGCAGCTCTGTGCTATGGCTCAGGGGCTGTATGCTTTGTGTTATTCAGTTAGCTGCTGAATGACAATCTGTCTCTGCTGCTGCTCTTTCTCCGCCTCAGGGGCTGTTTTTAATGTTTTCATACGATTAGATCGGTTTATTAGAGGCCTGCAACAGCCACAGTTAGTGCATTGTACTATTGTATTTGTCAGTGCATTGGATTTATTGATTGCTCTCAGGATGTTATTTACCATTTACATGTACTACAAATATAACAAAAATGCTTCTGGAATAAGTTACCAACCCTAGCTTTAATGTGATGCAAGGCTACAGTGTGAAATATTTAATTTAAGGAGATCGAGAGATTGACGCCCACAGAGACATTCTGAAGCTAATTGATTCTTCACACATTTTTTTTAATTAAAAATGATCAGCATTTTAATACGTTTTCTCACGCTGCTTTCAATGCAGCTATGTATTACTTGCATTCAGGAGGTTTTTCTAAAATAAATCCTATCTTTGCCCTCTATGACACAAACCTACCCTGATTAAAATGGTCAGTTATTAACCATAACATCAACAAGAAATCTAATCATCTTACCATCTAGGCTTCTGTGACGTCTCCTTGCTGGAGCAGAAAAGAAACTGTTCACCGCCAACGCTGAGGTTCCAGCTCAAGCATGCATTGCTCCAATCTGTTCTGATCTGACAAAGTGAACTTTGAAAATTGAAGCTCTTTGTGGAGGCACAGCTTGTGTTGGAACTGTATAAAAGTGGTTTGCCTCAAGTTTCTCATTGCTCTAAGTCAACCACTTCTAACTGTGGTGAAAAGGGTGAAACTACATGACCCTAAAACATTTAATAAACTGACACGATTGCTCTACTTTAACATTTCCGGCATGTCTTGTTTGTGTAACGATCAGTTAGCATTGCCTACATCTCATCATGGTTTTTAACACCTCAGTAGTGCGGACGATCTTTTTTGAACATAAGGTTTCATAAACTTAGAAATCTGAATTTTTACATTAGATCTGTGGGATGAATAAAGAATACAAACCCCCTGAGAGCGGGTAGTGTGACTAAACAAAGGCCGAAAAGCCAAAAGATACCATCATGTTCACAAACAAAAACAGACATAGCAACCTGCCTATGTTGTTGCCTTGTGTTATCTATCTAGGTATCATCTGTGCGTCATCGCAAGCCGGTTGGCATGGTCTACGACTAGAGTTGTCTCAGACCGATAATCAGAGACTGAAGAAAGATATGCTGACAGCATGGGAAGGTATGTGTGCAGCCTTACTCATTGTTTTACTATTCGGGCTTACCCCACAAGTGACAGTCTGCATGCAGGGCACATTGGATTGTCTTCATCCAAATACAGACTGTATAAAGCATGTGGTCCTATAAGATGACATGCTCTGCTTAAAGGGATATTCCGGTGTAAATTTAATCCATGGTCTAACACACCTTGACACCAAGTAAGACTCCCCCTCGAGAGGTCAAGTTTGCTGACAGCTAGCTTAGCTAGTTTTAGCAACCTCAGAAAAGACTGCACAAAAACAATACACTGCAGCTTATGTCTCCAACTAGAAACCGCCATCAAAAAGCCACTCATAGCCACAATTACAGAATGTATGATTATTACTCCATTACTTCCGTTATTTTCCCTGTCAGCACTCGATAATAAGAACTGAGCATTCCATGGAGGAATAATCATACATTTTCATCCTTGAGCTGCAGAAATCTACTGCGCTCGGTAATCGACTCGTCAGGGATTCTCGACACAGGCCGGCTGCTGGAGGAGAGGGTGGGTTGTGCTGTGTTTTTAATACAAATCCGGCAAAGCTAGCAGACGTTTGAGGCTTTGTATTGTGTGCTGGGACTGTACATGTACTGTTGCTGAAGTTTGGTGCTGTTCTGACCATTAATTGTGGCTATGAGTGGCTAAAACTAGCTAAGCTAGCAGTCAACTAACTTGACCTTTCGAGGGGGAGTCTTACTCGGTGTCAAGGTGTGTTATGTTATGTGCTATGGATTAAACTTACACCGGAATATCCCTTTAAGGCTTATATGGAAAAAGATGCACATAAAGTATATGTATTTCTAATTGTGGACACGTCCTGTTGCCTATGATACAGCACTTAGTATTACCATGACCCGGATGACTGAGAACCTTCATCATCATTTCTAATTTTTATAATTTTTTTTTAATCTATTTTTTCATTTTAATATATTGGCTATAGTATATCGATAGGGGATTTGCACAAATAATATGGAAAGAAGACTTTACAGTGGGGAAAACATAATGTCAAAAGGTGTATTTCCTCCTGAAACAGCAAGCGGTCTAACCTGATAACATATGTAATGGAGTGCTTAAGCCAAGAACTGGGAGTGACAATGGAACCTCACACCTTTAAGTCGTTATTTATGATTGTTCGAGCCTGTCATGAATGAGCCAGTTTACGTAACCAAACTTGTGCAATGCCCAGAATATCTGTGTCAGTTGGACGGTGAACTTCATACAATATCAAAACACTTGGATGTTTTGTACTTGGTGCCTGGGGGTGGCATGGTATAGGTTCCAAGACTGCTCGTTGCCTGAACCTGTTTTTTAACCATTTAAGTCAAGGGAATAATTTATTTAGGTAATCACAACAGAAGTTATCTAACGTCTTTTTTTTTCATTAAGAGCAGAGCATACTACAGAGACCAGACATTCCCCTCATGAGCGTGCGCACCATGTGTACTGTCGCTTTTTAGAAATGTTCATGGACCTCTGTGGAAAATGCTGGATGATCATTTCTTTGGTGTACTATGTTAAGGTTTAGTGTATTCAATCTGTTTGGAGTAATGTGAAATTTAAACACACAATTTAGCAAAAGTAAACAGTCCTAGTTCGTGATGACTCCTTGGACAACAGAGCGATACGCCTCAGAGAGCAGACAGACAAGTATGTCTGACCTTTTATTTTAAGAGACAGGCCTTAGTCATGGTTTGAACTCCTCATCCTCCAACCGTTTGTCTGAGAACTTTCTCCATTAGCGAGGCAGTTTGAGTCTGACTTTCTCCTTTACAGTCGTGATAAGCACTATGGGTTATTTTGTGCCCGTGGCACACAAGATGGGAGAGTGAAAGTGAGGTTTAAAGGGAACAAATCTGAACGTTGATGGTGTCATTATGCTATTGGCATTATATTGTGCAATCAACATTGACTTCATAGCGATAAGTTAGAGCACATAACTTGTTTATCGCCAGTTTCACATACCAGCTATGATATATGGATTGGATCGCACAAGTTATACGAGAAGAAGACTTTGCGATTACATCACAGGTTCGCAGACCAAAACATGATTGCTGAATGTGCGGCTCAAAGAAAACATCATCATTCTTCGGGCATGTCATAAATTCACCAGGTCTGTTATCAAACCTGGGCAGTGCCTACAGGTTCTGTGTCAGTTGGACGGTGAACTTCATACAATATCAAAACACTTGGATGTTTTGTACTTGGTGCCTGGGGGTGGCATGGTATAGGTTCCAAGACTGCTCGTTGCCTGAACCTGTTTTTTAACTATTTAAGTCAAGGCAATAATTTATTTAGGTAATCACAACAGAAGTTATCTAACGTCTTTTTTTTTCATTAAGAGCAGAGCATACAACAGAGACCAGACATTCCCTTCATGAGCGTGCGCACCATGTGTACTGTCGCTTTTTAGAAATGTTAAAAAAGTTATACGAGAAGAAGACTTTGCGATTACATCACAGGTTCGCAGACCAAAACATGATTGCTGAATGTGCGGCTCAAAGAAAACATCATCATTCTTCGGGCATGTCATAAATTCACCAGGTCTGTTATCTAACCTGGGCAGTGCCTACAGGTTCTGTGTCAGTTGGATGGTGGACTTTATCCAATGTTAAAACAATGGGGTATTGTGTCATTTTTACACAGGGTAGCATTGTGAAAACTCCTGGAATGGCCTTGGCCTGAAGCTGTTTTTGCCAATTAAAGTGCCAAATCACAACATAAGTTATCTCACTTTTTAATTAGAGCAGGCCTACAGAGATCCAACATACTTCCATGAGCAAGCGCTTGGCGACAGCGGTGTAGTGATGCTATTAGTCTTCTTTTCAGAATATTTATATAAATGAGCTCTTATTTCACATAAGTCAACGGTGGCGTGCTAATGTAGCTGGCTAGCTAAGCAGCCTCTCCCTTCCTTGCAGGCTTGAGTGGGAGTTCAGTTGGTTTAAGTTTCTATGGTTAGGTTGATCACGGCTACTACTACGTTTTTTTCACTAGCCGTGGGAACGTGTTCACTGTCAAAATATTGAATGTGAATATGAATTGAATGAATGAAACTCATATGAACTCATACACGGACTGAATCGTTTGTGGGTTAGGGTTAGGGTTAGGTTAGGGTGTTGCCTGTCCGTTGACTGTCTGCGGCCATGAGTAATATCAGTCTGTGGCTTTTCTATTTGCAGCACAGCGTCTCTCCCACTGGTCTCGCGCGTGGGCGCTGTTACATTGTGCAATCAACTTTTAGCTCAAAATAATGAGTTAATGCAAAAAAGGTATTACTCTATTGCCAGTTTAATATACCAGCTATGGTATATGGACTGGTGATTCACACAAGTTATGTGAGAAGAAGACTTTACAGTTACATCACAGCTATCCGGACCAAAACATGATTGTTGGCTTGTCATGAATTCAGCAGTTTATGTAATCAAACCTGGGCAGTGCCTCGAGTTTTCATGTCAGTTGTGCGGTGCACTTTATCCAATGTTCAATCAGTGGGATACTGTGTCACTGTTACATGAGGCAGCATTGTGAAAACACGTGGACCGGTCCTAGCTGATTTTCACCAATTTAAGTGCGAAATCACAACAGAAGTTGTCTAACTTTTTATTTAGAGCTGGCCTACAAAGATCCATCACACCTCCATTAAAAAGCACACGGCGACAGTGGTGTACTGACACTTTTTAGATATTTTCACTTTGTTACAGTAAAAATAACAACTGGACAGCAGATAACATGTTTATCTTGGGATTTTGCATAAAATTATTCCTGAATAACACACATACACCATACTGAAATATATCACAGGGCCTGTGATTACCGAAGTACCGTGTGAAATATCCAAATCGATCTAATACAACATACTAATGATGTCTTTTAATATAATTTGTAGCATTATGTCTTATAAGACATTCCTGTAAACAGTTTCAAACTTCTTGGAGAACACCGATGATTGGTTCATGCTGTGGTGTTGTGTTTAGTAAGTCCATCTGCTTTAAGTTATGCGTTAAACCGTGGTCCTGACGACCAGGCTGCAGTGGACAAGCGTTCGCACAAACGATTACCCTTTTCAGATGGCATAAAATCTGGAGGTATTCCAAAAACAATCTACACAGAATCCCAAATTCTACTAAATCCATGCAAAAACAAATATATGTATCGAAAAACAATGTTATACCTCGCAAAATGGTGTTGAAGACTTTTGAATACTTTTATCAGGGCATTCAAACACAAAGGAATAAATATGGAAATACTACGGGAGCCGAGAAAGGCCTTGCTTACCATTTATTACGTTTTTTGAGTTTTTTGTTATTTGTTATCTGGAAAATATGAGGGTTGTTATATTGAGATCACCAGCTATCACTAGAACACAAAAGAAAGTTAAATAATGTGCCTTGGCACAAGCTTGATCATAGGTCACACAGCACTGTATAACATAACAGGTCTTGTGATATGTTTCAAGATATTATATATTTGTCATCCAGAAATAATTTTACAGAAATTTCCAATCGAAAAATGTAATCAGTCGTTCTAATGTTATCTTTACTGTGACAGTGGGAAAATAACTAACACGCTGCTGTCTTGCTCATGGGGAAAGGTTGGGTCTCTGTGAATGAAAGAGTCTGGACCTGCTCTCAATAAAAAGTCTTATGAGATAGCGTCTGTTGTGATTTGGCACCATTTAAATTAAATTGACATGACATGAATTGCTTCATGCAAGTTCAGGCTAACACCGATCTTTTCATAGTCCTGCCCAAAGAAACTGTTACAGAACACAGAGTTTCTTGGCAAAGCCAAGAGTTGCTTACGCAAACTGGTTCATGAACAATAGGCTGGAATGTTCAAATTCTATTGAGCGCCCAACCCTGAACTATGGCCATACCAGCTCTCGGAGCCAGTGTTCTTTTTTACACATATTATGTAACTGTTTAGACTACTTGCTGTTTAAGAAATGTGCGATTTGATCAGGACATGATTTTTTTTTTTTTTTTCCTTGAGCAACAACCATATATTGTTCTGAAGCAGTTACCGTACTGTCTCGTCTTATTTTCATATTATTTGCAAATCATAATCTCACTGTCTTTACGTCCGTCATTTTCTATGTCTGGCTACATTGAGACTAATGAGACACTGACCACAGATCTCCATTTCTTACACTAAAGGTACATTATGGCGTTTTCCATTAATTTGGCTAAGATGAGCTAAGCTAACTGGCCTCTGCGGGAGCTTCCTATTTTGCATTCAAGCATAGCAGCATTATCAAGAAAGCAAAAAAAGTGTATTTCCCAAGATGTCAAACTATGCTATTCTGCTTCAAGGTTGTTTTTTGTTTTGTTTTGTTTTTTATTATTAAATGCTAGAGTTGAATGTTTCATACTAAAAATATGTAGGTAATGGTGTAAAAATTAAAAGTGTGATTGTGAAATTTCCAGTACAAACGCAGAATAATGAGCTTGTGGATGGGCACCATGGGAGTGTTGGTGTTTACACCGCTATGACAGGAGCCTTGGACCGCTGGGAGGAGTAGGTTATCCAACAGGATAGCTACCGCAGCTAGCTGGTTAGCATGCTAACTTCAGTAGATGTCTCCGCTAACAAAGTACATAGCCATCTTTGACATACTGTCACAATTTTTATATATATATATATGTATATATATATATATATATATATATATATATAACAATTGTGACAGTATGTCAAGATGGCTATGTATGTTACAGAGACATTACTGATATTCTGTTGATAATGGTAGTTCACTTTTTAAGTTTTTTTAACAAAAAACTTTTAATTTAATAAACATTTTTAATACCTCAAACGAAAGGAAACCTGCAACACAGTAGATTAGGCATCTTTGAGATTTGAGACTGTTGTTTCTTCACATACTGTTGACGACATTAGTTCATTTTTTAATGTTTTAAACCAAACTTCTTGTGTATTTAACCTCACCATGAATGGCAATGTCATTCTCTTCTTCAGCAACATCAAAGCTTATTAATGTTGGGTCATTTCTTTTTATGCATTACAATATTCTCCGGAGGTACATCCCTCTCCTGACCTCGGAATGACAGCTCTGTGCCAAATCAGAATGTGTAAGAAGACAGAATTTAAAAAAGTAGCACGTCTCACAGCTTGATTTCAACTCTGCAATTCCACACATATAATGGAAAAAGAATGTATATTCTAGTTTTTGAATTTGGGTTTTTAATTGGATGTTGCGCGTTTCAGCCTCTCTTCATCTGAAACTAGTTAAAGGAGTATCCTGTCATTTTGAAAGGCTATCCATTTATGTCTTTATTTTTTTCCTAAGTGGCTTTGGCTGACAGCACATGTGCACAATCCATGTGTCTGTATGCTTAACCTTATTCTCAATCTTGGTTTCTACCCTAAACTGTTTATGTGAGTCAGATCTGCTTAACGACAACATTAGTTCGACCGTGAAGAGTGAAGTGTGACAGCTCTTTCGAGGGGCAGGATATAAACAGAGGCACTTCCCTTCTGTGGCTAAACTCCACCCACATGCAGAAGGTTCAGCCTCCATTTCTAAACTCAATACATAAGCTCCGGAGAGTGCAGAGGCACCACAGACCCACGATCCTCTTTTCTTCTTCATCTCTGGCATTGACTCGCCGAGCCCCATGGTGAATTTCAATCTGTAAGTATAATTCTAAGATCGGATTTTCAATTTGTAATTTAGGAGCTGTTTTTCGGTCACGTGGATGGCTTATTTCTGGACTGAATGATGTGTAATTAAACCACTTTTCTTTTGATAATTGCTTATAGATAACTCTGAATCTGGTGCAGCCCTCTGGCAAAGACAACATAGTGACGGTGTAACATCTGCGGCTGGAAAATGAATTGTACAAGGTAAGCTTCTTTGCTTTCATTGAAATCTGTCGTTACATGTCAAAGCAGAATTTTGGTAAAGCAGAGATCCCTTGTAATGATAGATCTTAACCCCATCATGTCTTCCTTCCTCAGAGTTCTCCAAGCGTTGGGTAGCCACCCCCAGCCAGCCGTGATGCCGGTCGACCTGGCCATGTGCCTGAGCCTCAGCCAGCGTCAGCCTCTTTATCAGCTGCTGTCCATGGCTCCCCTGAAACCCAAGCAGCGCCATCATCAGCAGACCGACTGTCCGCAGAGGACCAGCCCTCGCTCTCCCCAGCACTCCCACTCTTCCCCCTACCCTACATCGTCATCGCTGCCCTCCTACGCTTCGCCCTCGGGGCCTCGGAGCTGCTTCCGCAAAGACGGCGCAGGTCCGAACAAGAAGCGAGTGGTGTTCGCGGATGCCAAGGGATTGGCGCTCACTGCTGTGCATCTGTTTATCCCCGAGCCGTCCTCCCCTGCTCCGACTCTGCTGATGAAACCCCCGCCGGCCAAACTGCAAGGCCAACAGTTGCTCTCGAACAAACAGCAGCAGCAGCGCTACAAGTTGCGGCTGGGTTTCCCTCAGCCGACGCTCGACTTGAAAGCCTTCCTCGCTCGGCTGCGAGAAACACGTGTACAGCTGGAGAGCTGCACCGTTTCAGAGCACACATTGCGTGGCAAAGTGTGCGTCTCCCATGCCTGTGCTGAAAAGGCTGTGAACATCAGGGTGACCTTCGACTCCTGGCGGAGCCATCATGACTTTCCTTGCACATTCCTGCAGCAGCAGCGCTGCGGAGGTTCAGATATGGATGTTTTTGCCTTTGACCTAAGCCTACCGAAGACAATGGATCCAAAGGAGAGAGTTGAGTTTTGTGTGTACTTCAGGCCCGGACCTGGCACAGCGCCGCACTGGGACGACAACAGGGGGTTGAGTTACAGGGTGTGCATAGAAAAAGATGGACTGAATGCCAGCCAAGGCGATGCTCACTATTCTTACCCCAAACTTTCACAAAATCGGCCACCATCGTGGCCTTCACCGTCCTGGCCCTCACACGTGTCCCTCAATGTGCAGAAGTCTGCTGAGCTCCAGTATCTTCAGAGGAGTTTGTCAAGCAGAGTGGCAGCAGAGTGGAAAGCTCTGTGTACAGAACAGTGAATCCAGCCCATGACTGCCTACCAGAGCTATATGTGAATAGAAATAATGTGAGATTCTTAACTATCTAATATTTAGATAGTATGTGCTTTCGGGGATGTATGGACTATGGACTGTGATGTCCAGCTAACCCACCTGAGCACAGCTACCCAGCTGCAATGTGAATAAAACACACTGTATTTATGTTCTGATTAAATCTATGTTTTTTTAAGAAAAAAAGCTTTTCTTTGTCTTTTCTTCCTTCTGTAGAAGTGAAATAATTCAACCCATGCACAGGTACAAATGCATCTTAAAGGTGCACCATGCAGAAAAGAAATATAAATTCCTCAGAAAGTTAATATAGACAATATTAATAAGATAATGATACAGACTCAGAAAGTTAAAATATATAATATTGATATGATACTAATAAAAACTCAGAAATAGTTATTAGATATATTTCCATATGATCAAGCTTTCCTTGAGGGGAATAAGATCCCCAGAACACTGTTTGAAGTTAGACAGGTGGCAGGGTCCGCCACATATAAACAAAGTAAAACAGTACCAACTGTGTTGTCCTTTGAGGTCAGTTTGTTTATTTGGTTTATCTAGTGATGAAAGTGAAAACGGTTTGTTTATTCGGTTTGTTTGGGCATGTAAGAATTAGACAGTGAAGATCTTTGTCTTCCGATTAAAATGTCTTCCCCAAAACTGCATAATGCACCTTTAAAAGGGAGCTGCTAACAAAAACGAAGCAAACTAGTATTAAAATAGCTTTGACCTTTGAGGACAGTTTGTATGAAAAACAACATCAATAAGTGAAGATTTTTCTCCTTTAAAAACATCTTCCTCAAAACTACAGAGTGCCCCTTTAAAGTGTCCTGCACTACAATGTGTACTTGTGTGTCCTCGCATGGCACGTAAGCCCTGATACAGGATCCCTGGAGGGGAAAGTGAAAACTTGAAACCTGTGTGTGCCTGAGAGAAAGGACACAAGGAGACAAAGACACCCTTTTTATTCCAAGAATCTTTTGAGCCAGTAACCCATTTTCTCCGAACACAGGAACAGAACAAATGAACGACCTGTGCTCTTCACTCTTGGCCCGGGCTCAGACGGCTGGTGTTCCTTTTCATGTGGTGTGTCACGCATACCAGACGGAAGGAGCCAACACGTTAAAAGATCTTCCGGGCAAACTGCCGCACATGGTTTGCATGTGACGGCCTGTCCTAGACACTCCCCTACCTGCAGTGAAAAGTGGAGCGGCACTCTGGGAACTGTGGCATCTTGTATTGTACTTGATTGGCAAACAGCGCCGGTAACCATGGCAGCATCAGGGCCAGCGTGTACTTAGAAAAAAGAATGCGTGGGCTAGTGTTTACATGCGAGGGTGGAGTCACCCTCCGCAATAACAGAGAGCCTCTCTCCCTCCTCTGCTCTCGTTCCCCGCCTTCTTAGTCACCTCTCTGTCAGACTCGTTCCTCTCTGCTCCCGCGGGCTGGTCTCCCGCCAGGACCACCGCCTCCGAGAGCGCTGACAGCGCTGAGTGATATCATCCGGAATGTCGCATGTGAGCCGTGCAGCACGTTTACACACCTCGATGCCAAAAGCTGTAACTTATTTGTTAATGGGCCTGTCAGTGCTCTGTGATGGTCAGGTATCGTGTCAGGTCCTATGAGTGACGTGCGTAAACAGAACCATGAAACAAGACGGAGACACTCCTTAGATATGTTTTGCAACTACCAAGCTGTAACAAATGCTTTAGAGGTAACAGAGTGCATAATCTGAAGTATAAAAACGTGCCATTCACACGTTTAAAGGCCTGTTATTCCAGTGTTAGGTCGGCTTTGTTTATCCCCAGCTTTTTACTGAGACAAGATCTGAAAAAGAGACCTGCAGCAAGTTACAATACAACCCGATCGGCAGGAGAAATGTTAGCTGAGTGCATTCTTTTAGCTTTAGCGGTAATAGATCAGTCCGTAGGGACTTTGCTTGAGGACTCGAAGGTCACCGGTTCAAGTGCCACTCGGTCCAGAAAGTATGACGTGGACTAGTAGTTGGAGAATGCTAGTTCACACCCTGGGCATGGCAGAGGCGCCCTTGAGCAAGGCACTGACCCCTAACGCTGCTTGTTGGGCGCCGTAGCATGTGTGGCAGCCCCTTCACTCATCTCCTCTATACATTGCATGTGTGTGTGTGTGTGTGTGTGTAATGTGAGTGGAAAAAAGAATTTCCCCACAAATAGTATAAAAGATAAAATAAAAATTTACATGTGTTTAGGTTCAATTCTCCATTTGTCTCTCTCTTCACAACGCTGTGCTTATGATCTGGTTAGAGGAAGGGAATCTTCATATATATATCATCCGGGATGTCACACACGTGAGCCGTCCGCACATGCAGCGGGTTGTCGCCAAAAGCTATAACATTCCAAAATGATTCTTGGAAAAGTTTGGCAGGTTGTTGTCACCTGCAGTGTCTCCAGGCACTCGAACTGTGGTTACCTGTTTGGCAGCCCCGGCGCTTTTATTAAAACCAAATGCATTGCTGCGAAACCACAGAGAGGTTCAAAACACTTCCCGACGCAGCAGGGTTACATTTGTTCAGGTACATACACATGTGGACAAAAGACACAAAACTCTGACCACTGAGCAGAACAGGAGTAAGGGGAAAACAATTAGACTGAAGATTTGGAGAAACAGAAACACCTGCTATTGATATTGCATTAAACATCAGCGATTGGAAAGTAACTAATACTCTGAGCAGCATTTGAAAAGAATACTTAGTACTTTTGATTAAATATTGTTTCAACAGTCGTTTTACTTGTAACTGGGTAATATTTTAGTAAAACTCGAGTACAGATTTTCAGCGTTCTTTCAACCACTGCTGGGGAGACGACTGGTTTGTGAGACGACACCATGTTTGGTCCACATTCACAAAAGGTGACCATGTGGATTATTATGTTAAAAAATAAAACAGAAATTCATAAAACGGCTTGAAACACCATAAAATCCAAATGAGCAGGCGGTAAAAGTAAAACAGAAGTGAAACAAAATCCGATCATCCAAAACATGTTGTTTTTTATTACTAAGTATATACATTTTTTTCATTTTTTCATAAATATTACATATATGTACATGTATAGGAAGCACACTGAGATTGCTGACTCGGTCAAGAGTCTACATTATATCACACTACTGATTTTATCCTGCAAACGAGGAAAGCAAAAGGTGGACCATGGTGCCCTCTGTGGCAGCTCGGGTTAAGATCACACCTTTGAACAACCAGCCGTCAGTAAAGGGACCTTACGCATAAAAACAGCATGTCAGGCAAAATGAGATGCAGATCTGTGTGATCACGTCTGTGTTTATTGTCACAATTACGCCACAATTACAAACACAGCAAGTGTAACTAGTTCTAGTCGGGAATGATGGATGGCTATGTGGTAATTCATCAGGTCTTCATGAATTTTTGTTTTAATACGCCACGGTTTCCTGAGCAAATCTTCACCTTTGAAAAACGGATATTTGAGTTGAAGCATTAGTTCCTGATTTGAGACCGGCTGTTTATTAACATCTGTCGCTGGGCAGGTGCTCGTGCTCGGGGATCCAGGGTGATCTGCCGAAGCACTCGGCGGCCTTCCTGTCGCACTCGCAGATGAACATCTCGCATTCGTCGTTTTTGCCTGGAGGAGACGGAAGAAGAAGAGAGAGAGCGATGTATAGCAGTAACAGTTCCTCTCGACTTTTCTCGAATAAAAAAAAATCAGTAAATGTGTTGTTAAAAGAAAGGGGGCGTTGTAGTAAGTCCACAAGCCAAGTGACATGTTTGTAAGTGCGGGCCCCTCCGTGGGATCGGGCCGTTTTGCTGTACTCACTGCCACAGCTGATCTTCTTGCTCTGCTTGTCACAGCTGAAGGCGTAGAACTCGGTGTAAGGATTGTCCAGGATGGGCCAGCACTCCGGGTGCTGCATAGCATCAGAGTAACACGCGTCATGCACTTGGCAGCACCTACGGGTCAGAACGTCAAACAAAGCACATTCTAAAAACAGACTGGACACGTTTAGGGTTTTGTTTTTTTCTTTGGGGGGGGGGGGTGGTATAAGGCTGAATGAATCGTGACCTGTCCAGATCATCCACGGGTGTCCCCGAGCCTCCCAATCCGCAATAGCAGCCGTAGTCGGCGTAATCTAAAAGTGGATCGCTGTCAGGCAACACGCACAGAATCATCTCTCGGAACTGGTGGAGTGCTTTGGGGTCCAAAGACTGGGCTGGAGCACAACAAACAGACACACAATCACAATTCCGTTTTTTTGAAGACCTCTGCCAGTACAGATGATCGGCTTCACTCACCCACACAGAGGCTGGCGGCCACGAGAAGCAGAGCCTTGAGGGTCTTCATCCTGTAAGTCAGAGGGCTAATCACAGAGCAGCTCTCACTCTGACACCAGCCCCTCTTTTATATATAGAGTATGGGGCCTTGGGATCTGGCCTGTCAGCTGTTCATACTCAACAGGGTCACACGCCTCGCAGCACGACCACACTCTCCGTGAACTCTTCTGAACCCTGAATCTTGTTCGGATATGTTTGATTTTCCATCTAGACTACTTTTTTCATCCAAAAAAGTTAAGTTTGAACTCGACTGACCCGCACAAGTGCCCCGACACCAACCCCATCCAGCACCTTTGGGAAGAAGGGGAATGCCGACGTTCAGCATCAGTGGCTGACCTCTCTGATGCTCTCGTGGGAGAGCATCTCAATGGGCAGGGCTCCGTTTCTTTACGGAAAGTCTTCCCAGTGGAGAGGAGGCTGTCACAGCAGCATACTAATGCCCATCGCTTTTGAATGAGATGGTTGCAGGTTCACACAACTTTTTTGTTTTCCTGAAGATTTTACTAAAGTTACTGGTAAATAACAAAAATCTGCTGGGCTGTCAGTCACTTTGTGTGTTTTGTTGCAGATATGAATCAAAATGCAGAGAAAATGTTTTCCAATGAGACTTCTTCTGTAATAATTTACAGATTTCTAACATAGTGAGTGAGTGATGAGCTCTCTGAGAGATTCTTCTAGTTTCTGTGCAGTGTATTTGGACTGCCTTCGTTCTTTTTGAGAATACAGGTGCAAAGTAAAAAAACAGGTTGTTGTGTGATTATGTGATCTCAACTAATGTTTTCATTGCCTCGTCATATACGTAGACACACACAGAGCAGACAGCAATTTTACAAAATAAATCAGCTGTGGCTGTGAATTTCTATCCTGGCGACATGTTGGCGTCATTATGTAACACGCTCAGTCTCATCCAACAAAGAGAAGGTGAGACCCAACACAGTCTGAACGTTGCCATGTTCCACCATGTGTACAGAGACATGGAAAATCCCAGACTTGAAGCAAATTTATCACACTTGAATGGCGATAAATTTTGGCGCAGCGTCTGTGTAGAAGAATGTTTCAGCTTCTCTGACACATCTGTGAATTCACAAGACTGATATTTCTGTTTTTATCTTGACTTTCAGGGAAACATGTTTCCATACCGCCTTTTTTTCCCCTGATATGACTCCAGTGCCTAAACTTTCCACGTACTTGATATGAGACAATACGCAAAGTTTACGCACTAGAATCATATAAATATTTTACACACCTTGTTGCCAAAAGCTTTAACGTACTTAATAATGAACGTCATCCATGTTCTCTGGTTGTCAGTTATTGGATCGTTCCCTTCGTGACATCCTGTGAGGGATGAGCATAAACAAAATAAAGAGGCACTGAGAGTACTATGAAGATTCCAAAATGATTCTCAGAAATGTTTCGCAACTTGATATCAGCTGCCAGTTTTGATTGCTGGCAATGGTCCCTACAGACTCAAATGGCGGTTGCCTGTCTGGCAGCCTTGTGGCTCGTAATAATGCCACCTCCTTCCCCTCCACCTCCATGGCATATAACGGGAACCATGATATGCCATGTCTGTGTTCATAACCTCAGTAAACATGGTATTGGTAATCATTCCCGATGAGTTTATGGTTTTAATCTCTATTTCAAAGTCTTCTTCCGTGCGACACGACGTTCACTTCGTAAACGACGGCCCCATTTAGAGTAAAATAGACAGTCACGCAGGGTACGCTTCACCCTCCGGTTCTCGGTCCAGTCCAATCAAGATCCTTCATCCAGATATGGTCACTTTTGGCAAAAGAAAAAAAAAACAAAACAAGATGGCTACGAACCAAGGGGTGATGTCGCAGTGAGTTTACGCTGACAGGAAAAGTCATCTCCCTTGATAACACTTCATCGGTATGATCGAATCTGATGGCGACAGAACAGAAAACTGCAAGTGTTAACGTGTCAGAGTAACTCTTTTCGATCAAGTCGCCCTAACTCAGATTATGTTCCCCACTCTGAAGTGAGTTCTTGACTCATAACTAATTCACTCTTCGGTTGACACTGGCTATACCAGCCTTGTAGTTGTAAAATATGGTCATGCAGAATAAACTATTAATACGTTTTATAATCATTCATAAAGAGCCAATTTGCTGATAATATGCATGCTAATAAGAAACGTATGGGGTTTATCTGTGTTCTCTATTGTATAGTGTTACCAAAGTTTCTACCTGCATACATCATCATCACAAGAGCTCGGTCACACAAAGCAGTCAGAGCCAGACCAGAATATGGGTTTCGTAAAGGTAACTTACTGTAGGAAGACACTACTTCTATATATTCCTTTGGATCACTCCTGGCATCTTGTAATGTGCTACGCAGTGATATTAGTAATCCTCCTCTACATCGAGGTGTAATTTACGTTCATCAGACACTCCTGGTTGATGTGAGGCACAACCAGGTGCGCCAGCCCCTTTCGGCAGCCCTAACAACAGCAAGAGAAGGTTAGAGAAAGGCTTTTCCTTGGTCAGTATAATATTTTGTTCCTCGATTTACTGTTTGCCTCACTTTCATCCCTCAGCCAGCAGCAGCCACAGCTGGCTGATGGCATGCAGCCAGCTACCAGCTGCTGGTGCCTACAGTGCTGATGTTTAGTGTTGTCTGAACAATGGCCCGAAGACTGCTCCAGCGGGCTGCAGCCACAGCTGTGATCACACAGAGCGAGCTGATGGGAGCTAACAGCGGCGGTTTAGCCGGAGCCAGTGCGCCAGGCTGCCGTCGACGGGTTTGTTTTCTTC